>CM053596.1:77668184-77703432 GCA_028646575.1 Pseudocheirus occidentalis | reverse complement strand
GCTTTTTTTTTCCTCCCCCAAATTTAGCTTGAAAGCTTCATTCACTTTCACTGACCTCTAATCCTGGCTCAGTAGATGTGAAGATTGCTCCTGGTGCTTTTGACCTTCTGTGAAGTAGACTCATGCTGTGGCTTGGGAGGCTCGGCTCCTCCCAGCTGCCCTGTAGCCTGGCTGCATGGTGGTTTCAGGCTGGGCTGGAGTTGGCTCCTGGCCTGCAGGCCTGTGGGATGAGCCCCTCCTGCTGAGCTTCCTTTCTCTAATCCCTATTTTTCACACCTTGGTAGATGTGGAGCTGCTGGAGACTATAGATCTTCTCTCTTGCAGACTGGCTGCCGCTTGGCTTGGCTCTGCTTGGCTCCTCCTGACTGCCCTGGGGCCTGGCCGAGTTTCGATTTCAGGCTACCTCAATGATCTCCTGCTGCCAAGCTGCCTTCCGTGAGAGATGTGTTTTCTGTATTTTTTTGAGTTTGAGAGTCCTAGAATTTGTCCAGAGTCATATTTTATGGGTGTTTAGGGTGGCTGTGTGGGAGTTGCGGGACCTTGCTGCTTCTATGCCACATCTTGGCTCCGCCCCACGTGATAGACTCTTAATATATAACTGCTTATATAACATATAACTTTTTTCTCAACTTTTACCTGTTCTGTTTCTTTTGAATAAACTGTATCCATCCAGAACCATATTCCAGTTGTGTCTTTTAACCCACTAAGCATCAGTGATATTTCTGAGGTTTAATTTTCTTTCTTGTGTTAGAAATATAGTTCTTCCTGCTCTTTACCTAAACATTGAGCATTTGTGCATAGATATTTGGACCAAGGATTTTACCAATGTCTCCTTTCCAGGCTTTTATCTCATGTGAACTTGTCAGTATGACAAATTCTATTCTTCCTTCATTATAGTCCCTCTTTATGGTATTTAGTTTGGTAGCTAAACATAGGCAATTTTCTCTGTCATCTAATCTATTTATTTTAAAACCTTTTTTATTAGATTTGCAAGACATCAGCCAAATATATTCTTCTTAAATGTGTTCTATCCCTTACTAGGAATCTGTCACTCAAATTTTAAGCTACCTTCCAAAAAATTCAACTCTCATTCTCTGTCACCACTTCCTTAGTCAACCATTTGCTTCCCATATCAATTTTTCTCTTGTGCATCTTCTCTTTAATAAGCAGCCGGGAGGAAAATTCAGCCTATGTCCCCATGGTCTTCAATTTCTTGCCTAAGATGTCATAACCTTGGCTAATACTTATAGGTTTCATTTGACATTTTAGCTTTTGTACAATTTTACTAACCTGGGGAACCTGGAATACTTGCCTCTCAAAGGGGTGAGTTCAATCTTTCTAATCTCATGAGATAGAATTATATTCCCTCCATACCATTCAATGTCAAACAAAAATCAGAAAATCTTAGTCTGTAATTCTACCACTTACTGTCTGTACATTTTTATAAATACACAGATCTGAATGTGAGTATGTTTAAAGTTTTATCGGCCAGGAGAAAGGACCAGATTTCCTGGATACTAGTAGATTGTGAACATGGAGCTGCCAAAGAAAGAACATAAAAGGGGCCAAGGGCAGGGGGAGAGTAGAGGGAGGAAAAGGAAAGAAACAGGGGAGTCTGAGAAGAGGAAGAGATCAAATAGTCCGTGGTAAATATTTAAAAGGGTGTGAGATTACAGATATTGACAACATGTATCCCATGTCATGTTGGTTCATTTGGACAAGTGTGTTGGAACATTTTACTTCGGGGTTATTCTGAACTGTAGGGAAAAGAGGTTTCCTCTGAACACATGCTTCTCTGGCTTGAGGCAATTATCCTCCCAGTCTTGGTTTATTTCCTACTGGTGGGGTCTTTCCCTACAGACCATCTCTGCCGGTGGGGGTTCACTAGTCAAGGCCAGCTCAACTCTTTGAAGACCAAACCCTCCTGGAATCTTCAGCAACTCTGCAAAACCACCTGTGCTTTTTATTTCTACCCACAGAGAGCTGAAAGAGAATTATTTATGATCTTTCAATCTCTTCTTACTTTAACTTCTGGGAAAGATAGTTACAAGTGTGTCTGCAAACAGACATCAATAGCAGCCCAAGCCTCTCACCCTTGGAAATTGAGAGGAATAAGAAGGTGTTAGGACCTAAAACCTCTTTGGACTTCAGTTTTCTCATCTATAAAATTAAGGTGTTTAGACTCAGTGATTCTCTAAAGACACTTTTAGCTCTAAATCTGTGATCCAATGATCCATGGGTTTAGATGATTGGAAATGACATATATCCCTCACTATATTGTCTACTCCTAATTTCTGCAATGTGGGAACTGCTAAATAAAATGGAGGCAGAAATAAGTGTGGGAAAGGGATGAACATCTGTGACTTGGCTTGCTTAGGGGAAAGTTGCCATCTTGAAGAGCAACTGAGATTGTCTTAGGCATTTGGGGAGGAGGAGAGACAGGACAGGCCAGTGATTGAGAGAGTGTCTTGAAGATTGGGCCATGGAGTTTGGATTTAATTTAATGGAGCACTTCTTCCAAGTTCCTGAGTAGGAGAGATAGGTCTGTGGTTCATTTCACAAAGAGATAGGAACTGGAGCTATGATTTCGTCGATATAAGAATCTCTCAGGTGAAGAAATGCCCCCTCTCAATGTAGGATGGCACCTTCTCTGAAATTTATAGTCTTAGAGAGTTGCCCTTTATAAATTCTCTTGCCACTTTCAACTTCTCCTCAGCCTTACTCCCATTTTAGCTGTTCTCTGTTTCTGACCTCCTCTTTTTCTTTTCATCTGCCCATTTCTTTTCTTTTCTCTCTCTTCCCTCCTCTGGGAGAAGGAATTTAGAGACTGACTCAAGTGTCATTCTAGCTATTGGATATAGA
This sequence comes from Pseudocheirus occidentalis, assembly GCA_028646575.1. Classification (NCBI taxonomy): domain Eukaryota; kingdom Metazoa; phylum Chordata; class Mammalia; order Diprotodontia; family Pseudocheiridae; genus Pseudocheirus; species Pseudocheirus occidentalis. The sequence goes on along the minus strand of CM053596.1, from coordinate 77,700,570 downwards.
AAGGAGAACAGTAGGGAGTGGGGTAAGAGAACCTCTAGAGTTCTTTTCTCCCCACCTTAAACTATGCTCCTATGGAAATGTTTTGTTGATCTCTGACTGTTGGAAAAAAGAGGTTTCCATGTAAATTCAATATAAACTACCTGAGAAATTTTTCAGGGGAAGGTAAAGAGCGATAGTCTCTACTCCTTCTATTGCTCCTCAAGTCATTCTTACTAAACCACCTTCCCACCAATTTCCAGAAGATGCTCAGGGAAAATGGTGGCAGAACCTGCTAGTGTTGTTTGAGTGGCTCCCTCTCTGAACTGGGAATTAGCCACCGTCTGAGCAGCTTATCTCTAAGAAGCTTTTATACAGCACTTTAAAACTGATGAAGCACTCCATAGACATCTGATTTGGGCCTATGAAGTAGGTTCAACAAGTACTATTACCCTCATTTTGCAGATGATAAAATTGAGATTCACAGAAATGAGTGATTCTCCCATAGACACAGCCTATAAGAAGCAAAATCTGAATCCAGACCTTCCTGTCTCCATCTAACCCTCTACCCAGTAGACCTATATCTCTCCTTCCTGTCATTTCAAACTCCTAAGGAAATGTATTTTCATTGTCTCCATTTTTTTTCTTTCACTCAATTCTCTACTCCCTACAATCTGATTTCTGACATTATCAATCAATCTAAACTTCTTTCCCCAAGTTTATCAATAACCTCTTAATCCCTAAATCTCTTGGTCTTTTCTCAGTCCTTATCTTTCTTGAAGCTTTTGACACTGTTAGCCACCCCCTTCTCTTGGATGCTCTCTCTTCTATAAATTTTCATGACACTAATCTCTTCCGGATCTATTGCTGGATGATCAGTCATGCCCCCCTGCATTTGCATGGAGGTATACCCGGGCTCTGTCTTGGCCTCCTTTTTCATCTCTCTACTGTGTTTCTTAGTGATGCCATCATTTCCCATGAATTCAATTATAATCTCTCTGCAGATAACCCAAATCTAGATATACAATCCTCCCCTCCTGAGCTCCAGTCCCATATTGTCAACTGCATACTGGACTGGATGCCCCGTATGTATTTCATAGAATTTATTACCACCCCTCCAAAATGCACCCATTCTCTTAACTTTTGTTCTCTTCAGGATACCACCATTCTTCCAGTAACCCGGATCTGAAACTTCTAAGTCATCATAGTTAACTTTTCACCCTCATCACCCCACTCCATAACTAATCAGTTGCCAGGCTTGCCAATTCTATTTGGACATCTTTCCTGTCTCCTCCCTTCTCTTTAGAGATTCATCCATCACCATATTTCAGGCCTTGTCACCTCTTACCTAGATTACTATAATATTCTCCTAATGTTTTCCCTACATCCAGTCTCTCCTCTCTCCAATGTACCCACCATACAGATGACAAATTTATATCCCTAAAATACAAGTCTGACCATGTCGCTCCTCACTGAAGCTCAAGAATCTTCTGTGGCTCCTCCCAGATGAAATACAAATTCATCTCTTTGATATCTGAAGCCCTTCAAAATCTTGCTCTAATGTATCTTTCCAGAATAATTTCATAATTCTCCCTCCACACACTCTGTGTTCCAAATTGACTTACTTGCTGTTCTATGTACATCTTCTGTCTCCCTGCCTTTGGCTGACACCCCATGTCCCTCCATGCTTGGAATGTTTTTCTTCCTCACATCTGCCTAATATAATCCCTTACTTCCTTCAAAGTACAGCTCAGGCACTATCTCCTATAAGAAACCTTTTCAGGTCTTCCCAGGTGTTAGCGTCCCACTACATACAGAGCAAAATTATTTTGAATATTTTGCATTTACATATCTGTGTACATGCAGAATCCTTGGGGGCAGGGTTAGCTTAATTTTTGCCTTTCTAACCCCAACAGAATGCAAGAACAAGAGAGGAGCGCCAGTAGAGCATGAATTGTAAATACTTCCTAGTTCTCCTTCCAGAATATCCATTTTCTCTATCCTTGCAACCACAGCACTGGCAAATGGTAAGCCTACTGGGAAATTTAGAAACATGGTCCTTTTCTGAACCATGATGACACTCATTTTCTGAACTACTTATGTGGTGTTTATTACATGTGACTTTGTAGTCTATCTTTCAAAGGTCTTGGGTTTAAATTCCCCCCTCTTCTACTTACACTTGTATGACTGTGGACAAGTCACTCAACCTCTCTTGGCATATATAGTTAACTGAGCCAAATTTATAAAAATAAGAGTCATTCCTCAATTGATAAGTGGTCAAAAGCTATAAGTAGGCAGTTTTCAGAAGAAATCAAAGCTATCAATGGACATATGGGAAAAAATGCTCTAAATAATTTATAATTAGACAAATGTAAATTAAAACAACTGAGATACAGTCTCACACCTATCACCTATCTCACACTTAACATGACAGAAAGGGAAAAAGAGCAAATGCTACAGTAGAGGTGGAGAAATTGGTACACAAATATTCTGTTGGTGGAGCAATGAACTGGTCCAACCATTCTGGAGAACAAACTGGGACTATACTCAAAGGGTTATCAAATCATGCAGACCCTTTGACCTAGCAATGCCAATAATAGGGTGGAATCCCAAAGGGATTAAAGCAGTGGTTCTCAATCTTCCTAATGCCGTGACCTTTTAATACTCATATGTGGGCGTATCTGCATGTGGGCAGACCCACCTGGAGACAGATAGAGGAGCGGTGTCTCAGTTCCTAAGACCATTGGAAATATATGTTTTCTGATGGTCTTAGGCGACCCCTGTGGCTCCTGTGAAAGGGTAGTTCAACCCCCAAAGGGGTCATGACCCACAGGTTGAGAATTTCTGGATTAAAGAAAAAGGAAAAGGACCCAAATGCACCAGAATATTTATAGCTGCTCCTTTAGTGGTGGCTAAGAACTGGAAATTGAGGGGATGCCCATCTATTGGGGAATGGCTGAACAAGTTGGGGTACATGATTTGTGATGGAATACAATTGTACTGTAAGAAATAACAAAGGGGATGGTTTCAGAACCATCTGAGAAGACTTATAGGATGCAAAGTGAAGTGAGAAGAATTAGAACATCATGCATAGCAATAGCAACACTGTATGATTACCAGCTTTGAAAGACTTAGCTACTGATCAGCACAATGATCCATGACAATTCCAAAGGACCCATATATATTATCAAGTGATCTGTGTCTGTGTCTTCTCTTGGCCTGGTAACTAGACTCCTATAAGTTCTTAGAAATCAAAGCCCTTGTCCCATATGTCTACCTTTACAGTACATTGTGCATCTATTAGGCACCTGGTGTATAGTTATTGACCCTGATTTGTACAGTGAGGAGGCAAATGCAGGGATTTAGGAGTTTGGGTCCCTTTTGCTTTCTTGTCATTAAAACTCTGGAGGAAAGGGGAAGAAATAGTCCCTACTTTTTGGTTATAGACTCAAAGATTAGGGAGAAGCCAGTCATTTTTCCCTTTGTAGGAGAAAGCTTGAACATTTACTATGCTTCAGTTCAACTCTTGAATACTAAAGATGCCTAAGGAATTTTTATGGCCTTTTAAAAGGTCCTGCCAGGTTCACTCCCTAATCAATGTGCTGATAATATCTTTTATGGGCAAAGTTACTGAGTTTATTTGTGACAAGTAAATTAAGAGTAGATTTAGCCAGAAGCAGTAAGTTTTTCATATGAATTCAATTTTCAAGAAGACTGGCAAATAGACCAAAGACCTGTACATTCTGAATGCTAATTAATATTTTTTTCTAACACAATTCTGTTCTCCATCTTGCTCTTTACATGTGATTCCCTGTGGTGGCAACCACACTGGCGTACCCAAATGGCTACTAGCACAGGTTCTTAGATCTGCTTTATTAGGAAAGATAGCTGTTTAAGGGGTCAACAATCTCTTTAAATTACATTCACTAGTTCAGGGGAAAAGTTAGCATCCTGAACTTCAGAGAAAATACAAGCAAAAAAATAAAGACCATCAGAAAGGGCTCTGACTGCATGAATAAACGATACACTTTACATACATCCCTAGATTTAGAGAGCCTTTACATCTGAGCAGTCAGGGAACTCTAAACATATGGTCATTCAAAATCTTGACCAGGAAATCATAAGATCCTTCTTATAAGTGAGCCCTCAAAGCAAAATATCAACTCAGAGTATATGTACACTTCTCAGAGCCAGAAGGCATCACAACCCTCTTGATTCAGTGCCTAAATAGAAATTAGCAAAAGGTGCTAAAACCTTCCTACAAGCAAGCCTCCCCTAAGCAGGTTTCCCTTAATAGGCTCCACCTGAAGCCTATTAATGGGCAGGGAAGACCTTATATCCCATTAACATTACATTCCCTTCTCTTTGGAAAACTTGAAATGATAAAGAATTAGGCCACTAAATGTTAATACCTTTAAGAATCTGAGTTTCAGCAGCATTTCCTCCACTTGTCAATCTATATATGTCTCTAAACCCTTTCAATGCAGCACCTTGGCAGTCCAACTGTGTCATCCCCTTCTCCCTCCTCACACCTGTCTAGTAGTGAAGACTACCCTAAGTGACAATAGGAAAAAGTAGCTAGATCATCACAGAGGTTGTTCACGTCACCCAACATCATTCATCACTGGGCAGCTAACGTCTATAAATAAACCCACAGAATCAGGGTCAGGGTTGTTCTGTGTAATCAGTCAATTAGTAAATATTTATTGAAAAATTCTTGGTTCCAGTCACTGTGCGACGCATTGTAAAGGATGCAAAGACTATATGTATACATATAGATGAATGACTGGGAGCAGCTAGGTGGCATAGTTCATAGAACACTGGACTGGGAATCAGGAAGACTCATCTTTGTGAGTTCACATCTGGACTCAGACACTTAATAGCTCAGTGACCCTGGGTAAGTCACTTAACCCTACTTGCCTCAATTTTGTCCTCTGTAAAATGAGCTGGAAAAGAAAGTGAAAATTTACTACAGTATCTTTGCCAAGAAAACTCCAAATTGGGGTCACAAAGAAATGACTAAACAAATATATCCATACCTACCTAGGTCTATGAATATTTATACACTTACACACACGCATATAAGAGCTAGCTAGCATTTATATAGCTCTTTAAGGTTTGCAAAATGCTTTACTGATATAATATCTTTTTATCCTCATGATTACCCTGAGAGGTAAGTGCTATTATTTATGCCTATTGTATAGATGAGGAATCTGAAGTAGACAGAAGAGACTCAGCCAGGTAGTACATATCTTGGGAAGCATTAGAACACAGATCTTCCTGACTCTCAATCTAGTACTCTCTTCACTGCATCACCTAGCTGTCTACAGGGCAAGCAGGCAAATAATTCTACAAAGTTGCAGTTAACAAAAGATGGAAGGAATCCTTTCCTGATCTAAATCTTTGTTTACCTTATTTGTAGATTATTTGCTATTATATTTTAGAAAATCATTTTTAGGGTTTTTAAAGTTACTAGATGTTCTCAGTCAACAGGTTAGCAGATTAATTATTTTAATAATACATTCTGTAAATTGTAAGGAATAGGTTATTTTTATATTATATAGTGTTTGATTATCAGTCTTAGTTTTTCCTGGTTTTTACCATGTCACAGAGATTCAGTAAGTGCCCTGAAGCAATATTAAATTATCCCATCGATATTACTTTAACAGTTGAATTCAGCTGGAAATAAAAAACTATCAAAAATCTATGTATAGTTTAGAATATTTTAGCTGCCAGTAAAAATAAAACATGTATGTGTATATATTTATACATGCACATATATATGTATATATAATCAAATATGTGTGCATGATAAAAATACAAAGCAGGGTATGCTAAGTGCTTAAATTAATAATACAGATAAAAAGTATTCTAGGAGTTCAGAGATTACTGTGAGCTAACACAGCTCCAGAAGGCATGATGTGAGGTGAGTCTCAGAGGATTCACATAGGTGGATTTCCAAATGAGAAGAAGAGCACACAAGAAGGGGAACTAGCAGAAATGCACTACTCTACTTTAAGGGGACAGTGAATAACCAAATCTGCTTACAGTAGAGAATTTTGAGAGGGAAATAATGAAAGATAAGTCAGTAAAAGGAAGGTTGGGAAAGATTGTAGAGGACCTTGAATGTTGAATATGGACTTAACCTGATAGGCAATGGACTTAGTGAAGGTTTTGAACAGGGGAGTTGATCAGGTGACATGATCAAAGAGTTGTGTGAGGAATATTAATCTGGCAGTTGTAAGATGACTTGGGAGGGTGACAGAGAAGGGAAACATGTATACTCATATGAAAGATATTGCAATGGTTCTGGAGTAAAGGAATAAGTTAAAATAGGGCAGTTGTCCTGAGGAAGGAGAATAAGGAAAAGATGAGAAAGAAGGAAAGACAGGCAGAATTCGGAAATTGATTGGATTTGACAGACAAGGGAGAGAGAAAAGTCAAAAGATGGTTCCGAGAATCCAGTCCTATGACCAACAAAAATAAGTAAGGACTTGGTTTAGGAGACAAAATGATTAATTTAGTTTTAAGGTGGTTGAGTTGGAGGACATAGTGGTACTTCCAAGTATAACTGACCAACAGATAAGTGGAAATCTAGGATGGGAGCACAGGAAAGGTGCTGGGATCAGAGAAGGACATTTGGAAATCAACTACATGAAGGTGATAATTGTAACTAAATGGGAGCTAAGGAGATCATTAAGGGAAACTATAGAAAGAGCAGAACACAGGGCAAAGGAAGCCTTGAAGAGTGCCTACATTTAGAGGACATGTGGAAGAAGAGGAGTCATAGAAAGAATGATCCTTGCCCCCCTTAAGATCTTAAAATTTCATTGGAGAAAAAAAACATATATGCACATCACTTCAATGCAAAGTATAATATGTGACACCTTCAGTCAACAAACATTACATTTGTATCATGTTGAAGACAGCATGCCAAGTATTGGGGATACAAAGAAATATTAAATAAAAACAAGGCAGATACAAAATCAAGGAGTTCCCTATGGGTCTTAGTAGAAGGCAACAACTCAAAGGAAGCAAAAGTTCTGAAAAGCAGAGCTGAGATGCCATTGGAGCAGTAATGACTGCACTGGTAGTTCAAAATTCAGCTGAGAATATGTAAAGATTTTGCTTTCCTTTTGTAATCTTGTAGAACTCCCAAAGAAAGGTACAAATGACATCAGCTGGCAGAAGTTGAAAGGCATTCCTACTAAATTGACAGTTTTACCAGTGTCAGAGATGATTATGTAAAAATACCTGAGAATACAGAAAGAAGGAGTAAGAGTAGAAGTAAGACCAAATGGCATATCAGTAAGACATCAGACCAATGCCTGGCAGGGCCACAAAACTTCAAATGCTGCTCAGGGTCTCTTAAAATGTCACTGTCAGCAGAGACGTTTTCAGCGTCAGTGACCTCTGTCCACCCTCACATGCCAACACATTTGGTTCAACTGACTAGTTTCTAACCTGTTGGCCAGAGATCTCTCCTTAGACTTTGGCTCTTGGCTCAAGTGGGTTGAAATGCCAGTTTCAAAGAAATGGCCACTTCTCCCCCCTCCCCCCACCCCATAACCATTTTTTCCTGTTGTCATTTAGGATAACCATCACTACTACAGACAGGTGCTAAGAGGGAAGAATGAGATGACAGAGTTGACCTGCTGAGGTGCAGCACTGAAAGGGTTGTTTCCTGCCTATGGGGAGCAGAAGGGTTTAGAGATATAAAACAGATTGACAAGTAAAGGAAATGGACTCATGGACCTTATTCAGTCTGGCCCCACCAACATCTGGCAACCTGCTTTTCTCCCCGGTACAAAATGGTACCCTGAGGAAAAGATTGAAGTTGTCCACCAGTCCTTCTTTGCTAGTCTACTACTGCTTCCCTGCCTCTCTCCACTATTCTTCACTCCCCCTCCCCCATGTTGGCTGCTAAAGCCTTCTAGTGCCAGGCTCTGCTGTCCTAGTTAACCTGAAGGCTTGTGTTCCCCTGGGATATATGACACCTATCCCTTTCTGACCATTCAGACGCAATCCTACCACTTACTGATGCTTAACCCTGATGCTCCCATTCCATCTGCACAGGACACCTTAAACCTTCAGAAGCCTCAGAAAGGAGAAAACTTTCCATTGTCTATTCCTTTCAGAAGACAACCAAATTCTAAATCTGTAGAAGAATTCTCTCCATTAGCCCTGTTTCCAGCCTGGTCTGTGAGTCATGGAATTGAACTCAATGACCATAAAGCGCTGTATTCCCAGCTACTAGTGTTCTTCTCTCCACCCCCACACTTTTAAAAAAAACTTTGTTTATTTTTTGCATGTGCTTATGTACAAAGACAGTGTGGTCTGATGGATAGGGAGCAGGAGTCAAAACAAAAAGACCTGAGTTCAAATTCCACCCCAAACACATAATGTCTAAGTGACTCTGGGCAAGTTACTTAAGCTCAGTAAAACTACAGTTTTCAGAGTGAGGAGACAGATTGGTAGAGAGAGTTCCCTACATCTATAAACTCATAGGTCCAGTTCCTGTTCTCATTCTATGTATGTGTTATCTCCTAGTAGAATATAGACTCCTTGACTGCAGGAACCCTTTCCACCTATCTTTCTTCCTTCTTCCCCTCTTCTCACCTCTTCCTCCTCTCCTTCTGTCTGTCTCTCTCTCTTTCTCTGTCTCTCTGTCTCTTTCTCTATCTCTCTCTATGTCTCTGTCTCTCTGTGTCTCTGTCTCTTTCTCTCTCTCCCCCCCTACTCCCTCTCTTCTCTATCCCCCTCTCCCTCTTTCATGTCAGGCATGTAATAAATGCTTGTTGATTGATTGATATGGAAAAATCGAGTCATGGCTAGTCTAAGGTCACAAAGACTTTGGCCCAGGGTAAGGAATTCACGGTGAGGGAAATTTCAAAATCAAAAAAATTTTGCACACTATTCCTTCAGCAGAATAGGAAACTATGAAGGGAGGGACTGTCAGATGTAACCTGAGGAAAAAAGGGCTGGAGATTCGAGTTTCCACTAGCTGTGAGGGCAGCCAACTACTCCCCTGTTCGATTTCTTCCACTCTTCCACAGAGAAATCCTTCACATAATCCTCTCTTCTCCACTCCACAGGGCTTCCCCAACCTGTCTTCTTGTGCTCTCCCATACCCCAGCAGCAATCAAGACTTTCCCCAAGGGATGACTATTAATAATCTCTATGTTACTTTCCTGACTGCATGCGTAGGAGGGAGACTCCTCAAGACCTCTCTGGTGGAAGAGCAAAAAAATATAATCCCCTAATCTCAATGTTTGGACTAGATGACTTCAAAGGTTCATTCCTCCTCTAATATTATAGTGACACTCAACCGAGCATGTCCTAGTTTCTGCATTATTTTCACATAATGAATTACGAAGTTGATTTGAAGTCACATTTCATGCTGCTTGCCCAACTTAATGCCACTTACCTTGAGCAATAATTGTTCCAGGTAGCAAAATACCAAGTCAGGGCTCTGTGGGAAAAAAAATATTGTGTGGTAAAACTGGAAAAACACAAAGCCTGTTTTAGACTTGAGATTTTTTCATTTGATTTGATTGTGTGCAACGCTCCACAACTCCACCAGATGGCCCCCAACTTAATGCAATCAATTCCAAATTTGTTTTTCAGCACCAGCTGCATGGCAAAACTCTTACATTGGAATAAAAGGAGAAAAGAAGGAAGAGAATTGTCAAAAGAAGTAAAAAGTCTAAATTAGAGACTACCTTTAAATAAAAGCATTTTCTTTCAAGCCTGGATAAACATTCTCCAATAATTCATTTATTCCCTTCCCCACCTTAATGAGCAAGTGAGAATAGTTTCTGATTAAAATATTCTTATATTCTAATGATATTATTAAAGCGAAACAGTCCCTGTCCTCATGCTGGTCCTAGTCTTTTGACTTTCTATTTTTAAGCACTTTAAAAATCATTAGGATTATTTGCATAAAAGAATATGGTACTCACAAACTATTACTCATTAAAGGGAGAAAAAATATGTTCAGAATCCAATTTGTGTTTTGGACCCCTTTTATATAGGTAGGTTTCTATTTTAAGTATATTTGAATACAATATTTACATGAAGTAAATGCTATAAGCCCCCTTTAAAAGGAAATTTGGGACAGTCAAGTTTTGGTTCTTAGGCAAAAGAACATGGACTTTATCCCACAAGCAACGGGCAAATATTGTTGGCTTTCAGTTTAGGGAATGGCATAATCTCTCTCCTGTACCATAAAATCTGGCGCTTCCTTATATTCTGCCTGGTTTTCTTCTTGTCTTTTCTAGCTAGCACAATATAGGGTAGATGGACCATGTCATATACTTCTCTTGTATGAGTAAGAGGCATTTTAGAATTAACTGGGATTTGTAATTCAGACAGAAACATTCTCTCTTAGCCCAGAAATTGACTGGGGACTCTTGAATCTTTAAGCCAGAAGGAAGACTTGAAATCACTCTTGAGAATTTTTTAAAGGGATAAGTCCAGTCTATGACAAAGAGATTGATGAACTTAGTAAGTGGTGGTCAGACTCCCTCCCAGGAATTAATGAGATGGCCTGGAAAGTACAGACAATATAGGGGCAAGAGCAGAGGCTGAAAGGAGAAAGCAAAAGTGGGATTAACCGTGGCAGAGAAATGAAAGATCAAGAAGCACCAATGGTCCACTCTAGGCATCATGGAGTAGGATGAAACTACCAGTGGTAGTCACCTCTTCAAAAGTTGAGGGGAAGCTGAGAAAAGAGTGTAGACACACATCTGTGTATATACATACACATACATCTGTGTATATATACACATACATATAATACAGCTGAGAATGTATACACAATATTATGTATATACATGTACACATATATTATATACACATATACAAGTATCTATGTTATGTACATATAACACATACATTATATGTGTGCATGTATCTATGTGTGTATACACATGTGTATACACTCTTTCCTCAGCTGTGTATATCATGCATGTATACACATGTGTATATACTTGTGTATGTATATGTGTGTGCACTCTTTTCTCAGCTGTATATAGCATGCATGTGTTGTATTGTGTGTGCATGTATGTATACACACGTGTGTGTACTCCTTTTTCTTAGCTTCCCCTCCCCAAGCCTGTCCATTAATTGACACTGCAATGTAGCCTGTGTACTTCTTTCTGGTAAAGCATCTCCTGTATCCTGAATATTCTGAATCTAGCTAAGGGTTAGCTAGAAGGAAACATAAACATAAATTAGTGCAGAGAATCAAACCTCTCCTACCTGGGGACTCTGGCCTATTGATTGTTGTGCAATTATTTGTCTAATAGAAATTCCATATTGTAGTTAAGAAGGGGATCTTGTCGACCCGAGGGGGTCATTAAGTTGCCCTTTGCCTAGAAAGTGAACTAATTGTTCTAACAAGGTACAGTTGATTAAATCTCCAGAGATAAAGAGGTTAAGGAAGAGTGACCAATGGTGACCACCCCTGGAGGCAGCGAGGACCCTGTCCTCGAAAGTCTTCAACTGGAAGTTAGATGGACACTTGTCAAGAATGCTGTAGTGAGCTTTCAAGGTCACGTGTTAGTTGAACTGGATGCCCTCTGAGGTCCTTTCTAACTCTGAGATTTCATATGAGTCTATGCAATTAGAATCCAAGATTAACGGGGGCAGGGGATGAGGGTAGGAGTGGACAAAGTCCAGAGACAGGGAGATTAGTCAATCTTTATTCTAAGAATTTTTTTAACCATTTAAAATCAGTCATGACAGAGGATAAACCTTGCATTTCCTTTCTTTGAAAGCTCTATTCTTCCATCTTACACACACACACACACACACACACACACACACACACACACACACACACACCATAGTAGTCGCACCTGATGGCCATCTGTCAGCTGTAGTGAGGTTCCTAAGCCTCGGATCAGATCCCTGAAATGGATGTTTGTCCCTTGGGATGGATAAAGATTAAAGGCAGCCCCTATCATTTTCTTGCAGTGACAGGTCTGTAGACTCAAGTATCAGAAGAATTTTAAGAGGGTGAGAAGAGGAAGGGAAAGATTGCAGCAGAAAACATGGGGAATCTCATTTGGGGGAAGAGGAGAGCTGGGAATCATTTGAGTGCAGCTCATTGTACCAAGATTTAGGAAATGTCTCTTCAACCTTGTCTTTGCTGCTACCTAATTGGCTAACCTTGAGCTCATTACTTAAATTCTCTGGGATTCAGTTTCCTTATCTGTAAAATAAGAGGGTTGGGCAAGATGATCTCGAAGACCCTCCCTATTCTAACATTTTCGCAATCCCATGAGAGGAAAAATAGAGCCAGCAAAAGGAAGGGGGAGAGGAAAATGTACTGTGATAGGTTATGAGCAGCTCAGAACCTTGACTCACAGTTAGAATGAGTGTTAATGGAGAATGGGATAACTCTAGTCCCAATTCATCCCAAAATTTCTACTCTTGAATGTTCCTATGGATAATTTAGACTCTGTCATTCTTTTTTTTTAATCATTTTGAACTTAAAAACAAAAAGACAAAAGCAAAAGAACATTTCCATGTACACAGTACACAACATAAAAAGAGAATCCACTATAAAACCATGAATTTCCATTTCATACCATTTACTTTTTTTGAAAAACTATGTCATAAACATTGCACATCATTTTCAAAGCTAACCTGCTTCTCTGTGCTTCCTTCTAAGTTCTCTTTTTGTTCTCTGTTGTGCAATTTTTATTTTATTTTTTTCTCCCTCCCTCCCCAGCCCACCCTAGAGAAGGCTACCATTAGGCCATATAAACAAATATATATGGTATATACTATATATATACATATATATACACACACATATATATGATATACTGTGTAGATGTACATACACAAAACCATACTATATATACTTCTGTTTATCAGTTCCTTCTCTGGAGGTGGATAGCTTCTTTCTTCATTGGTCCTTTGTAATTGATTTAAAAATACTCAAAATAGGCTGAGCAGTAGGCATGATGTCCAGTTGTTTGGGTGGTAAGAAGAAACCTCTGAAGCATCCCAAGAAGCAAACCAAGGAAATGGATGAGGAAGATATAGCTTACAAACAAAAACAAGAAGAAGAACAGAAAAAACTAGAAAAGTTAAAAGCAAAAGCTGTTGGGAACGAACCACTTGCCAGTGTTGGGAGTGAGAAATCTGGCAAAAAGTAGACATTCCTCTGTAGATAAAATAGTGATTCCTGTTGGTTTCTCTCATGTTTTGTGATATCTGCATTTCCTAATTCAACATCTGTTGCCTCCTGCAGCTAAGATTAAGTGTCATTTTAATGAGTCTATTGCACATTGTAACAAACTTTAAAAATACTCAAAATATCTTAGTCATTCAAAGTTCTTCTTAGAACAATATTGCTGTTACTGTCTACAATGTTCTCTTGGTTCTGCTCAGTTTCATTCTTCATTATTTCATGCAAGTCTTTTCGTGTTTTTCTAAAATCAACCAGCTCATCATTCCTTATAAAACAATAATATACCATCACAATCATATACCACAACTTGTTTAATCATTCCCCAATTGATGGGCATTCCCTTAATTTCCAGTGCTTCGACACCACAAAGAGAGCTGCTATAAATATTTTAGAATGTATAAGTTTTCATCCTTTTTCCCTATCCACCTTGGGAAACAGAACTAATGGTGGTATTGTTGAGTCAAAGGATATGCACAGTTTTATAGAGCTCTTTGGCCATAATTCCAGATTACTCTCTAAAATGAGTGGATTAGGCCACAATTCCACAAATAGTGGATTAGTGTCCCAATTTTTCCACGTCCCATCAAGTATTTTTCTTTTTCCTCTTTTATCATTTCATCCAATGCAATAGTTATAAAATGATATTTCAAAGTTGTTTTAATTTTCATTTCTCTAATCCATAGTGATTTAGAGCATTTTTCATAAGAATATATAGGTAAAATTACTCTACACATCTATTTATCAGTTTTTGGGGTTTTTTTTTTTGCTGAATGCAGATAGCATCTTCCTTCATATATCCTATATGGTTAACTTAGGTATTTATAATGGTCAAAACAGCTTACTCAGTCAAAGTCATTCTTAAAACAATATGGCTATTACTGTACACAGTGTTCTCTTGGTTCTACTCATTTCACTCTTCATCATTTTGTGCAAGTCTTTCCATGTTTTTCTAAGATCATTGAGCTCATCATTTCTTTCAGCACAATAGTATTCTGTCATAATCATATACTACAGCTTGATATGATCATATGATTTTTGCTACTTTTGTTTTTTATATAAACAATTCTGTTAATAGTTTTCCTCATGTTAAACCATCCATGGATTCCCGTTATAAATCCCAATTGGTCACAATATATAGTCTTTGTAATATATTGTTGTAGTTTCCTAGATAGTATTTTATTCAGGATTTTTGCATCCATGTTCATTAATTTAAATTAATATATAATTTTCTTTCTCTGTTTTTACTTTTCCTGGTTTAGGTATCAGAACAATATTTGTGTCCTTAAAAGAGGTTAGTAGGAATCCTTCTTTGCCTATTACTCCAAATAATTTTTTTAATAGTGAAATTAGCTGATTTTTAAAAACTTGATAGAATTCACTTGTAAATCCATCTGGTCCTGATGTTTTTTCTTAGGAAGCTCATTTATGGCCTTTCAATTTCTTTTTCTAAAATAACTTTACTTAGATATTCTATTTCTTCTTCTGTTAGTCTAGGAAGTTTATAGTTTTGTAGATATTCTTCTATTTCACTTAAATTATTAAACTTATTGGCATGTAATTGGATAAAACAACATCTTATAAATACTTTGATTTCATCTTCATTAATAGTATATTCACCCTTTTCATGTTTAATGCTAGTGGTTTGATTTTCTTCTCTCATGTTCAAAATCATGTTAATCAATAGTTTATCTATTTTGTTTTTTCATAAAACCAACTCCTAGTTTTATTTATTAATTCAATGGCTTTCTTACACTCAATTTTATTAATCTCACCTTTAATTTTTAAAATTTCCAATTTGCTGTTTAATTGGGGATTTTAAATTTGTTCTTTTTCTAGCTTTTTAAATTGCATACCCAATTAATTGGTCTGTTCTTTCTCTATTTTATTGATATAAGCATTTAGACTATATATTTTCCTCTGATTATTGCTTTTACTGCATCCCATAAGTTTTATATACTCTCTCATTATTATAACTCTTCAATGAAATTATTGATTGCTTCAACCACTCATTCTTTAAGATTAGGTTGTTTAGTCTCCAATTAGTTTTTAATCTGTATTTCCAAGGTCTTACTGAATAAAGTTTTTATTGCATTGTAATCTAAAAAGGATGCATTTTATGTTTCTGCTTTTCTGTGTTTAACCATAAAGTTTTTATGCCCTAATATATGGTCAGTTTTTGTAAAGGTACCATGAATTGCTGAGGGAGAAAAGGTACATTCCTTTCTATTCCCATTCAATTCTCTCTATCCATCATCATATCTAGCTTATCTAAGATGCTATTCACCTCCTGGATTTCTTTGTTATTTATTTTTTTAGTTAGATTTATCTAATTCTGAGAGGGGAAAGTTAAAGTCTTCTGCTATTATAGTGTTACTATCTATTTTCATCTGTGATACATTTAACTTTTCCTTTAAAAATTTAGATGCTACAGCATTTGGTGCATACAGGTTTAGTACTGATATACCTTCATTTTCTATGGTAATCATAATTTAGTTTTTTTATCACAATTTGGTTTCTCTATCACTTTTTTTTTTTTTGCTTTTTGGAGGGCGGTTGGGGTTAAGTGACTTGCCCAAGGTCACACGGCTAATTTTTTGTGTTACGTGTCTGAGGCCAGATTTGAACTCAGGTACTCCTGACTCCAGGGCCGGTGCTCTATTCACTGCGCCACCTAGCCGCCCCTTATCACTTTTAATTAAATCTCTTTTAGCTTTAACTTTTTCTGAGATGATGATTTCTACCCCTGCTTTTTTTCCTCAGCTTAAGTATAATAAATTCTACTCCAGTCTCTTATTTTAACTCTGTATCTCTCTCATTTTAAAATGCATTTCTTATAAACAACTTATTGTCAGAGTGCTCAATTTAGGGTTAGGGTTAGAGTTAGGGTTAGGATTAGGGTTAAGATTAGGGTTAGGGTTAGAGACAGAGGCAGAGGCAGAGGTATAAGCATTTAGGATAAGGGTGAGAGTTAGAGTCTGGTTAATATTAGAGTTAGGGTTTGGGTTCAGATTTAGAGTTGGGAAGATTTCGGTTAGAGGTAGGGTTAGTGTTAGGGTTAGGATTTGCTAGGTTTAGGTTTTAGATTAGCATTAGGGTTAAGGTTAGGGATAGGGTTCACCTTAGAATACACTTAGGGTTAGGGTTAGCATTGTGGTTATGATTATGGTTATGGTTATGGTTAGGATTATTAACTTCCCTTCGCCCAATTCTATTTTTAAGGAGTTATTTTCTTCCTGAAGCTTTTGGATCTCTTTTTCCAGTTGTTTGATTTTATTTTCATAATTTCCTTGATTTTCTTGAATTTCTCTTAATATTTTTTCTTAATTAGTCCTCAGCCTCTCTTATCTAATTTGCAAAATCCTTTTTAAGCTTTTGTAAGAACTCTTTTTGGTCTTGTGAAAATTTGACATTTTTTCTGGAAAGTAAGAGTGGTTTTTTAAAAAACTTTGTTATCTTCTTCTGAGGATGAACCTAGATCTTCTCTGTCCCCATAGTAGCTACCTATGGTCAGGTTCTTTCTCCTTTGCTTACTCATCATTTAAAAGTTTTCAATACCTTATTATTAGAGTCAAGCTCTAGTCCCAAGATGTGGGAGATGATGCCTTCAGTTTCAGATATTTTATACTTTAGTTTTCTGAGCTCTGTCTGGGGGCCCAACCTCGGACATTCCTTTCCCCTTTGAGCCATGGCTATGGCCCCTAGCCACACCGTCACTACAAATGTTTTTGCTCCCTGTAGTTCTTCCCATGGGTACAAACTTCATTTCACCCCTCTGCCCTGGAACTGAAACCAAGGACTCTGCTCTCCTATAAGTACCCACAGCCAGCAGGGTCCTTGTCCTTTTGCTACCACAATCACCAGGTGTGTGTTCACTCCTCCTCACCCACAGGCACAGTCCAGGACAGTGTCTCTTCAGCAGAACTAGGCCTTGCATCCCAAGATGGGGCCCTTCAATCTTCTCCTACTCAGTTGTCTGACCCTCAACACAGTCCTGAGATGAAAGTTCCTGAAGTTGAAGCTGCTCTCAGAGTTAATTCTTTGTCTATTCAGTGGAGTTGGCCTGGAGGTGTTTGCACTTCAGTAGGGCCAAATCTCCTCCTTTCCCCTCATCATCCACTCCTCCACCCCCAGATCAAGTCTCTTCCAAGTTCTTCTTAGGTTGTCTTAGGAGGACAACTGCTTTACCCCAACTTGTAATTATTTCTGACACTTAAAGTTCACTTTGGGCAATCTTTTGTTTGCAGGAGAATTTTGGAGTCTAATATTTCCTATCTTATTTTACCCTTCTCCATCTCTTGAAATGCCATCATTCTTCCTCAACTACTTGCTTCCTTTGCCCAGAAATCAGAGACACTGAGGACTCTGGATAAATGTCAGAGGGAGGATTCACTTTATCGAGTCTGAATTTGCTTCAGCTATTCTCTAGGTTATGTTCAATAAACATAGGCTCCAATACTGATAAGAGTTGTCCAGATGCCTAGGAATTACTTCTGTGGGTGCAGGCATATCTACAGTCACTTCAGTGGCTTCCAGACGGTGATTAGGACACAGATCCCCTAAACTCTTATAAGGTAACTCCTAAGAACATTGTTTGTATAATGATAATAGGATATAAGGACTATACTGGTATGAAGAACTCCTGGGTGATGGAACTCCCTATACCCATCTAGGTCAGTACCTTCTCTGATTCTTACAGAGCTACCTGAGGCACTTTAACGAGAAGTTAAGTGACTTTGTGTAGGGTCACACAGACAGTATATGTCAGAGGCAGGATTGTCCCCAGCCCTTCCTGGCTTTGAGGCTCATTGCCCATTCACTCCTCAACACAGTCTCTAATAAACTGAGACTAAGTCAGAGAGGTTAGGCCAAGGCCAAGGTCAAATAGCTAGCAAACAGCAGAAGTGAATCTCAGTCCCAGGTGTGCTGACTCTTAGCATTCTATGCCCTAGGATCTGACCCTGAGAAGCTTCTCATAATGGGGCTTCATTTTTTTTTTGTTGTTCAATTGTTTTTCAGTCACATTCAACTCTTTGTGACCCCATTTGGGGGGTTTTGGCACAGATACTGGAATGGTTGGCCATTTCCTTCTCTAGCTCCTTCTATAGATAAGGAAACTGAGGCAAACAGTGTTATGTGATATGCCCAGGGTCACACAGCTAGTAGGTGTCTTAAGGCCAGATTTGAATTTATAAAAATGAGTCTTCCTGATTCCAAGCCCAGTGCCACCTAACCATACCAGTACCTCATTATTTTGCCCCAAACATTGCCAGGTTCATTTCACTGTGTACGATACAGTGGAATGGGACAACAACTAATTGGTGGCTAAATAATACAGGCCCTTTGGATAGACTGGCCTCCCACAAAGGTGATCTTAACATCATGGGAGCTTTGCATGAGAGAATCAATGATCC
The DNA here is from genome assembly GCA_028646575.1 of Pseudocheirus occidentalis. Taxonomy (NCBI): domain Eukaryota; kingdom Metazoa; phylum Chordata; class Mammalia; order Diprotodontia; family Pseudocheiridae; genus Pseudocheirus; species Pseudocheirus occidentalis. The sequence goes on along the minus strand of CM053596.1, from coordinate 77,681,976 downwards.
TAAAAACAGGAAACAGATTGTAGCTAATGGACCATGTGATTAAATTATAGTGCTAGCTTTGAGAAGAGAAAAAGCTTTCCTTGGAATTACTTTTCCTTGATGCAGTTACCTCTATTGGCTGTTCTAAAGCTGAGTCCTTGGCAAATAAATGGTTACCCAAGCATGGCAGTATACCCACACCTCCTCCTTCCTCATGCTTTGAATTTCCTTCTACTCAAAGATGACAAATAAAAATAACAAAGATCTTTTCTGCTACTAAAACAAGCTTTTAAAAATTTTTTCTCCTTTCTCAAAAAATTCCTTTAATCTGGAATTGTCATCCACATCTGAAAAAAAAGCCTCTCTTAGGTTCATAACTGTGTACCCAGAACCATGCTTAATTTTGGACAAAGAAAACCATATAGGCAGCCTTTGCCCTCTAGCAGCTTTACCTATTGTGAGTAAGGATAACTGCAGATCTAATACAGTAACTGCTAATAAATACTTGCTGATTGATTGATGGCTGGAAATAAATGTTTTAAGGCCAGTTCATGCAGTGAAGGAGAAAAGGCAGTGAAGTGGGTTGTGTATAATTCATATTGGAAAAATAAGGAGGCAAACTAGTGTGGTAAAAAGGACACTTGGAGGAGAATTAAGAGAATATGATGTGTCCAGCTCCCTTAGGGACATTCTGGTTCCTGTCTTGCTTGGAAGGCATGGCTAAACTTCAGATCTTCATGGCTAGATCTTCAGAATGTGTCAAGAAATAAACTGAACAAAAGTATGCTTGGTTGTACCTTGGAGAGTTCCTAAATGGGAATCAGGAAATCTGAGTTACAGCTCTGATTACTAGTCTGATGGAGAATCTTGAACATGTCTCTGGATGTTTCCTTATCTGTACAATAAGGGGGAAAGGTTATTAGGTCATCTCTAAGATCTCTTCTGCCTTAAAAGTCTGATCCTATAATACAAATTGATTGATTTTTCTATAGATGCGTTTTTCAATAAATGTTTATTTGTTGTTGTTCAGTTGTTTTCAGTTGTGCCTAAATTTTTATGATCCTGTTTGGAGTTTTCTTGACAGAGAAACTGGAATGGTTTGCCATTTCCTTCTCTAGCTCATTTTATAGGTGAGGAACTGAGGCAAACAAGTTTAAATGATTTGCCCAGCGTCACACAGCTAGCAAATGTCTGAGGCTGGAGTTGAACTCAGAAAGAGAAGAGTCTTCCTGATCCCTTGTCTGGAACTCCCTCCACTGAATCATCTAGCTATCCCTAAATATTTATTAAGCACCTACAATATGTCACAAAGAAAAGCAAAAGACAGTCCTTGCTCAGTCTAATGGAGGAGACAACATGGAAACAGCTTTGAACAAGCAAGATATATAGAGGATAAATTCGAAATAATCAATGGAGGGGAGGCACCAAAATTAAGGGGGATTGGGATTGGCAAAGGTTTCTTGTAGGAGGTGGGATTTTACTAAGACTTGAGTGTAGCTTCAGTAACTCGGCCATGTGATTAGATTTCAGTGTCAGTTGAAAGAATTAAAGGAGAAAAATGTGCTTTAGATCTGAAGAAAAGTGTGAGATGGTCCCATACTTCATCCTGTATCACTTCAGACCCTAAATAGTGACAGAAGGACAGCAGAATAATATAATAAGAGTGACAGTAGATGGATAAGTAGCACTTCAAAACTTTAAAGTTTCCTGATACAACCTGGTGAAATGGGCAATGAGAATATCCAGCTAATACCTGAGTGGAAGGTCGGTATGTGCAATTGTCAGTACATGTAATGGCAATTGGAATTTGAAGATCTACCCTGCCCCTTAATAAGCCTAAGGGAATTTGGGGACCTTCCCTGCTTTGAAAATAAACTCTGCCTCCTAATAGGCTGAATGTAATCACATGAAACCTGTGCTGGGAAGAGTTTGCTGAAGGGTGGAGCAGAGCCTACAGGAAGATGGGATTCAGAGCAAGCTAGATGGTTGGGAGGAGAGGATGCTTTTAAGGGAGACAGCTAGGCATGTGAGTAAATGATGGTTTGTGGGAAGGTTCAAGAATGCTGTGGCTCTCTGTGCTGTTGTGGCTTATTACTTTCTTTGCTACTATGATGAAATCAGCTTATTGGTTTTGAGATTCAGTTTACTGGTGTCTGAATAAATGCTTTGCTTTTGTCTTCAATATGGAGAGTCTGTTATATTTTGTGATTGAGCACTATGCAGATAGATTTATGGGGACTGTTGGCACTGTGAATGTTGCACTGATGCTATAGTACAGGAAGAAGAAAATGATACTGTGAGTTGGGAGACTGAAAGTAATACAATCAGTACAGTGTACAGTGCATGGGAGAGCCTTCTCTTGGGTATGTATCCCTGCACAGGGAACAGCCAAATTGAGTGGAAGTTAATGGGGAATGGGCATTTCTGCTGGAATACTGAATGCTGGATGGTAGCAAAGGGACAGGTAGATGTGGAAAAGGTCCTCTACTTGGGTGAGGTTGGAGGGAATGTGATTCCTGCCCCCAGCTTTACTGCTATTTCACAGGGTTTAGTCAAGGTGGTGACAAGGAGTGTAATTCTAAAACTGAGGTCACATCTTTATGATGAGTTATGTGTAGGTTCCTTGAATGACTCAGAAGGGAGCCTCATGGTTGAGTAAACAAATGAACCAACCCTTCCAGAGGTTTTAAATAGTAAAGTTATGGATATTTTTAAGGGGAACAGACTTGAAAAAGTTTTATGGAAAAACTCTTATAAGGGGAAGGGGAAAGAGGGGATGTATTTCCCTCTGCCTCCATTAGTCATGGTATGTAGCAGTGCTCAGAGGGAAACATGCCATCCAAATGATTCAAGAGTTCATTAGTTTAAGTTCAAAATACACTGAAGTAGGCAACTGGGTGGTGCAATGGATAGAGCCCTGGGCTTAGAGTCAGGAAGACCTGACTTCAAATCCAGCCTAAGATACTTACTAATTGTGTGACCCTGGGCAAGTCAGTGCACCTCTGCTTGTCTCAGTTTCCTCATCTGTAAAATAGGAATAATAATAATAGCACCTACCTCCCAGGGTTGTTATAAGGATCAATGATATAATAATTATAAAGTGCTAAACACGGTGCCTGAAACATATTAAGTACTATATAAATGTTAGATATTATCAATAAATTAGATAATATTTGTAAGGCACTTAGTACAGCGACTGGTACTTAGCAGAAGCTTAATAATTGCATGTTTCTCTTCCCCTTCCCTGAGTGCTTCCATCTTCTCTGATAATCGCTTTTGGAAGGAAGAAAGGGACTTTTCTTTCCTCTCTTTCATCAGTCATTCTGAAATGGGTAGACTAACGGTGACCCTTAAGAAGCAGAGACTCACTCTAAACATACAAGGATATGAAGAGATAGTTACCCATGGATATAAGGAATAGGAGGAATAGGATCCCTGGCAGCAGAGAAGAGAGCCATCTAAGTAGAAGAGCAGACCTTGGGAACAAGCAATCTGGACAGAAGACACATTGTATCTAAAGGAAGCTGCATAAAGACCCAAAGAAGAGAATTAGAACTTCCAGGCCCTATAGCCCAGGAGTTATGAGTTGCCTTGGCCATATGTGTTCCCTACATAGGTACCTCATCTCCCATGCATGCAGCCTGTATTTGTAGGAGTGTATGCTTCCAGATAACTTGGGAGGGGAGTGTTTTGTAGCTACTGTTTTCAGTAAAAACCTTTGCTAAGAGCTAATGGCCCATGAGCTATACCCACACAGTTACCACTAGAACCCAGAGTTCTGGGGACCCAATCCATAAGTTAAGCATTCTGGAGAAGGTATTACACTTCTAACAAGATTGTTGAGATTTTGATCTCCCTAACACTGCTTTCCTGTTACTCTTGTTCCTTGTTATCTCCTTTTGTCTGTTTTGTTTCCATTCTTGGACAACTCCTTTCTCTGAAATCCAGTTATTATAAAATCACCTTTATTTCATGTCATGACCAAATGAAAAACAATTCAACAAGATTAGGAAAAGAAAGGTGATATCCACTAGGCACCCAGCTAGAACAGAATGCCTTAAACACAAGTAACATGACACTGTATCTTCTTCCCAGTGTAGCACCTTCTAGTCCCAACCCAGCCTCTGCCCCTCAGTTCCAGGCAGCTACCAGGGATAGGGCATTAGACTAACCACAAATGGATGCCGAAAAAGGATTTTTGTCCAATGCTTAGATCATCATGCCCTTACAGACATGGAGAGTTCACAGTTCCTACTGCCATCGAAATCATGAGAAATTAGGAGCCAAATACCACTCCTGCTGCTTCTCTTCTCAAGGAGAGAGGGAGCAAAGGGAAGAATCTGCTCAAGGTTGGGTCACTGAGGGATCCTTTTCTCATGCTTATTATCATCCTGGTTGCTTTTATTTTCATCCTAGAGTTCATTTTGAAAACCTTGCCACATCCTTATCTACTCAGCTCCTATTTCTCCCCTCCTCCCACCAAGCATCTGAGGAAGAAAGAAAGAAAAGTCATAGCAAGTCACCCTGCTTTTAATTTGTCAATAAACAGAGAATTTGGGAAGAGTAAGGACAGTGGGTGGAGGGAGGGTAGAAACATTGCAGGGTTCGAGTCCTAGTATATATGTGTCTAAAGTGTTTGTGGTTTGGGAACTTGTATATACATCCTTTTGTGCCATCACTGTGGTATGGTCATGCAAAAGCCATAGGACCTTGCAGCTTCATGTTCTGAGACTGTGGGCATCAGGCTCACTTTGAGAGCAAATTCTAGTCAGGCCCAGTCTACTTCAGGCTGTGTAGACATAACCTCTTGTCTCTGGGACAAGACAACTTGTTTATATTCAGGAATATCCAAGAATAAATCCAACAGTCCATTTAAAGGAAGAGGATGAGTTATGATGCATATACTCTCTCCCTCTCCTATTCACAATTTTTCTTCTCCCCTTCCTTTAGCTGCTCTCTCCTCTCTCTCAGCTCCCTTCCTATGTGCCTGTTGCCCCCTCTTAGGTCCCTTCTCATATACCTGTTGTCTTACCAGCCTTTTATCCCCATGGAAGTTCTTTGTCAGTTTAGGGGTGCACCAGAATTAGTATGGTGGGAAAAGGGTGTACAGTGAATAGGAAGAGAAGGGAAGTAATTCTTAAAGGTCTCTAGTTTCCCTGGCTAGAGGTATGTCTTGCATATAGCAGTCCTTAATAAAGGTTTGTTGAATTGAATAGTAATAAATGGTATGGGTGGGCGGCTCTTTACCCTCTAGAAATAGTCTTCAGAATTGAAAAGGTTAGGAGCCATACACAGCCTTAACCTGACATAGTACTAGGAATGGATTTGTGTATCAAGGGGGCTCTTCATCTCATGTCAGCATCAATGAGCTCTGTTCCATTTGCTGCAAAATGAACCTTGAGCATCTCCTCAAATACAGTCATTTCATGTCAAAGATGCTGAAATCCTCCTTAGCCTATCAAGTGCAGATATTTAGTTGAGAATAATAATAGCTAACATTTATACAACACTTAAAATGTGCTAGGCATTGTGCTAAGTACTATACAAATATCTCATGTAACTCTAACAACAACCTTGGAAGGCAGGTGCAATTATCATTCCCATTTGCAGATAAGGAAACTGAAGCAAGCGACATGTCCAGGGTCACACAGCTGATGAATATCTGAGGCCACATTTGAACTCAGGTCTTCCTGACTCCAAGCCCAGCATGCTATTCATTGAGTCACCCAACTGTCCCATTGCCTGAGCTGGCTGCACAGGCCCCAAGAGGCCTCTTTCCTTCCTATGTTAATTTCACGGTTTAAAGTCCCCCATCTTGGAAATATGATGATCCGAGACAATTCTGAAGGACTTATGAGGAAAAATGCTATCTAGTCCCAGAGAGAGATCTGACATTGTCTGAATATAAATTGAAGTGTACTTTTTTTTACTTTCTTTATTTTACTGAGGTTTTATTTATTTATTTGGTCTATGTTTTCGTTCACAATGTGGTTAATATGGAAATGTTTTGCATAACTGCACATGTATAACCTATATCGAATTGCTTGCCTTCTCAATGAGGGAGAAAGGGAGAGAATTTGGAGCTCAGTTTCAAAAACAAATGTTAAAAATAGTTTTTACATGTAACTGAGGAAAATTAAAATACTAAATAACTTCAAAAAAGGGGGTAAAATAAAGCACCCCAACCAAAGTTTATCACTGCTCTTTGAGTGCTGGGAAAAATTTATTATTTTATTGACTTTTGTCATACTGGAGATAATAAACCCTTCTCTTCTGAGCAGTTCAATGACCATCTTTTTTTTTGGAGAGGTTCTTTTTTATTCTTTATTTTCTTTTTTTTGGTAGCCCTAACTCTAGCTACCTTTCTCTCCTATCACCTCCCCTCACTATACCCAGACACACAAAAGAAAAACAAAACTTCTGTAATATGTATATGTAGCCAAACAAAATAAATTCTTTCATTGACTATATCCAAAAATATGCATATTATTCTACAGTTTCTATTACTTCCCTTTCAGGAGATAGATAAAAGATCTTCATCTGCAGTCCTCTGGAATCAAGGTTTGTCATTCCATTGATCAAAATTCTTAAGTCTTTTAAAGTTGCTTTTCTTTACAATAGGAGGTTGTTATTATGTAAATTGTTCTGGATCTGCTCACTTCATTCTGCATCATTTCATGCAAGTCTTACCAGGTTTCTCTGAAACCATCTCTGTCTTCATTTTGTACAGTACAATAATATTCTATTACATTAATATAACATGTTTATCCAACCATTCCTCAATTAATGGTCACCCCTTAGCTTGCTTTCTTTTTCTATAAGAAAGAGAATAGCTACAAATATTTTTATAGACTACATTTTAAAAATCAGAACAGCATTTGACTGCCTCTAATATTATGGTGCTCTTCCCAGTGTCTGCAATTTTTCAAAGGCATATTTGATGTATTCAGTTCCCTAGAGAGTCTAGACCCTGCCCTACACTGTCCTGTCCAACTCTCCAGAGATACATCCAGACCACAGTAATCCTCCAACATATATAAGTACAGAAAGAACACTGAACCATGAATCAGGACACCTGGTTCAATTCCTGACTCTGCTACTGTGTGTGTGTGTGTGTGTGTGTGTGTGTGTGTGTGTGTGTGTGTGTGATCTAAACTCTCTGAGCTTCAGTCCTGTAAAATAAGAATCCAGAACTAGTGGATTTCTAAGGTTCCTTAAAGCTTCAATGTTCTATGAGTATGATGGAGCCACATAGTATTTCTGGACCCAGGGGATTCCCGGCCCTCATTCACCCTTTTTGCCCTTAACCTTACTCCCACCTTGAGTCACAGAACGTTCCCTAGAGGAAAATGGAAATGAAAGTGCATTTATAGCAACCGGAACATCACATGAGGGAATTAAAGTGCACTTAATACATTCCATTTGTACCATACTTTCTTCCATCTGCTCCTCACAACAAACCCTGTGAGGTAAGAAAAGTGGGTCTCAGAATCAGAGAATGATAATGGCCCTTGGAGGTCATCTAGTTCTAGACAAACGCTCTCACTTTACAAATTCCTGACTTGAGCCCAAAGAAGTAATCAGATTTTCCCCAAGGTCACCCAATTAGCAAATGACAGAATTAGAACCAGTGCTTTTGCCGCCAAGCTCTCCACTCTCTCCACCGCACCATCTTGTCTCTTTGTCCACTTACAACAACTGTGGACAAAAACTGACTGGTTGTGCTTGGTGCCATCTCATGCCTTTCTAGGGCCACACAAAAGGCCACAGTGAACAGGTGTAAGAAACAATTTTACCTCATGCAACAGTGGGTACCAGCACACTGCCTGTCACCATACTCATTTATGCCACCCCCACTCCACACCATCTCAATGTCCTGAGCAGAAAAGTGAAGCCCCAATCCCTGTGAACATGTCCCCAAGCTCATTAACATGCAGTCACTCCATCACACAGAGGGAAGCCTGCTGTTTCATGAGTGCTTGACTGCAGAGACTCATAGATTGCTTGTGGGGAAGGTCCTTGGAGATCATCACCTCCAAACCCCCTCTTTTACAAAGACTTGGAGGTGGGAAAAGCTTGCCCATTTATCCCCATTTCCCTTTTATGCTTGCTTATTCACAAAGGCTTTGTGAGCCTCAGAGAAATATGTTTTGCAGATGTCACCCAGCCCAGAGCTCTAGCTTAAGCTCTTCTTGAAATATTAATGGCAGTGCAGATATGTTACCAAAGTGCCAGGAGAGAAAGTCAAGGCACATTTCCCTAAGGCTTTCTCATGTGGAGGACTCTTATGAAATGTCATCTTTCTGTGTACTATTTGCTGTTCGTTCTAGGTCAGGTTGTCACAGCTTGGGCAAGTCACTTTCCTCTTTTACCCCCTTATCCCCTGGACCTCAGTCTCCTCATCTGTTAAATGAAACAGATTGATCTGGGCAACCTTCAAGGACCCTCCTGGCTATAAAAGCAACATGCAAGTCTATTTGTCAGAGATCAGATATCTTTAGCATCTTTCCCCTTATACACACACGCAAAATTCAGTTTTCTTTCCCACTGAGAGCTTGATCAAACACAGACTCTAGATTTCTCTCTTTTTTTTCCTGGTAGTGTGAGATGAAAAGACTGATTGATTCCTTCCCAATCCTGTCTGTCATCTAGATTAAGAACCGAGGTCTCTCAAGGTTTCCTTCTGGTCCTGAGCTTATTGGAGGATGTTTCTTTTTTCTTTCTTTCTTTCTTCCTAAATGTTACTAAGTGATGCTATTGCCTCAAGGAACCACAGCAGCCACTTTGCTTTCTCCCACTAGATGGGGTTCTTGCTCTCTGAAGTTTGGGGCTCATCATTTCCAGAGATTTAACTGCACTATGAAGGTTTTGCAGACAGTTTTAAAAATACGAATGTAGAAACACTGTCAACAGACATTATTACCCACAGGTTTGAGTCAGAAATCAGTAAAATGTTGCATGAGCCATTGATTGGATATTCAAAGGCAAGAAAAAGAAAGATCTGTGAAATTAGATTCTTTTGGTTTGTGGGTCTTTTTTAACCTGCAGATTTAGCAAAGTGAAAGAAGGTGTTTGCACAAGAAGCCAGCAAATCTAAACTGCAAATACAAATGAAGTCAGCTAGAAAATCGTTCCCATCGACACTCTTTGAGGAAAGACCTTAAATGAACTTTCTTTTTGAGTGGAAACTTTGTCACCTGTAAAGGGAGGTCAGAGACTCTGAATAATTCTGACTGGGGAGAAAATAACAACCAGTGCTAACTATTGAATTTTCTAATAATTGTCTCTATTTTCCTTTTGTTTGACCAATGAAAACCTGGCTCCAATTAGCCAACCATATTCTCCAGACATAAAATAAGGTAAAACAGGGAGCAGAATTTCAAAGACATGGGGTTTGAAATTTTATTAAGGAACTGAGAAGAAAAGGGCAAGCCTGCCTTTCACAAGCTAGCATTTTAATCTGGTAATTAAACACATAGATATTATATAAAAGGATACCTATTATCATATATATGTTTATGCATATGTAATACTGTTACACATGCATTTATTTACATATGCAAACACACACTCATGAACTCAAAAAATAAAATTCATTTCTGAGCTCATCAGGTTGAATGTTCCCTCCAGTGATACAATTTACAAGACTGACCAATAAATATTTATTAAGCTCCTATTGTGCACTACGCCTGCCCACTCTGAGTAACTTTTGTCCATGTTCTCCTCTTAATTTGTAGAAGGTATGCCACTCAACCCAAAAACTAATCTCCTACTAACTAAACTACATTGTGAGTGTACAGTAAAACACTTTGGCTGTCCACCTGTGTCATCTTTTACCTTTGCCATGGGACAAGCTCATCTTCTCTTCCTATCAAATATTTCCCTAATGGTATCATTTTACTCATGTCCTATTTGGTTCTTCATCGGTTATACATTATAGTCTGCTCACATCCACCACATGCCTTTCCATTGCTTCCTGGGTAATATTCATTTTCAATTCCATAGAGAGAGATGTGTCTACTGTCTTGTAGCCAAACAATATCAGTAAAATATTGATATTTTTAAAATGTACTTTTCCAGTGCCCAATAGATAAATAATCAGAAGGTAGGAATAGGTAATTCTCAAAAGACCAATTTCAGACTATTAATAAACACATGAAAGAATGTTCTAAATCATTAATAATTAGAGAAATGTGAATCAAAAATACTCTGAGATCTGATATCATACATCATAAATTGGCAAAGATGATAAGAAATGGAAATATTCAGTGTTGGAGGAGGGTTGAAAAGACAGGCACACTAATGCATTGTTGCTGGAATTGAACAACTATTGAAGAAAGCAATTTGAAATTTTGCGAAGAAAGTGACAAGAATGTCTGTAACCATTAACCCAGAGATCTTATCTCTAGATACATAATCACAAGGAGATAAATACTAAAAAGAAAGAAGTCATATACATAAACATATTTGTAGTGACAATTGTAGTAGTAGAAAAGAACTAAAAACAAAGTACGTGCTCATTGACTAAGGAGTCATAAACAATGAATGGAATGGAATGTCCTAGTGAGGCAGTCAGGTGCCACAGTGGATGGAGCATTGAGACTGGAGTTAGGAAGACCCAAGTTCAAATCCAGCTATGAACTCTGACTTTTTGTGTGATCATGGGTATATCACTTAATTTTTTGTCTACCTCAGTTTCTTTATTTGTTAAATGGGGACAATAACAGCTTCGACTTCTCAGGGTTGTTGTGAGGATCAAATGGAGGCAATATTTGTAAATCACTTAGCACACTGCCTGGCATAATTAATGCTTATTTATTTCCTTCCTACCAAGCTGTAAGAAATTATGATTATGATGAATACAAAGGAAGAAATATAGCTTAATTTTTTTTTTTTTTTGCTTTTTGGAGGGCAGTTGGGGTTAAGTAACTTGCCCAAGGTCACACGGCTAGTTTTTTGTGTTAAGTGTCTGAGGCCGGATTTGAACTCAGGTACTCCTGACTCCAGGGCCGGCGCTCCTAGCCATCCCGAAATATAGCTTAATTCAAAGGAAAGTAAGCAGAACCTAGAGAGCAATATACATGACTAAAACAATGTAAAAAGAAAGGACAACAATAACAAAAGCAATTGAAAACTGAATGTTGTGAAATTATAATGATCAAGATTAACCTAAAAAGAGATTTGGGGAAAAAAACCTTCCCCTTCTTTGCAGTAGGCTCCATTTTATGAGCATGGAACACTACACAGAATGTCAGACTTTCTGGAGGTGGTTAGTTTTGCTGGACTGTTTAAATTTTTTATCTTCTTTGTTGTAAAGGTTAGCTCTCTGTAAAGGGGAAGAGAAGAATAATTTTAAAACAAAAGATATCAATAAAAATGCATTAAAAAAACAAAATTGACTTCTATTTACAGAAGAGGCTTGGGTTAATTAGAGGAATTTTCAGGTTTTAGAGAAGCAATCCTATCTATAATTTTTTCTGCTTAATTTTGTGCCCAACTCAGGGTCCACTTATTACATCTATCTCAGATAGATATACTGATAGAGAGACTCTATAAGGAACCTATCCAATTAAATGTCATAATCTGAGAAATTGGCATTTTTTCATCCATTTGATCTTTCTTGTGAGGTTGATCTGGCCAAGTTCTTTTGAATGACTGCAGATCTCTTCCAGGAAGTTCTGCAATACTTGAGGACTTGATGCAATCAGTACAATGTCATTTGTAAGCAAGAACAACTGGAGAATCTCACTAACTACTGGGAATCCTTTAATTTGGCTTTAACAGAAATAACATTGGCACCTATTATAGAGATTTTTTGCAGAAGTTTAACCAATGCAAATCAATGGCCATATATACATATAATACATATGTGCACACACTGAAAGAATAAATTTTTGTTGGTCACAAGAATGAACCCCAAAACCTGAAACATTTTTAGGAAGAAATTTATTAGATTGTTTGGTAGGGAGAGAGCAGGAAAAAAATGGTTTGGTTCCCACCATGAGTCTTTGTGAGGTTATATTATTTAGATTTCAGGAAAAAAATCATAAGGACATTTACCTGATTGGTCTTATTTAGGCAGTAGGTAGTCTTCAAGAGAAGGGCAGTTCAAGATATACTGGAAAGTAAGTCAATCTAATTTAGGGAACCCAAAATTTTAGGTGGACCCAAAACAAGACCTGAGTAGACTCAAAATAAGCACTGCATGAGATCTAAGCATTCCTTATACCCATCGAGCTTCCCTGGAGTGTCTCTGAGGTCAGACTGACCTCTACCTAAGCTTTGAGGTTCAACAATTTTCTGGTCACATAAAGCTAGGTTCAACAATAATAATAAAATAAATAATAAATATTTTGTTCACAAGATAGAGGAGAGAGAGACAGAGACAGAGAGACAGAGACAGAGAGATAATATGGAGTTGCCTGTGGAGTTTTGAAGAAACACACCTCTGACATACTGACATATACTGGCTGGGAGAATTATTCTGGGCAAGTCACTTAACCTGACAATGCCTCAGACAACCTTATATGACTATACATTGTGAAATAAATAATACTCTGATTGGTAGGAGTTTCTTCACCAAGAGTTCTCTACACTGATTAAATCAGAGATTTAAATGAGATACACATATGGTGATCCTGAGAACCTCTTCCAAAGTCATAATCTGTTTACCATGATGTGGAGGGTACCACAAGTTGTCAAGAGCTTTCTCAACAAAGTACCCATGCTGCAGGTTCTGTCAAAGTAGAAAGACTTCAAGTATGGTCTCAGTTACTGCTGCTGTCCAAGGACAAGCCCCAATGCTTATCACCATCAGGTAGGCCATTAGGTGATGAATTTTTTGGTTATGGCAACCCATGGTAGCAATCAGATTTTTTTTCAATGCTACTCCTCACTACCATTTGTGAGGCATGGGGGTAGGGAGTAGCACTGTGGTAAGTCTTAGCAATACAAATTTGTCTAGGTCCCCCTCAACCAGTTTATAATCTAGTTGTTTAAACAGGGCACTTGTAATGCCATATGTTAGCAGATTCCCAAAAGAATGCTACTATGAACAACTTTTAAGGTTCTGATTACACAGTATAGTGAACGCTCCATTTATTCCATTACAAATCAAGGCAAAATTTCACAACAAATCAAGGTACAGCATAATATTTACAACATTACATTTTATCACAGAAAATCACAATACAGTGTTCACAACAGCTTAACATTAGAATGGCCACATAGTTTTCACTACAGTGGCCCCAATATTTAAAACAAACGACAAAATAATAATCATCTGGTTTCCCTAAGGGGGGAAACCCTACTTACTTAATCATTCAATCAATTCACAATACAATAATCAATCTTCTACTCATGGGGCAATTATAGATTAACTTAATCAGTCGCTTATCTAGCAATCAGTTGCTAAATACAATCATTAGAAAATTACACAAACCCTCCACCCCTTGGTGTCTGGCAAACTTCGATTTTATCACATGTTCTATATTCAAGGAGAGGCCTTTTCTTCATCTTGACTCAGGGTGGTCTCTCAGATACCCTGGATCCCCTTCCATGGTCCCAGTTCCTACATGAATCCACCAGTCACCTGGATTCAGAGGCAGACAGTTCAGTCTTCCAGGCAGTTCTTGGTACACACTGAAGTTCACAGGGTCCAGCACATCTCAAACCCTTCACTACTTCTGTGGCCAGGAACTCAAGGATCAACCAAGCCACAAACAAACAAAGGCTTATCTGAGTCCTGCTTCTTCAGTCCTCCAGCAGTCTGGCTGGCCCTAGGACCCAGAAGGAATCTCAGCCTTCCAGGAGG
>CM053596.1:77646161-77667684 GCA_028646575.1 Pseudocheirus occidentalis | reverse complement strand
AAAAAAAATAAATACAGACTTGAATTTAGTTCTTCCTGACTTTAAGGTCAGCTCTCTCTCCACTAGACTACCCTCACTGCCTCCACTTTAAGGGTGGCACATTCAACACTATATGACATAATTTTCCTAAACACAGTATGTATTTTTTTTCACTTGATTGGTTCTCCTTTATAAGTATTTTTCAAGCCTTAAAAATCTCCATAAATAGAAACTGTTGGTGTTACTGTGCTGGTTATTTCTCTATACTGAATTTCTTTGTTACATGCTAAAAAACAAGACAGGAGATGGGTCTGGCTCCCTACGAATCAATAGGGGCGCATGATCTCAACAGGGACAACTAGCTGGAAGTCTAACCAGTGACTTTTGTTAGGAAAAGACCCCCTCAAAATGACAGAAATAAATAATTGAAAACAAAGTTATAGACAATAACAACATTGTTAAAGCAACCAACTCAAAGACATAAGAATTCTGATCAGTGCGATGATCAACCATGATTCCAGCAGAATAGAGATGAAGCATTTTACCCACTTCCTCATAGTGGTGATGGATTCAAGATGGAAAATGAGACATATATATTTTTAAATGTTTTGGTTTTCTTTTCTTTTTTATTGGAGGAAAGAAAAATAAACTCTCATTAATTAAGAAATGCAATGAAATTTTTAACCTCCCCACCCAAAAAGACATTGAGGTACTGTGGTTGGTGGTTTGCTCCACTTGGTTGTCAGCCCAAATATTTGGCTTGCCTTGAACAACATGGTGTCCCAGACCGTCAACATCGTGCTTCCTGAAGTCCAAATTTCCTCTGTAAAGTGTGCTTACTTCTCTGTTCAGTAAGACTCCTCAATGTGGCCAAGAAACAGATGAATAGCAATCTGGCCTTATTAAAGGGGAATGTCTCTTTGTAAGCATGATAAAGCCAACCTGCTTCTTGGCCCTGAACCCTCACACAAAAGTCGCCACATTGTGATTTCAGGTTGACTACACTGAGTTTATGTTTGCTTCTTAGGGTGGGAAAACAATAAGAGCATCTCACCATGGAGCCTCATGAGTGGGATAGCCAAGTCTCCAGGTCACGTCCCCAACAGAGTAGCTGCTGAGTCCTGACCTCTTCAGCTTCATTCTTGGGGCCCTAGCCCTTCCCTGCTTCCCAAAATGTTATTTAGGATGATTGTATTTTATTTCAGAGATCCATGTGTTTTCCATTAAACAGAAAATAATACCATTAAATAAAGTTTTGTTCCCATGACTTCAAAACATTAGGTCATGAAATTATAAATTTCCATCATTCATAGTGTAACAAAAATATGTAAATGAACTTAACTTAATCAGACTTGTTCTCTTGGTTTATACTTCTCTTTCCTGATTTCTGTATATTTTGAATATTTTATTACTGCTGTTACTATTTACATAAATGCAATCAGTTTGTCTACTGTTATTTTTCGTTCTTTGAATCCCTTCACGTACTCCTTACCTCACACCTGCATTATTGTAACAGCCTTCCGATTGCTCTCTCTACCTCACTTCTCCTTACTCTGATCCATCCTCCACCCTGCTGCCAAAATGATCTTCCTAAAGCACAAAGCCGATCATGTCACTCTTCCATTTAATAAGCTCCAGTTACTACCTATGACCTCCAAGATCACATATAAAATCCTCTATTGGGCTTTAAATCCCTTCATAACCTGGTCCTTTCATACTTCCCCAGTCTGCTTAAATCTTAGCCCTTTCAGTGTGCTGTATGATCCAATGACACAACGGCCTCTTTGCAGTTCTTCACACAGGATCTTTAATCTCCCCATTCTATGCAATCCCATGCCTGCAATATTCTCCCTCCTCATCTCTGTCTCCTGGCTTCCCTGGCTTCCTTCAAGTTTCCTCTAACATCCTACCTTCTGCAAGAAGTCTTCCCTGATACCCCTTAAGGCCAGCATCCTGTCTGCGTATGGTTGTTTGCACGTTTTCTCTTCTATTAGATTGTGAGATCCTTATAGGGCGGAGGTTATTTTGCCCCTATTTGTATCCCTAGAACTTGGCATAGTGCCTGGAACATAATATATACTTAATATGTATTTATTGACTATTGTTGACTTGGTTGCCGCACTAAAAATTGTGTATATTATAAAACTTACTTTAAGGTAGGCATTTTAAAAGGATGAAATGAAGATTAAATAACATTTTAAATATTAATGATATTTAAAATAATGTAATATATAATATACTATGAAAATGAATAATTATATAAAATAATAATGGTATAAAGTCACTAAAAATTACAAATATCTTTAAAGAGAGTGATTTGTCTGAATATGCTTCATTAGTTTTGAAAGTCTTGATCTAAAATTTTGTGATACAGTGACTCAAATGTCTTATTCTAAGTATTTTATTTCAAAATTTGGTTTTAATGGCATTCTGGTTGTCATAGCTGAAAGAAGAACCCCACAAAGATACATAGATTCAAATGGAAGAAGCGTACCTTTGGCTATGCCTACTAAATCATGGTATTCATTCTTCAATCTCATCTACCAGTTATATAAAGATTTTTGCTGAAATTTGTCTAGTAAATTTTCATCTTCTCTAATGTCAATCAATTGTTCTTCCAAACTAATCAAAAGTTATTACATTTTTATATTTTCAATAAATAAATTCTAAGCCCAGTTCCCAGAGAGGAGAGGATATGTATTCAGGAGAAGGGGGGAGGTCAGTAGTGTCAAACATTGTGAAAGGGTCAAGAAGGAGGAGAATTTTTTAAAAGACATCAAATTCAACAATAAAAGGATCTTTGGTGATTTAGGAGAGAGCGGTCTCAGTTGAATGATGAGTCAAAGGTAAAGAGGTTGAAAATCTGGAAGACTGGGAGATGTGGGTGGTACCAGGGATAGAAATGGGGAAGTTCAGAGGAAGGATGTTTGGGAGGAGAGGAAGGGGAGTATTATAATGAGACCTGCAATACAGATCTCAATCCAACCATACCTCCTCATAGTGAAGACTCTATCCCATTCAAAATGAAAAGAGAAAGGAGAGACAGGATTCTTCCTCACCAACCACTAGCCTGGAATGCAGAGCTAGACCCTCAAGGGTAATCTACTGAAGCCATAAGGCAATCTTGGGGACAGTCTGAGTTCACTGCATGGTAGAATGGGAGTATTTTTTTTTAATGTTGTTGATACCTGGGTCACAATCCACCTGATGGACTGACTCCTTGTGAAGGAAGGGAGAGGGTGGGACTCAGTGCTCTAAGGCCACAGGAATGTAAGAAGGGACAAAATAGGAGAGTTTTACATGCTAATGGTAAGGGTAGGACAAAGTAGTTATTCTGCAGATCAGTTCCAGAGATTGGTTATCACAGAGAAGGTGGAACGTGCCCCATCTTCCCACCCTCCAACTGGTAATACTTTGGAGTCATGTTCTCTTGAGATCATGCTAGAGCCCACTAGGAGTATGCCACCCACACTTTGGAGATCACCGGTACATGAAACTGCCAGTCAGAAAACACCTTCTACCAAAGGTGATCTGCAACTAATCCTACTTATTAGCTGTGTGACCTTCGGCAAGTCACCTAACGTCTGTGTGACTCAGTTTCCTCAACTGTAAAATGAAATTAATAATAGCATCTACCTCCCAGGATTGTCTTTGATTCTTTGTTGTTGCTAATTCCATTTTGCATCTGCTGCCCTGCCTGGTTTCAACTCAGTGGAACAAGATGCCCCTCCTAGGACAAGCTCACCACTTCTCAGCCACCTCCATGTAGCTAACTCAAGTTTTAATGGATGCCATGTTTTTGGGGGAGGGGGACTTATATTTTTATGTATTTACTTTTAGTTTACAACATTCAGTTCTACAATCCCTTGAGTTCCAAATTTTCTCCCCCTCTTTCTCTTCCCTGTCCCTCCATGGCATCTTGCAATCTGATATAGGTTCTACAAATAGCTTAGCATTAAACATTAGGCAAGTTCTAAAGAACAATTATAACCAATGGAGTGAACAATGAGAAAGAAGGAAAGAAACAAAACTAAACACAAAAGGGAGAGAGCAAGTAGTTTGCTTCAGTCTGCAATCAGACTCTATAGTTCTTTCTCTGGATGTGGATAGCCCTTGTCCATCACGAGGTTTTTGGAGTTGTCTTCCAACCTTGCATTGCTGAGAGGAACCCAGTCTATCAAAGTTAGTTGACATACATAGAATGTGTCTGTAATTGTGTAATCTGGTTCTGTTCTCCTCACTCAGATGCCATCTTTTAGCTTCCTTTCCCCTCTGACTGGAGTGCTGGAAGGTGGAATATCCAATTCTTCCAAATGCCTTCCTTTAGAGACAGCAGAAACTGGACCAAGATCACTCCACCTTAGAACTGGTGCCCTCCCTGATTTCAACTCCACAGAACAAGAAACCCCCTGGTGCCTTGTTCCCCTCATCCCCCTTTCCTGCCTCCTTTTGTGTGTTGCTTCTCCCTTTATATTGTAAGCTCCTTGAGGACAGGAACTAACTTTCTTTTTATTAATTATATCCCTAGTGCTTAACACAGTGCCTGGCACAGAGTAGGTTCTTGATGTTTATTGGATTGAAGTGAATTGATCAAAAGAGATAATATTTGTGAAGTACTCAGTGCAATGCCCAAAACACAGGAGGCACTATGATAAATGTTGGCTATCAGCACTATTTAGAGTCACAGAATGGTGCCTGGGGCAGTAGGAAGTGGAGTGGATTGCCCAGGGTCACATAACTAGTATTAATCAGAGGTAAGACAAGAACTTACAACGTCTTGATTCCAAGGGCATCTCTCTACCATTGTACCACACTGCGTCTCTAGAATTAGTCATTATTGAGTGTTGTTGATGTAAAATGAATGACAATTATTATTGATTACTTCTCATCAGCCTCTCAGTTTCCAGAAGGAGTTTATGACCAATAATGTATTTAAGTGACACAGCCTTTAATCATCAGTGCCATTCATTTAGTCAATGCTTCCTAAGCACATGTCGTGTTCAGAGTAATTTACCTCTTAAATCAACTTTATGAAGGTTAGGCCATGCATAGTCTGATATGGACTACACATCTTAAGAGAGTGTGGCACACATTTGTTTGGTTAAGGCATTTCTTTCAATGTTCCATGAACTGCTGCTACCTCAGGGATCAGTTTGCCAACCCTTCTCTCTCTGTTGCCTATCTTCCTGACATATGAAAGCTTCAGATAGGACTGTTCATAGCTAAAGGACTTGGAGGGACTTCAGAATGCTACCAGGTAGTTATATAATACATGATGTTTTTATAATAATAGTTAACATGCACATAGAGCTTTTAAATTTTGTGAAATGCATAATGGATTTTACCTCATTTGATGCTTACAACTCGACTAAGTTAGCCAATGCAATTTCTAAGCATGCTTGGTCCTATTCCTGTTCCCACTGATGAGTCAGAGTTCCAGATGTAGGCTGGCTACGTGTCTTCTTTGGGGTCATATAGGTACTCTTGAGGTGTCAGAGGTGACCCTGGAGTCAAAAAGATCTAGGTTCTTGTCCTGCCTTTGATTCATACCGGCTACCTGACCTTGGGCAATCCACTCAACTCTCCACAAAACTAGGAGGCTCTTTATGACTCTAAATAAGTAAGTCAATGAGTCCCTATAGGAGAACAGAAAGTCTAGTTTTATTAACAAATCAAGTTCCCCTAGAACCAACCTGAGACAAACCACAGTAGAGAAGTAAGGCAGGGCACTGGCATGTAACCCTAAAGGCCTCAGCCAAGTATTTCTCTGCCCTCTGTGCTAGACTCAGAAGCACCCTGTGAGATAGGTGGTGAGGATGTCATTATCCCAGTGTGTACAGGTGAGGGAACTGAGGCTTAATGAGATGAAGCGACTTGCTTGCAGTCATAGAACGGATGCGGCTGGAACTGAAAAGTAAATTCCATTCCAATTGCTGTAGGGACATAGAGAATGGGACAAGGAGACCAAGAGCCATCCACACTCTCCCTGAAGGCTGAGGGGTCTAGGTCAGGCTATTTAAGAGTTAAGGGTTGGGAGTGGGGAGGGAGACACTCCCAGAAGTTATACTTCCCATTGTTTTTCAGTCATATCTGACTCTTCTTGACTCCACTTGGGGTTTTCTTGGCAAAGATACAGGGGTGGTTTGCCATTTCCTCCTCTAGCTCATTTTTACAGATAAGGAAACTGAGACAAATAGGGTTAAGTGACTTGCCCAGGGTCACACAGCTAGTAAGTGTCTGAGGCCAGATTTGAGCTCCTCAAGATGAGTCTTCCTAATTCCAGGCCCAGCTCTCTATACATAAGGTTAATTCCCCTGTTTGGCACCAGCAATAAGCCTGGTTTGGTTGAACCAAAACCCAAGCTGAGGTTCATGTTACCACAGAACTGTAGGAAGAAAATACTTCAGAAGTCATCTAGTTCAACTCCCCCTTATTTTGTAGATGAGGAAGCTGAGGGTCTAGAAAGTTAAATAACTTGTCCAAGGTCACACAGGTAGTAAATGGAGGACCCAGGACTTGAATCCAGGTCCTCTCACTCTAAATCCAATCCTCTTCTAAATACACTAATATTACCTCCTAACCAAACACACTGACAAGTACGGGAGAAAGAGCACTTCTGACAGTGCCTTGTGACCTTGAGAAAGTCATTTAACCTCTGTGAGACTCAGTTTCCTCATCTGCAAAAAGAAGGGGTTAGACTAGTTTACCTCTGAAGTCATTTCTCATTCTAGATCTTTGACCTTTTAAATGTTTACCTCCAAGTAAGTTCTGCATCTTTCATGCCACCCTTCCTTGGAAGCTCATTTGCTTTTACTTCCTTCCAAGGAAGGGAGAGAGGAAGGAAACCCTTGAAGTACATCAATCAATCAACATTCATTAAATGCCAACTATGTGCCAGGCATCAAACAAAATAAATCCACACAGTGGCCTTGTCAAAAAAAAATACATGTCTCTTTTTGCCTCTTGAATACATCATCTGCTGTCAGGAAGCAGGTGAAAGCTTTTCACTGGTGATGCTATTTAGGCATTTTCAGTCATATTTGACTCTATATGACACCTTTTTGGAGTTTTCTTGGCAAAGATACTGGAATGGTTTGCCCTTTCCTTCTCCAACTCATTTTACAGATGTGGAAACTGTGACAGGGTCCCATTGTTAGTAAGTGTCTGAAGTCGGATTTGAACTCAGGTCCTCCTGACTCCAGGCCTAGCATTCCATTATGTCACTTAACTGCTTTTCTAGAGATATTGTGGGTCATTGCTTTGACCAGTTCTAAAGTCTTTCAAAGTTGTTTTTCTTTACAATATTACTGTCTTTGTAATTGCTCTCCTGGTACTGCTCCCTTCACTCTGATTAGTTTGTACCACCAAGATTCTCTGAAATCATCTCTTAGGCCATTTCTTAACAGTGCAATAATATTCCATGACAGTCTAACACCACACCTTGTTCAGCTCTTCTTCCTTGTATTTCCTATAACTTCCCATAAGTAAATTCTGAGACAGGCAAATACTTGAATTCTCTGAACCAACTGATTTCATATTTTATGTGTAAGAACTTTGCAAACCTTAAAGTGCTATAAAAGTACTAGATATTGTTGTTGTTGTTTTAATATTATCCAGAGAGTAGTAAAAGGAGGTAGGAGTGCCCAGAGGGGCGAGGAGCTGGCTCTGGACAACATGCTTAGGGTCAAAACCAATTTGGAAACGAAACACAATGTTGCTGGTTTTAGAGAACCCTTTGCAAAGTTACTGGGGGGTCTAACTTCAAACTTAGAGCAGCAGAGGTTTGCTCAAAGACACTCCAACTGCTGATGTTTCACACTGAGAAGCACCAATTGAGCTCAAGGATTGTGAAAGCTTCTCTGATCTTCAGCATCAGAGGTTAACAATGAAAGCTCGAAAGTGAGAGAACGTGGAAGAATTCCCAATTCTAGTCCAAGTCCTAATAATCAAGTTCCAAAATTCTGATGTCTTCCAGCACTCCTGGAAGGAACTAGGAAGCACTAGAGCTGATTGACTGAAGGTCCAACTAGGCATGAGTCTATATTGAAGAAACACTTGGCCAAGAGAGTATGAGAGCCTTCTGATCTTTTCCTAGTCATAGGAATGGGATTCCAGCCATGGAAATGAGACTACTTCTTTATAGCCTTCCCTTAAAAAGAGACACCCTTCCCCCATCCCCACCCCCCACGCTCCCTTTACAAATGCCCTCCCTTCCTCTTTCCTCTCCAGTCATGGTTCATTTCTGCTCTTAGAGGAATGAAAAGGACAAATTCCTCACCAGGTGAACTCTTAAGAATTTTAAAGAAACATAGATTTACAGAATTCTAATGACAGAAGAATCCCTAGGGATCCATCTAAAAAGTCCAACCTCCTCCTTTCTTAGATGGTAATATGAAAGCTCTATTTCAGGACTTAATGTAAATTGTAGTCACCTGATTAATGGCAGAACCAGCCTCAGAATCCATGTCTTCTGCCTCCCAGTTCAGTGCTGTTTTCATTATGCTACAGGATATAAGGGAGCGCTTCCTGTGGAGTCAAAGGGACTCTCTGCACCATGAGCTCAGAATATACTCTGCCTACCAGATGTAGCTGGAACTGAACACGAGCTTTACATATTTAGGAAAATTTGCCTGAAAAGATGTTGTGTATGTCTTGGGAAATAGAATGTCATGTAGTTCAATTTGTCCCTCAATATTACAAAATTTATCAGCCAAAACAGATGGCTGGGATTCTAGAAGCAGAATCGGTATACAGGGTTATGAAAACACTATTCAAAGCGTACAAAGTACAAGATCACATACCTTTTACAGCTATGGGTAGGGAAGTGGCAATTACAAGAGATAAAATAGACAACTTTGATTACATAAGACTGAAAACTTCTTAATAAACAAAATTAATGCATCTAGGATAAGAAAGAAGGTGGTCAAGTGAGAAAACCCTTAGATAAAAGTTCTTAGGTAAGAGTTTTGTATCCAAGATATATAGACAAATAACAGATATTAATATATATACATACATATAAATAAACAACCTAAAGTCATTCCCCAATAGTGAGTAGTCAAAAGATATGAACAGCTCCCAGAAAAACTGCAAATTATTAACCATATGAAAGAATGCAGCAAATACTAATTATATGAGAAATGCAAATATTTGGAGAAATTCTCAAAGGAAAAATGGCAAACAATTAATACCCATGTGAATACTATAAATCATTAAGAAAAGAAACACAAACCAAAAGAATGCTGGGGTTTCACCTCATACCATGACAGTTGGCAAAGATAATAAAAGAAGACTCAATGATGGAGGGGTTGGAGGAGGATAGTGCACTCTTGGTAGAGCTGTGAATCAGTACCATGATTTGCAAAGTGATTTGGAATTATGCAAATAAAGTGGCTAAAATGTCCATTCCCTTTGAACCAGAGATTCCACTGCTAGGCTATGCCCCAAGAAGGTCATCAATAAAAAGAAAATCCTCATATCCACCAAAATAGTCAGAGCAGCACTTTTTGTGGTAGCAAAGAATTGGAAACAGAGTATATTTCTACTGGTTGGGAAATGACTAAAGAAATTATGGTATATATATGTAATGGAATGTTACTGGGCCATAAAAATTATAAATATGAATGCAGAGAAACATGGAAATAATTACATGATCTCATTCAGAGTGAAATAAGCAGTGCCAAGAAAACATATATAAACAATGACTGACTGCAACAGTGTAAATAGAAAGTACAACCACAAGGCTATTGGAAGTGGATGTTACAAAATTATAAAGACGTATGGTCATACATGGCTCCAAAGAAATGATATGGGAAAACAGTTCCACCCCACTCCCTCGAAGGTACAAAAGGTACATGAGTGTGACAATCAGCATACATTTTCAGTATTGATCAATTTTGCTGATTTTTCTTTTTCTTCCCTCCTTTTAAAAAATATTCCTTGTTTAATATGGAATGAGTCTTAAAGAAGGGAGAAGGATAGTGATATAAAAAACAAAAGATATTAATTTTTAAATAGAAAAAATATGTATTGAAAGCAATCCAACGTATTTGAATTTAACATAAATGTATTTATTTGTTTATTTATACACACATATTTAACTCACAGGAGATGGGGGAGAAAAGACAACAACTAAAACCAAACTGTAAAGAGATCATACAATTGTGTGGTATTTTCACTGTCAGGTCTGTAATATACTAAAATGTAGGAGTTGGATTGGATGTCTGTTCTATACATGACATAGCACCATGTAGATAGATGACCAACAAAGAGCAACAACAGAAGCATCACTTTTTTTCTAACAAAAGTTCTGATTTCTACTTGGAGTCACATTTGTGCCTCCTCAACACACTAAGGAGAGATATTGATCAGGAGAAGAGGCAGAACAGGGACCCAGAGAGATGATTTAGGGAAGTTGCCACTTTGTGAAAGGGTGTAGGTGTGTGTGTGTGTGTTGGTACATATACATATATGTGTATAGATAAATAGATGGATAGATAGAGATAGAAGATAGATGATAGATTGATAGATAGATAGATAGATAGATATTCAAAGCATATCCTTCCATCCATGTATGACTGGGAGCCATGGAACATTACAGTCTCTGAACAACTGCAGTTGTGAATAATCAAAAGGAGCATGGAAAGGCATATGGTGGGTGAGGCTCCAGGTTATTAAAGCATCACTCAAAAGAAAGTGGTGTTAAAGAAATGGGACAATAGGCCTATTACATAGTGAGAGATAATTTATGGAAAGCCCTTGAATTCCATTAGTATCCTTGTGATGTCAAGGGAATACAAGGACCACATTGGGTGGAACCCCCTGTAGTGAATTGTGGAAAGAAATAGATGATAACTGTACAGGATGGGCAGGCCTAGATAAGCAATGATTAGCATCACTGGGGGAAATGTTTACATAAATGAAACAAATCATATATCCATTAGAGTAGTGAAGTATTGGATTATTTAAGCTCTTTAAATGGAAAGCCCAAGACCTCTGGACATTAGTCACAATCCGAGAGAAAACTGAACAGCAAGAGGAGAGATGTCAGTTATCTTAGTTTCCCTTCTTTACATCAAGAGACCAGGAACTGACAAATCCTCAGGACTATAGACTTAGTTCTGTTCTGCACAAAACTGCTCTCTTTCATAGACAATAAAAGACTACTGCTAGGCCAGCTCTCTCTGATTGGACACTCTTCAACCCCCATTTTCTCAAAATAGCTTTTAATTGAACAAAAGAAAATCTACAAGGAAACAAAGATGGACAGCTCTCAAGATGATGCATCGTATGTATTAGGTTTTCTTAAAATGGAAATTTATTGCTGTATATTTCAAATCCTCTCTTACATTCTGCTTTGCACATTTTTCTTATTTTGTATTTAAGTTTCGATATTTAAGTTTGTTTCTTTTCCTTTTCTAATTGTGTCTTTAAGTTTTAGGTTTTTTTTAACTGATTCTAATTTTGTCCTTTTTAAGTGTAGCAGCTGGATCCCTTCCCACATGCAGGTCCCCTGAAACCTATGCTAGGTTCAAAGCAAATATTGGGCTGACAACCATTCAAATCCTCAGTGCACAAACACCTGCTAACATGCTTCCTTCACCAGTCAACAGAAGATGTTTTTTTTCTCAAAACAAAAGACATTTAATTAAATGTCAGAAAAATAAAAGATAATAAAAATTCCTCCCATACATCCAAAGTTACACTTTCCCATGGGTCACCGTACCCTCGGTGGCAAAGGGGACACACATAGGTCACACTTAAGACTAGAAGACATGAAAAAGGCATACAGAGAAAATATATATACAAATACATGGGGGAAATATATACATATATGTATAAACATATACCTACATACACATACATGCATATACACATTTATACATATACACATACCCCTATATAGCTAAAAAAACTTCATGGTCAGGAGAACATGTCATTTTCAGATGCGTCCAACTCTTTGTGATCCCATTTGGGGTTTTCTTGGCAAAGATACTGGAGTGATTTGCCAATTCCTTCTCTAGTTCATTGTACAGATGAGAAACTGACACAAACAGGGTCAAGTGACTTGTCCAGGGTCACACAGCTAGTAAGTGCCTGGGGCTGGATACAAACTCCAGTCTTTCTGACTCTAGCCCCAGCACTCTATGTGCTGTGCCACC
The DNA here is from genome assembly GCA_028646575.1 of Pseudocheirus occidentalis. Classification (NCBI taxonomy): domain Eukaryota; kingdom Metazoa; phylum Chordata; class Mammalia; order Diprotodontia; family Pseudocheiridae; genus Pseudocheirus; species Pseudocheirus occidentalis. Next base: position 77,655,544 of record CM053596.1, on the reverse strand, counting down.
TAGCTGCCTCCTCAGGGGCACATGAAGTGCTCATGGTGTCTCTTACTTCCGTATGGAGCCGCTGATGTCCTCTCTCTAGCCCTTACTGGGCTATGAGTTGCTTTCTCCTCTGCACTGTGAGACTGGGGACCTGACCTTCACTCTACTCCCAGCAGCAACCAAAAATCACTGTGCTCTCAGCACAAGGAAATGGAAAGGGGAATGGGGAGGACAGGATGTACATGACAGTGTATGTACCAAATGTGTAAAAAATTAATAGGAAGTAATTTGGGGAAAGAGTCACTAGTATTTGGGGAGAATCAGGAAAGGACTCACATGGGAGCTGGTATTTGAACTGAGCTTTGAAAGAATCCTCAGATTGTAAGAGGCAGAGATAGAATGAAGTGTCAATGTAAACACAGGGCTATAAGGGACAGCTATGTGAAGGCCCAGTCACAGAGATGGGACATTGTGTGTGATGAACAAGGACAGATGGGCTGAACCATAGGATATATGATGGAGAAGAATGTATATGATAAGACTAGAGTAGACTAATTAGTGGACTAATAAGACTATTAGTGGACTAATAAGACTAGATGAGAATAATTCCTAGGTTGAAACTACATCATGAGGTACTTGTAATGTCCAACAGGAGCTTGTATGAGATCCTAGGACCTAGGGGAATCACGTATGGACTGGGTCAGTTGTGCGTAAGACAATGAAAGAGAAAAATGAAAGGTTGAGTGTGCATGTGTGTGTGTGTGTGTACATGTGTAGTCAGATTACCTTTCATGAAGATGCAGCTCCCAGAAACATTGAAATCAGCATATTCTGAATGTATAATCACATCCTGCCATACATACATACATGCATACATACATACATGCATACATGCATGCATGCATACATACATACATACAATGACATTGCAGAGAGTAATCATAGGACAGTATGTCAGCTTCCTATTTCTTTGCCCCTTTCGTTTTTCCTGACAATTTCCTTTCCTGGGCATGTCAGGGCTTCTTTTGGCTTTCCCTGATTACATCTCTGTTGGTCATTAGTTATAAAAAAACACAAATGAAAACTATTAGTACTCAATTTCCAACAGGACAAAATGTTTTTCATTTGTGAGTACATTCATTCAGATTGCATGAGTAGCTAGACAAAAGCTCCCAGCTCTAAGCAGACAAAGCTCTTTTAAGCTCACCTCACAGGTTGATAATTTTGAAATCCAAGCACTGGTCCTGGAGTCAGGAGTATCTGAATGCAAAGCTGAACTCAGACACTTACTAGCTGTGTGACCCTAAGCAAGTCACTTAATTCCAGTTGTTTCCAAAAACAAAAACAAAAAAAATAATAATTTTGAAATCCAGAAACCAGAGCTTTGACATTCCAATAGTTCTAAAGGAATCCTTTTCAAGGTCAGACCCTAAGGCTATGTCAACAATAGGACCTGTCAGTTTGGCCAATCTGAGGGTACTGATCCATCAGTTCATTGGATAATCGTGGTCACAGGAATATAGAAGTTCTGTGCCATCACATTTCCTTTGTTATCAAAGCGAACGGCAAATATCTCTCTAGTGATGAACTGAATAGCTTTTCAGAGTAAGAAAGGAAAGGAAAAAATTTGACAACGCTTCAGAAAATAGACAAAGTCACACTGCACCCTTTCAGATTTCATTAAAGAAGGCATATAGAAATTGATTTCATCTTATAACTTAGCTTTATGCACACAACATATTAAGGATCTAAGATTTCTCAGGTATAAGACTTATCTATAATTTGATTTTGTAGAGTTTCTTAAGGGGAAGATTTTGTTTGTTTTGTTTTGTTTTTTAATTTACTTGTTTACTTTTAGTTTACAACATTCTGTTCCACAAGCTTTTGACTTCCAAATTTTCTCTTCCTTCCTCGTCTCCCTCCTTCCTCCCCATGGCGTCATGCAATCCAATACAGGTTCTACAATTCCTTCACATTAAACATTAGTCATATTGTAAAGAAGGATTATAACCATTGGAATGAATGATGAGAAAGAAGGGACAAAACACAAAAGAGAGAGAGCAAGTAGTTTGCTTCAATCTACATTCAGGCTCCTTAAATCTTTTTCTGGATGTGAATAGCCCTTTCCATCATGAGTCTTTTGGAGTTGTCTTATAGCCTTGCATCGCTGAGAGGAGCCCAGTCTACCAAAGTTAGTCATCACAGATACGATGTGTCTGTAATTGTGTACAATGTTCTGCTCCTCTCACTCAGCATCAGTTTATATGCATCTCTCCAGGTAAATATGAAGTCCATCTGCTCCTTATTTCTTATAGCACAATAATATTCCATTACATTCATATACCACAACTTGTTCAGTCATTCCCCAGTGGATGGGCATTCCCTAAGGGACAGTTCTTGAAGGAGGACAACCATGCTATCTATAGCCACATTTTTTTAAATGCTCAAAATCCCTAATTAGGGAAATGGAATTAAGGTAATGCTGAAGTTCACACCTATTTTATTGGCCACAATGGAAAAAAAGGAAAATGATAAATGTTGGAGGAACTGTGGGAAAACAGGCATATTAATGCACTGCTGTTTGAGCTGTGAATTGGACCCGGCATTCTGGAAAGAAATTTGGACCTGTTTCCCCTAAGTCACATATACTTTGACCCAGTGACACGTATACTAGTTTATATTCTAGAGAGATCAAAGAAAGAAAGAAAGCAAAAGGTCCCACATGTGAAGAAATATATGCAATAGCTCTTTTTGCTGGTTGCAAAAAGTGGGAAATTAAATGAGTGCCCATCATTTGGATTTATGGCTGAATATATTATGGTATATGAATATAAAAAGCTATTGTCAGGCTATAAGAAATGATGAAAAGGATAGGTTCAGAGAATATGGAGAAGATTTGTATAAACTGATGTAGAGTGAAGTAAATAGAACCAGGAGAACAATTTATGCAACAATAACATTGTAAAGGCAAACAACTTTGAAAGACATAAGAACTCTGATCAATGCAATGACTAACCACAATTCTAGAACACTAATGATGAACTAGGTTACTTATCTCCTGGAAAATAGGTGATAGACTTAAGATGCGAAATGAAACATACATTTTTAGACATGGACAGTGTGAGTATTTGTTTTGTTTGGCCATAATATTTGTTACAAAGATTTTTTCCTCCCTTTTAAATTGGACAGAGGTTGGAGGGAGAAGAAACAAATGGTTGGTTGTTGAAAAACAATTTTACAAAAGAGATAGTAGCCTCAGTTACAGAGAAGTTAAGTGATTTATTTGGTCACAGATAGAATAAGTCCAAGGGAATGACTTGGATTCAGGTCTTCATGGGTCCTTCTAATCTACCATTCTATCCTCTATGCCCCACCAATTCCCATGTATACAATAATCCCCATTATAATCCTTATGGTATGAAGGTAACCCAGATCACAGGTCTTTTTTCCTTCTTTCTTTCTTTCTTTCTTTCTTTCTTTCTTTCTTTCTTTCTTTCTTTCTTTCTTTCTTTCTTTCTTTCATTCTTTTTTTCCTTTGAGGCAATTGGGGTTAAGAGATTTGCCCAGAGTCACACAGGTAAGCTTGTAAGGACAGGTCTTTATTGGGTTGCTAAAGAAATCAGTCTTCTTCCACTATAGTTATTCCTCATATCTGTTCAAGAGCTAGGGCTTAGCATGTTAATTGAGCTACTTACATTAATCTTATTATCATCATTTCTATTATTACTAAATTCATCATCAACACAACACTGCACAATTTATTAATCCACTTTAACGAACCTACCATAATATACCTAGTGCGCACAAAGTACTGTGCCAGGGAGTGGATTTAGATGTTTAGATAAGCCACAAAATATGGTACCTACCTTTAGGGAGCTTACAATCTAATAACTCTATAGTCAAGTCATCAAGCATTTATTAAATGCCTTCTGTGTACTGGATACTGTATTAAGCATTAAGGGCAAAAATGAAAAGTGTACTGGATTTGGGATCTGGAGCCACATGAATTTGAGTCCTACATTTGACAATTATTGGCTGTGTGAACAGAGGCAAGGTATAACCTCTCTGACCCTCAATCTCCTCATCTGTAAAATGCCTCTTATACCTACCATGAGAGCTTTTTATGAGAATCATTGATCATGTATGTATGCATGTATACTACTTCGTAAATCAAAGAGCACACATAAGTATCAATTATTATTATGATATTTAGAACAGAGATGGGGTCTTTTTCAATTTTTTTTGTCTGATACGAGATTTTAACTATTCAAGTTAAAGCATACACAGTTCAAAAACGCCCCTACTAAACCTGGCACTGAATTTAAATATAATTTGCTATGTGTCTGCCCTTTGCTTCAACCAAGTTTCAAACCCTGACCTAGTTTACAGGTAAAAATGAGAGATCAAACTGTTCAGAAAATCCTCTTTTCTGCCTCTCTTGATATTCAGAAATACTTTCCCAGTCAGCCTGTTTCACTGAAGTCTTCTTCAATTCTGCCTGTCTTCTTACAATCCTTGACCTTTGCTTCTCATGCAGTTTTCATTTCCAGTGACTGTTTGATCTCTGCTGTAACATCATCATTCATCTCTAGCTAGTGAAATTTTAAAAAATCTTTTTGACAAATTTCCCAGACTCTTGTCTGGCTTTCATCTCCTTTTTGGCTGGCTTTGATATCTGCTAACATGGAAGCCACATTCTCTGTATGTTTTCGAGGCAGAATCAGATACCTCGTCCAAGTTAAAATTCAGTATCGAGATATTTATCTGTTATACTCAATCTTTCCTGGCTGTGTCTATATGACACTGAAACACCGGGATAAAAAGGAGAAAAGTTAGCCGATTGTTGGCTTGCGACCTACAACAAGACATTTTCAAAATGTCTGTTAAAATGCGCAAAGTTACATGTTAGGTGTTAAGTGGGAATTTTCAAAACCTCAAAATACTATATAAACATTTGCTATTATTGTTACTGATGTATTTAAATTATTTAAAATTTAAACAGACATTTGAAACGTCCTTGTCTTTGTGGAGCATTAGGCAGATAGGAATAGGAATGGGCACTTCTGGCTCTAAATCTGTGACCCTGTGAGCTATAAAACAAAATAATCCCTAGCAATTATTTGGCAGGTAGTGCAGTAGTTCTCAAACACTTAGGTCTCAGGATGCTTTTATTATCTCAAAAATTATTGAGAATCATAAAGAGCTTTTGTTCATGTGGGTTATATTAATTGATATTTATCACATTAGAAATTTTTGGCACCTAGGTAGCACAGTGGATAGAGTTCTGGGCCAAATATGGTCCCAAACACTCACTGATTGTGTGACCCTGGACAAGTCACTTCAGCTTTTTAGCCTCAGTTCTCTCATCTATAAAATGAACTGGAGAAGGTAATGGCAAACTTCTCTGGTATCTTTGACAAGAAAACCCCAAATAAGGTCACAAAGAGTCAGACAGGACTGATTAAACAGACACAACAACAACATATTAGAAATGTAAATGTCTCAGCACCATTATAAAAATAGTTTTGACCTCATGGATCTCCCAACAGGGTCTTGAGGATCTCCAGGGACCTGTAGACTACACTTTGAAAACTATTAATGTAGTGGATATAGAACTGGACTTGAAGGGAAGTAGATCTGAATCTGAATCCTGACTCACACTGTTAGTAAGTGCCAGAGGCTGAATTTGAGCTCAGGTGTTCCTGACCACATGCCCATCACTTCATCCACTGTGCCACCTAGCAGCCTTGCTAGGATTTTACACTAATTATTGAGAGGCAAGCCAAGCAGAGTAAAGAAACAATTTAGAAGAGCAGAGAAGCAGCTTGACATATAAACTTTTACAGCTGAGATGCTTTGTCCAGTGAAGTATTAGCCCAGCACAGCATGGGTCAGCTCAGTTTGGCAGTGGAAGCTTTACTTACTTGTTCAACACAAAAGCTATACTCATCAGGGAACTTTTATGGACAGTCTCTAAGATAGTATGGTACCTACATTGGCCACTGAAATTGACCAATGTTTTATTACCTCTTCCTGTTAACTATCCATTTTGTTGGAGAAGTGAACAAGTCAGATAACAAAACAAAATCAGAACTGAAGATGAGTAGGTCAAGAAAAGCAGAAGGTCGCAGAGGCAAAGCGTAGAGTAATTATCATGGGAAACCAATAATTCAAGTAGCAGATCATGACATCAAGATTAGGTTTGGGGGGCAGCTAGGTGGCACAGTGAATAGAGCACCAGCCCTGGAGTCAGGAGGACCTGAGATCAAACCTGGTCTCAGACACTTAACACAAAACTAGCCGTGTGACCTTTGGCAAGTCAACCCCAATTGCCCTGCTTTCCTCCCTCCAAAAAGCATAAAACAAAAAGATTAGGTTTGGAAGCAAGTGTATCCTGGGTATAGAGACAGATCAAGGGAATAGGAGGGGTCAAAGGATGGGTGGTCAAACAAAAGTATTATACACTCCAACATGAATACTGAAGATCCTCAATACTGGTAATGCATGGAGTAGAAAGGGAAACTACAAGCTGAGTTAAATCAATGATGGATCTAAATCATAGATAAGGAACTAAAGGGGACTTCTGAGACCCCTAGCCCAGTTCCTTCATTTTAAAGATGAGGAAGCTGAGGTTCACAGAGGGTAAGGGACTTATTGAAGGTCACAGACTCAAGGAAAAATATGTGACCAATGTTTGGGGAATGACAAAACAAATTAAAGTAAATGGATGTAAAATAACATCATTTAAGAAGTTAGACCAGGAGGAGAACTTAGAGGTTGGTAGATGCCAATGACAAGGATGAGATGAAGGTGGTATAATCTGACTGCACAATACTGGGATTTAGCACCATGCTAAGCATGAATTAAAAGACTTTGTAACTTTTCATCTGAATATTTGGATAGCATACATATACAATTTCTGCATGGGCCAAAAGCTACACAAGTAAGAGTGAGGGCAAAGGATTGACCTTGCATAGAATGTTGTATTCAGGGCTACAGAATGCCTACAAAGGTATGAAAATTCAGCCTCTCAAGTTCTTATAAACATAGCAATAACAACAATAAATCTCCAAATTTAAGCAGTATTTCCAGGAAAACTGGACGAATCATCTCCTACATCTTTCTTTTTGTCAGGCTCTCACCCAAGTCATCTCTAGTAGATGTGGACAAATCCTAGTTTAATGATACCCAGAAGGGAGATTTTAAATTCTTCCTCACTGACATTTATTTCCTTCTGCCTCTTAAGTCTGGGTTTAACAGCCAACAAATAAATACATTTATTGTGGGAAAAAAAATGGAGCTGACAGTATGACTAATCTTTTGTTTTTAAGTATATTTTTTACTTAGGAAGGCAAAGTAGGATAGTGTTAGAGGGCCGGTCTTGGAGACAGAAAGACTTGGGTTCAAGTCCTACAGTTGACACTTAACAGATGTGAGACAATGGGAAAGTGGCTTAAATTCTCAACATGGTCAGTTACCAATCCACTATAGTGAGGAGCTGATAGGGAGGCAACTACTCCATTCCAATGAAATCTCTGGTAGGTCTAGACTAAATTTTTTTTTTAATTTTCCAAATATGATTTGAAAAGACTAGTAAATAATCAAAGTGCCGAATTTAAGGATGTCATGGATTTGACTATGATTTAACTTGGCTTCCTTCCCCCTTCTTCTCCCCATCTCTCCAATTTTACAGAAACCTTTAGTCTTTGCACCTAAATGTATGGTCTTAGATAGCTGAAAGATTAAACCATGAGTACTAATCCATTAAATGACATATTCTAATTGTTTTTAACCTCCTCCCTTTCCACGTTCCAGGTTTAATAATAGTAAATTTAAGAAGGTTTAATAATAGTAAATAATAAACAAAAGGCAAATAAAGGCACAGTGGATTTAAAATCTGGCCTTGGAGTTAGGAAGATTTGGATCCAAGTGCCATCCCTGCCATAGACTCAGTGCTACAGACAATTCTTCCAAATCTATAAGTTGCAAAGAAAATACTAATTTGCCTTGGTGGAGAAAGTTTCTCACCAGAAGCTTATTAATGGGATGAAATCATAGATCTGGCAACATCTCCCCACTCCTACCTTCCAAAAAAATGGGAAAAAAGAGTAATAGAAAAGCCACTCTATCTGTGAATATAGTACTTGAGTTTACCCAGGAAGGAAGACCTCTTCCACTTGGCTGTTTCTCCTGATTTCATGAAACCAAGATCTGGTGATTGGAAAGGACCAGTGCAAAAGGCTGAGCCTTGACCATATCACTTTTTTTCTTCTTCAGGTTCCAACATTGCCAATTGTCTTTTCTTGCTAGAAGATGCTTCCTCATCCAAGATCCAATAGCTTTCTCACCCTGAAAAATCTCTCAGTCCCTGTAGTCCCCTCCATGGACTGGTCTGTTCTTCCTGGAACCTCCGTTTTAAATAAAGTGCCCAAGGGCAGTCATATTAACTCCTTCCTTCTGTCTCTGCAGACTTCTTTCTCTAGGCTGCAGTGTGGCGCTTGCTCTCTCTCCCAGTGCATATCTTCTTCCCCCTCTTTCCCTCCCTCTGTCCCCTTTTTCATATATGTTATATTTCCATATTAGAATATAAACTCCTTGAAGGCAGGAGCTGCCTCTCTTTTGTTTGCATTTGTCTTCCCAATGCTTAGCACACTGTCACATACAGAGTAAGCGCTTAACAAATACTTGCTGGCCTGACTTGCTGAAAAAAGTTAAGCCATTGGCCTGGAAAAGCATCCAAGTGGGAATCAGAAAAACTGGCTTCTGGTTTCTACTCTCTGCTCCCACACCAACTCTGGGCCTCTATTGCTTCCTCTGTCAATGGCCGGGGTGGGGAGAGGGGGGGAATGGAGATGGCACTTGGATAATCTCCAATGTCTCTTCAAGCTCTAATATCTGTGGTTTGTGACATTTGGCTTCACTGGACTCCACCTCAACTCAGCCTCAATTTCAGTAAGAGATGAATAAACCTTTCTTAATCACTTGGTAAAATCAGTTCCCTTTTCTAAGAGCTTTTTCCTTCTCTCCAAAATGAAGGAGTTAGATTAAGTGATTTCTAGATTCCCTTCAGGATAGAATTCTGGGCCTGGAGTTGGGAAGACCTGAGTTCAAATTTGGCCTCAGATACTTACTAGCTGTATGACCTTTGGAAAGTCACTTAACCTCTATTTACCTTAATCCACTGGAGAAGCAAATGACAAACCATTATAATATCTTAGTCAAGAAAAACCATGGGGGGCAGAGCCAAGATGGCAGCGTAGAAGCAGCAAAGAACCACAGCTCCCACACAAACACACTAAAAAACTCATAAAATGGGACTTTAAACAGATTTTCAAGCTCCAAAATTCTCCAAAAGACAGAAAGCACGTCTGTTGCTACAGGCAGCTCAGCAGGTGGGGCTCTTC
>CM053596.1:77562925-77645661 GCA_028646575.1 Pseudocheirus occidentalis | reverse complement strand
ATCATCTTTTCTTCTAAATTCTGTCTTTCTCCAAAGGAACCAAAGTGAGGTTTCTCAAGCTGAGGAGTTAGCAAGCAGTTTGTCAGAGCAAAGGGACAGCAAAGAGATAGAGTCCTGTTGGGGAAAGAGTACTGGATTTGGAGGCAGGAGACCTCTGGGCCCATTTCTAATACCTACTGCTCATGTGACTCTGAGCAAGTCATGTGACCTCTCTGAGTTTTGTCAGCTGGAAAACATAGATAATGATACTGGTGCCACACGGTCAGTGGGTGGTGGGAGGGTCACATGGAATGATGCAAATCTCCTTTTGCCAGCCGTAAGATTTCAGACATGTCAGAGTCTGATCATCTAAGCCAGGGCTTCTTAGCTTTTTTTGTGTCCTGGATAACTTTGGTAATCTTGTGGAGCCTATGGACCCTTTCTTCAAATCATGTTTTAAATATCTGAAGGAAATGCTAAATTTCAATTAGAAGTTAGTGAAAATAAAGGTAGAATTCTATTCCCAGCGTATGGACTCCAGGTTAAGTCCTAAATTAAAGTAAAAATCCAGTTAGGAAAAAACTGATACCCTGCCCAAGACACTCCTAGATAACATTTAATAATGGCCTTTTAGAGACAATATCCCCCTTTCTTGTCCAATCCACAGAAATGACTCTCAAGGAATTTCAGACCTGGTAGGGAGGACTTAGGACACTTTTGTTGGCTAGCAGAACTTGACAGCATTCTACAAACGAGACCATCTAGGCAGCTTTTTGTTGCACCTGCGTGTAGAACCAATCCTAGGAGAACTTTACTAAAATAAAATAAAATAAAGTTTTTAAAAATGCAGTTTCCCTAGACTCTTTAAAAGGAACCTGAAGGGGAAAAATTAGTTATTGGGTTAAAAATAGGGACTGGAGCTCTGATTTCATTGGTGTAGGGAGCTGTGGGATAAGGAAAATCCATCAGCCAACGCATGTCAGGCAGGACCTTCTCTTTGACTTATAGTCTTAGAAAATTACCTAGACTAGGAACAAGCAGTAGGAACACACAGTCACTATGTGTCAGAAGCACTACTTAAACTCAAGTCTTGGTAGCTCTGAGGTCAGTTGTATTCATTATACCACATTGCTTCTCACTAGTAACCATACTTAAGTATGAGCATATACCGATTTGTTAGCTCCACTGGTTCTTATGAAGTTACAGCTCTTAGCCCCTGATCTCCAGTGGAATTCCTCCAAACCCAAACACATATGCAAGGTTGCACTGGACAAGTAGATCTGTTTGCTTTCATTTCCTATCGCCTCCCTCTCCCTCTATGCAGATGAAAGCCCAGGAAATGTCTCCTTGCAAAGGATCCATTCGGCACTTGCTCGGATTGCTCTGGTGAGCACCATGTCCTTCCAAAGCATTTGGCAAAAGAGATTCTCCTTCACCAACACCCAGGTGTTGTCCTTTACTAGCACAGAAGGTCTCACACTCAGAGTGTCCATGATGTACCAAACTGCTACTGTCAACTACGGTGAGTATTTTCCACATAAGGATGGCTAAGTAGATAGACTACCAAGCCTGCCGGCAGGAAGAACTAACTTCAAATCCAGCTTGAGATGCTTAAGAGCTGTGTGATCCTGGGCAAATCATTTAAGTGCTGTTTGCCTCAGTTTCCTCATCTGTAAAATGGGGATCATAACAGCACTTACCTCTCAGAGTTGTTGTAAGGATCCAATGAGATAATAATTATAAACCAGTTAGCACAGTTCCTGGAACATAACAGGCATGATGTAAATGTTAGTTACTATTACTAGTAATAGTAGTAACAAAATTTCATTTTATTTTTTCAATAAAAAAAATTCATTTTCCCTCCCACTCACTAAACCCATTGGAAAAAAGAAAAGCAAAAATTTTGTAACCAATGTGCACGGACAAGCAAAATGAATTCCCAAAGTGGTCGTAACTGAAAAATTTGTCTTACTCTGAACTCTGAGTCTATTATTACCTCTTTGTCAAGAGATGAGTAGCACTCTTCATCTTGAGCCCTCTGGAACTGTAATAGGTCATTGTGTTGATCAGAATCCTTAAGGCTTTCAAAGTTATGTTTTTACAGTGCTGTTGTTATTATAGAAATTGTTGTCCTGGTTCTGCTCATTTCACTTGGCATCAGTCCATACAAGTTCTCCTAGATTTCTCAGAAATTGACCCTGTCATCATTTATTATAGAACAATACTAGAATCACAGAATTATAAAGGAACTGTTACTTAGATGCCTGGAAAAATCATGCTCTCTTATCACAATTAGGCCCTCACTACTGCATGGAAATGCTTTTGTTCTTCTTAGAGTGAGTTTTGTATTTTCCCGCCTCCCCTACTCCTCAACAAAGGCTGTCCTAAACTTTTCCCTTAAACCCCTATGGTCAGTCTCTCATTATCAACTATCAACACTGAATGTCTCCCCAGATGTCTCTTAGGTGTCTCAAAAGCAACATGTCCATAATGGAAACAATTGTCTTTTTCTCTAAACTCTGTCTTTCTCCAAACTTTCCATTTCTCTTGAAATAAGTGATTTTTAAGGTTCATATCCTCTTCCCTTTCCCACATTATCTCCTTTCCAAATCCAATCAGTGACCAAGTCTTGTCAATTCTACCTCTAAAACTTCTTTTGCATTTACCTCCTACTTTGTCCTAATACAGCCATCACTCTGGCCCGCAAACTGATTTCTACACTTATCTATTGCATTATCTTACTGATTTGTCACCCTGCTTTCACTCTCTCTTCTTCAATTCACTTTCCCAGTAGCTGCCAAAATAATCAACGTAAAATATGGATCTGATTACACTCAATAATCTTCATTCACTCCCTATTACTTCTAGGGTAAAATACAAATTCTTTCACCTCCCATTTAAAGCCATCTACTGTCCAGTTCCAGTCTGACTTTTAAGCCTTATTTCTCATCGTTCTTCTTCATATTCCAGTCAAACTGAACTATGACTATTCCCTAAAGTCATTGCTCCATATCTTACCTTTGTGTACTTCCACAAGATGTCCCCCAAGCTTGGAGTCCTTCCTTATTTATACCTCTAAGGGTCTTTATTTTTCTTCAAGATTTAGCTCCAATGCCGTGTTTCCACCCAAACCCCATGAAATCTTCCATGATTACCTCCAGTTAGTAACTCTCTCTCTGTCTCTCTCTCTCTCTGTCTCTCTCTGCTTTATGTCTCCCTTCCTACCCCACTCCCTCTCTCTCCCTCTTCAATTATCTTATATTACTGCTTATATATATTGTATCCTACCACTAGAATGTAAGCTCCTTAAGAAGAGGAATTATTTCATTTTGGTTTTGCATATTTGATCTCTAACTCAATGCCTGGAACACATTAGGTGCTTAATAAGCGTTTAATTAATAAAACTGAATAGAGATGATTCAGTCTTTTGTCCCCTTAGTTTACAGATGAGACAATTAAGCTCCAAAGAGATTCAGTTATTTGCCCAAGGTTACATTGTACCTTAGCATCAAATTTAGGAAAAGAACCCAGGTTTCTTGACTCCCAAACAAGTATTTTTAATCCACAGTGAAGAATTTAAATCAAGCCTTCATTTTAGCTAGTGAGTTAAGTCAAATTCCCACCATGTGTAGAAATGTTCTAAACACAAAAAAGAAAAAAGTAAATCTCTTGCCAACAAAACCAAACACTTTTTAATGAATTTTCCTTCAGTTACATTAGACTATAGGCAATCTTACTTGATAACTACAGATTTTTCTTTGCTGACAAATCTCATATCAAAAAGGTAATGTGTCAGCACCATAACATGAGTTTTCATGACCACAGTCTAAAAATGATTTGGTTGAGTGAACTTAGTCTGTCTCTTGATGAGCAGCAACAGCAAAAAATATTCTGCCTGGAGGTAGGTCAGACTCATTTGGGTTGCCTACTGGCACAGTAGCAACACCTATGGCAATAATCCTCTTTGTTCCATCAATCCAGAAATCATCAGCTGACGATTGGCATGCTGACCAAAGATGACACAGGGACATTGTTCTGCCCCGTGGCATACCATTTCCTAAGCAGTCTGGAAGGATAGAAAGCATATTCTTATCAAAATATTGACAACAGGTTGTACAAAACCCTGTCAAGCTCTGTCTGACATATTTGAATAAAATACGAATCTAATATCTGGTAATTATACTCATTTGACAATTTTATAATACTAGCAATGGCTCACAACATTTTTTGCGATGCTAGTCACAAAAATTTATTAAGCACCCACAGTGCTTAATTTATTAAAAATTTATTAAGCACCTACCCTGGGCTAGGTACTAGGAAAGTTACAAAGTCCTTGCCCTCATGGAGCTCCCAGTCTCACAGAAGTGTATCATACCAAACACAGTGATGCTAATTGACACAGTTACATTACAGTGGGCAACGAATGCTAAATACATGAGAGAGCATCCAGACCAATTGCCCCAAGCTATCCAAGGATAAAGTCTATTGTCTTTTTCTGTTGCTTCACATGCTACACAGCCTGTGAAACATCCTCAAAGTTCAGAATGTTGCTATTTAATGCCTCCTGAGAAAGGCCTCTTATGTACATTTCTCCAAAGGGCAGACTTGTAAAACAGAGTAGAGGGTGAGGTCTCACACTCTTTCAAGTCTGACATTTCCCATTGCTCTTTAAAAAGTAAGGAGATATTTAATAGGATGCCCAGAACCATTGGACCAAGTCAATTCCCATGAACTTCCATAACTTCTCTGTACTTTTAAAAGGATCAATTTCACTGATAAACTATTTGTCATGATGGCGGATAAGGGCTGAGGACTTGGGTGATTCTCCAGATTGTAAATCTTCCCCCAGAACATTCCTAGATTGAAATCTTAGTGACTGTTTTGGAATTCTAACACTCTAATTTGTATAACTGGCGAAAATTCATCAGTCACATTCTATCTTGTGCCAGAGAAGAAGGAAGATGCCTGGGGAGGCACATTCTCCCTAGTAAATCACTGAAATGCTGGATCATCTGCTGTCCATTCTAATCCTATGAAGCAGTCTTTTCCTATTAAGGACAAACAGCCCATTGACCTTGTTCCTCAATGCATAAGCAATGCAGCAAGAAGAGTGGACTATTTGAAAATCAATGAAGCAATAAACAGTTTTAGAGCCTATACTATTTGTTTGGCACTGTGCTATGTGTAGAGAATCTGAAGACAAAAGTTAAACAGTCCATACCCTCAAGTTGCTTACAGTCTAACTGAGATAAACAATATGTGCAGTATTCTGTATATGTGGACAAAAAATAGAAGGTAATTCTTTGGGGGCAAACTCTAGAAGTTAGGTGAGGTGGTACTGTACTTGAACTGAGCTTTGAAAGAAACTAAAGATGCTAAAATATAGAGGAAAAGAAGCAAAAATAGCAATTATTAATAACAATTATAATTTAATTTATTGTAATTAATATATTATAGTTAATAACACTTTAATATTTGCAAAGTGCCTTACATATGCTAAGGCACTGTGCTAAGCACCAGGGATACAAAAAGAGGCAAAATATAGTCCTTGCCCTCAAGGAGCTTACAATCTAATGGGGGAGGCAACATGCAAACAAATATATACAAAGCAAGTTTTACATACAGGAAAATGTGAAATAGTTAACAGAGGGAAGGCACAATAACCCCACAAGATAGGTGCTATTTTTTTTATCGCTGTTTTACAGATAAGGAAACTGAGTCTGAGAAAAGTTAAGTGACTTGCCAAAGGTTATGTATCTGAGGCAACATTTGAACTCAGGTCTTCTTGGTTCCAAATATAGTATTCTTACCTACATGTCAGACATGGAGGCAGGTCACAAAGTGTCTTATATAAAGACAACATAAAGACTAGTTTGCTGGACTATGGTGTGCATGAAGGGGGAGAGTGTGTAATAAAGTAGAAAAATAGGTTAGGGGTTATATTGTGAAGAACTTTAAATTTCAGACAGTGGAGTTTATGTTTAATCCTAGAGGTAATAGTGAGCCACTGGAATTTATAGGGTAAAGAGAATGACATAGGGTAGAAGGACCTTTATAGGGTAGAGAATGACATGGTCGGACCTGTACTTTAGGAAAAGCACTTTGATCTTTGGAAGAAACTAACTCAAATGTCTGGAATGGACAGTAACCCTGATTCACTGAATCTCTCAGGCCAATTTCAGGTCACAGATAAACAACAAGTTGGGGTACTTGAACTGCCTTATCGAGGAAGCTCAGTGAGCTTGTTCCTGATACTCCCTCGGGACAAAGCAACCCCTCTGGCCCTTCTAGAGCCATACCTCACAGCCAATGTCATTCACATCTGGACAAACAGCCTGAAGAGAATAAGGATGGATGTTTTCCTACCCAGGTAAATGATTTTGTTCTAAAAAAGGGGAGATGGGAAATCTAGACCTTGTCCATCTGAGCCCTGTGGGAAATTTGATGTTTTCTAAAGCCTAGTCACTCATTTCCAACTCCCCAAGGCACCATCTAAGCTTCTCCAGGGAAGTAACTCATATTAGAACCACTGTGACAGGAGAGAAGGAGAGCTTTCATTTCTTTCTTTTGATGTTTTCATTGATCACCTTCACCTTCATATTATCTTCCATTATGGAATAGGCAGCCCCAAAGGCTAAGTCTAGAATGGTTGTATTTTTCTTGTTTTTTAAAGGGAGCAAACAAAATTACAATGACCAAGCTTGGCCCGATGAAAAGATGTAAGAATTCATCTCCCTCCCCTCTTTGCAGAGGTAGAGGAGCTAGGAGGGTAGGGTGCTGCATATAACATCACACCTGGATAATGAATTGCTTAGTTTTCCTAAACTGTTTTATTTTCCTTTCTTTAAGTCTTTATTTTAAGGGATGGCCCTCTGGGAAGGGAAGGGAAATTAAGGTGATGCCAAGATAAAAGATCACAAAATTGCTATGTGTTCATACAATTTAGTATATACACAAAACCTGATTCTTAAAACTTTTTCTAGTTAATATTTTCAGTTTTATACATATGAATAGATCAGCAAGAGGAAGGCTCAGCTTGGGAACCTAGAGATTTTTAGTGTTAGAGGAGACCCAAGATCGTATAGTCACAAGATCATATAGTCTTTTTCATTTTGCAGACCAGAAAATTATGGATCATGGAACTTACTTGACTTGCCAAAAGACTATCGGTTCCTTGACCTTGAGGGCAGAGAATGTTTTTACCTTGGTTTTTTGTATCCATACGGTCTAGCACAGTGTCTAGTGTTTAATAAACACTTGAGGAATTGAATCCATACGCTTAGTAGGAGACAATGAGTTAACAAAAGAGCAAGGAGTAGAGTTAAACAGAGTAAGAACTCTGTTCTTACCAGAGGCCAATGTGAATTAAAAAAAATTAGTCAATAAATATTTATTAAGTACCTACTACGTCCTACATGCTTCTAAGTGCTGGGAATGTAAAGAAAGGCAAAAGACAGTCCCTGCTCTCAAGGAGTTTGCAGTCTAATGGGAGAAACAACAGGAAAATACCTACATGCACACAAGTTATATATAGGATAAATTGGAAGAAATCAACAGAAGGAAGGCACCAGCATTAAGAAAGATAGAGAACATCTTGCAGAAGGTGGGATATTAGCTGGGACTTGAAAGGAAGTAGAGAAGCCAGGAGGAGGAGATGAGGAGGGAGGATAGGGAGCCAGTGGAGCTGATTGGGTAGGGAGGCAACATGGTCACACTTGTGCTTCAGAAAACTCAGTCTGAGGTAGAATGGACTGAATAGAGAATGGACTGGAATGGGGAGGGACTTGAGGCAGGAAGACCAACTAGTCAGTGAACACTTACAAAGGCCGGCTATGTGCTGAGGCTATGTCCAAGCCTGAAGTGATCAGGGCCTACTCCAGGCTAGTGTCAGGACTTGAATCCAAGTCATTCTGGTTTCAAGGCCAGTTCTTGGATCCAAATCATAGAATAACAAAAGTGGCTAAACAAATAAAAATAATTTAAAAGTACCTTCCTTCTATGGATTACCTCCCTTTTATCCTATATATATATAGATTAATTGTACCTAGTTGTTTGCATTAGTTGTTTTTTCCATTTGACTATGAGAGCAGGGACTGTCTTTGACCTTTCTTTGTTTCCTTAGCATTTAGACTGCCTGAAACAGATGAGTTATTTAATAATTGCTTCTTAACTGACTTTAGTATTCTCTACTGCAACCCTCTTCTGTTGACTATGTGCTCATCTCCTTTAGGAGAAAGCAGAATCTTTTGGGGCCTTAGCAGTGATCTCTTAGAAGCTAAAAATAAGACCATGAACTATTACAAAAACATACAGACACATAGGGAGTTAAGCATTAAAGTCTAATGTGGAGTTAGGCAGCATTGGTACAAAGGGTAAGCCTAGCTCTGAAATAAAGCCTTCATATACATGCCACAAAATCAAAGGAAAAATCCTGGTATTTTGGGTAAATCTCTCAAAAATGGAACATAAAGGAGTTTTGCCCTACATATGAGAGGGAATCAGAGCAGTTGGTTGGTGGAAATGATTCTGATGGCAGAAACTAAGAGAAAATGTTCCCCTATGTCCAGAATCTTCAGTAGTAAAATATTGTACTGTAAGAAATGAATACAGTGAAGTGTGGATGGACTTACACCATCTCATACAGCGTGAAGTAAGTAGAGACAAGAAAAAAAATACACAATAACTACAACCGTGTAAGCGGAAAAAATAACCACAAAGTGATTTAAGGTGAATAATGCATTAAAATTACAAAGAATAAGCATGGCTCCAAAGAAGATATATCGAGCTAATATTCCCATCCTACTCCTTTGCAGAGGTGCGAAGCACACAGTTGTGATACATTATACCTGTTTCAAGATTTTTTAAACATCATCAGTTTTGCTGATTTTCTCTTCTTTTTCTTTGGTTAAAAAAAAAACTTTTGTATGAGACAGCTTGGGGAAGGGGTACTGGAGGAAATTTTGGTGATAAAATAAAAGACATCAATAAAATTTATTTTTCAAAAAACAAGTTAATTTTAAATTGGCAATAGGAATGAGCCTGTACCTACTAAGCATAGGAAGGAACCCTAGGGAAGAGCCCACTGGCTACTTTGGTGTGGCTTGAGCAAAGCTATTCTGAAGACTCTTCTAATACTTGTAGAATGATCCTGATAGATAGGAAAGGAAACCTGAGATACTGGTGTTCTGGGTCTGAATCAGCAATCTCTTTATTTCATCTTAATGAGTTACTCTTCAAAACAGCATTTTCCTAAGAGGCCAGGCCCTTTAGCATAAGACTAGGAATAAAACACGCTCATCCAAAAAAAAAAAAAATTAAAGCAAAACTGCTCTACTTCTCACACAAAATCTACCAAGTATAAATACTGACTTTAAAGTGGGGAAGAAGGAAGATAGTTTTATTCAAAGCTATGCTCAGCTCCACGCCTCAGGCTAGCCCTAACCCTGAATTTCTGGGAAAAAATGCATATGTAGATAGCCCATTCAAAATTTGGGTATGCTTGAATTTAGGTGGGTGGGAGAGAAAGAAATGATGGCTGAGAGAATTCAAAGAGACATAGGAAGATTTGTATCAAGATTCAAAATGAAACAAGCAGAATCAAGACAACAATATACACTATTACTATAATATTGTATATGAATAGAACAGTAAAAGGAATATGAGCCCTAATAGAAAAACCACTGGAGATATGAGAGAAGCAAAAATAAAGTATTCCCTTCTCCCCCATGGAGAGACGTGACTGGGAAAGAATACTGTATATGTTATCATTTTTCTTTGTAACAGTGTCGGGGTCAATCTGGGCAGCAGGCAGGGATGGGGGAGAGGCATGAAGAATGTGATAGAGAGATAACACCTTGAGACAAAGGAGAAAACAATAAGACATTTTTTTAAAATGTGAAAAAAGCCAACCATGATTCCAGAGGAACAGTAGTGCTGCACACTATTCACCTCCTGACAGATGTTTGGGAGTATGTATTGAAATATATTTTTTGGTCATGATCAATGAAGCGTTTTGCTGGACCCTGCATATGTCACATGAGTTTTGTTTTTTCAATATGGGTGGAAGAGTAGTGGAAGAGAGAAAAAAATAGATTTTTATCAATTGAAAAAAAAGTTTAAGTTAAAAAAACACTACATGAAAAGCACTAGGAATACAAAGACAAAAAAAAAATGATAGCTGACCAAATAGGTGAGATTTATAGAATACAAACAGGCAAACAAATTTGGGTATTCAGTCATTTATTCATTCAGCAAACATTTATTGAACATCTACTGTGTGTTAAGTATTGAGGGAGATGGAAATGTAAACAAGACACTGTTCCAAAGGTACTTAGAGGTCTACAAAGGGGTATACCATTAATCTAGAAATCATTACAACACAAAGAAGAATGTGACCAGTACTAGAAGACAGGTACATATTTCATTGTGTGAATTCAGAGGAAGGAGAAGACATCCAGTTGGACTGATCAGGTCTCACGACATAAGTAACACTTGGCATAAGTCCTAAAGAGGTAGCATTTCAAAAGCTAGAGATTCAAGCAATGTCAAGGGGAACAGCATGAGCAAAGATGTAGAGATAGGAAAGAACAAGACAATAATAACTGAGTCTGGCTAGAAGATGAAATGAATTTATGTAGAGGACATTGCAATGGTAGTCTGGGGCCAGATCATGGACGGCCTTGAATGCCTGGTTAAGGAGCTTGATTTGGTAGGCTATTTGGGACATAAGATGAAAATATTTTTAAATAAAAGTTGTACTTTGTTTTAGGTTCAGGATCCAAAACCACTTCAACCTGAAAGATGTTTTAAGTTCTTTGGGGATCACAGATCTGTTTGATCCATTAAAAGCTAACCTGAAAGGAATTTCAGGTAAGAAATGTTCTTTCTTCTGTCACTCCTGGGTTCTGAGTCAGTTTCATAAAATTTTGATTTGGGGTACTGTGTTACAGCAGAGCCTTCTATGTTAATCAGATATTGTATAACTTAAATATGTCCTGTTGGTTGTCATAACCTATTGATAATATGCTGCCCATCCCATGCAAAAATTATGTACTGATTGCTAACAAATTTGAAGTTTCATTTGAAGGGCTAAATGTAGATCTACTGATCTTTACCTTCCTCCTGGAAGGAGTTTTGGAGACTTCTTTCTTTTCTAGGTCAATGGCCTTAGGTACCACTATAATTCACCACTATATAATTGATGTCATACCACAGAAGCACTTGTAAAAAACTTGCCTGGTCTTCAAGTAATTTAAAGATAAAATGCTATACTCCCCTAGAGTACTTGATGTAATGTGCCTGGAAGGACTGCTTTAAACTTAAGAAGGGTCTTTAAAATACACTAATACTGAACTCAGTACCCAAGGTAAACAAAAGCAATAGATAATAGTAGAGAGTGTAGAGAAAAGACTGGACACCACCCCCAGTATAGTACTTGGCACACAGTGAGTTGTTTAGTATTGTTGACTAACTGACCAATCTAACCAGTGGTTTGGTTTGGTTTTTTCCTGGTGAGGCAGGGCCAGTCTGACACAGCAGAGAAAAAGAGACAGAAAGGGACGAACAGTCAATGACTAGAATCAGACGGGGGAAGAGAAGTTTCTCATTTGTAAAATGAAGGGGTTGGATAAGATCATATAAGGTCCCTTCCGGGTCTCAGATATTAAAAGTCTCTGAATCCCAGTACATTATGATATTAAATTAATGACATGAAAATGATATTCAAAGGTCAGACAAGTAACTTATTCTAAATCAAGAGCTTCTGTACAAATGCTCTCATCAGATTCAGCTACTTATGTGATATGGGACCAACCAATCATATTCTGTCAGCAGAATGTAAGCTCCTTGAGGGCTAGGGCTGTCTCACTTTTATACTTGTTTTCCTAGCACCTCTAGTACAATGTCTGCTAACAAAAGACCCGGGTTCAAAGTTTTAAAGACCTACACTGGGAAATTTTAATCTAGAGAATTAATCTGGGATTTATTAAGCAGGTATTTAATAAATGCTTAATGATTTGAAATTGGTTATTCTCTGTATTTATTGAACAGTCACAATAGATGAGGGTTTGAATGATGAGATTTACTTCTGACATTTTTTAGTCTTTAGTTCTAACAAAAGGCTTCCATAGAATACATGGCTAAGTGACCAGTGGGGCACCATGTTCTAACAAAACAATCTTAGGCCCTATAGCTCATCTTTAATAAGATAAAATCCTCTTCCCTAATTCTTTCTTTAATGTCCCCTCTTTAAATATAACTAAGCAATCAACAGGATTCAGTTTTGTGTTCCCCAGTGACAGTTATCTTGAGTCCAGAATCTTCTGCACTTCCACTATGACATACCTACCCTCTCATCTGGGCAGGATCTCGTGGAAAATCAGTAGTCTTAAATAACCAGGGCCTACACTGTATGATGGTTATGACAAACGGTACTCCTCAATTCTTTGAGGTTTGGTCCTATGGAGGATTGTTCCTTTTCATTTTCTCTATCACCCCAACATGTCCTTACAGCTCAGCTACCCCTGGAGAGGCCCCAGTTGTTGGTCACAGGAGCTCAGGTCTCAAGAGCCTTCCTTGGTTTCAAAGAAGTGCCAATCCCAACTGCAAGCTGCCCCTGCCTCCCTGATGCTCTCCAGCATTGCCTGAGGGAGGCAGCTGAGGTAGTTAAAACAGCAGCAGGTGTGGGGGACAGACCCATGACAGCTAAGGCCCCTTGGAGACTAATCCAACCACCACCTCTGCTGGAGAAGCTATCATCCCAAGACCCATTCATTGTTCCTACTGAGACATGAGAATGTAGCAGGTGCATCTTTGAGCATGGAAGGAGTTCAACTGTGTTTAAGAAAACAAAACTTTCGGGTTCCTTGTATAACCTGAATCCCTAATGACAATGGTTTCTCAGTGCTTTTAGATTATGGATCATTCTGGGGCAAAAGACCTCAGAGACTACTTGTTGCTTACCACTGCATACAAAAACAGGGAATGTCTGGATAGCAAGTCCTGATATTTATTTCTACCTTTGTAACATCTCTCATATACTCCCTTTCTCTCCTCTGACATTGCAGCCACTCTGGTGCAGGCCCCTCTCACTTCACATCTAGACTACTGCAGTAGCTTGCAGGTTGACCTCCCTTCCTCAGATTTCTCCCCACTTGAATCAGCTGTCAAACTGATCTTCACAAAGTGCAAGTGTGACCACATCACCTCCCTATTCAGTAACTCCAGTACCTCCCTACTACCTCCAAGATCAAAAATTAATTCCTCTGTTCGGTTTTTAAGGCCCTTCATAACCTGGCCTCTTCTTACTTTTCCAAGTTTTTTAAACCTTACAGCTCTCCACACATTATATCATCTGGTGACATGGCTGTCCTTGTTATTCCTCATGTACAACACTCCAGTTCCTGATCTTGAGCATTTTCTCTGGCTATCTCCTGCTTAGGACATTCTCCCTCCTCTCTTCCTCCTCCTCCTAGCGTCCTTTGGGTCTCAGATAAAGTCTCACCTTTTGCAAGAAGTCTTTCCCAGTCTTCTTTTATCTTAATGTCTTCCCTCCAAGACTACCTTCAAACTATCCTGTATATATCTTGTTTGTGCATAGTTGTTTGCCTTCTGTCTTCCCCATTAGACTGGGAGCAACTTGAAAGTAGACTGCCTTTTGCCTTTCTTTGTATCTCCAGTGATCAGCCCAGTGCTTGGCACACAGTAGGTGCTTAATAAATGCTATTTGGTTTGACTTCTAGCCACACAGCATCACTAGGAGGATATCTGGGCTAAAAAGGTGCTCTTTGGTGGTAGCAAGAAGGCTGGAATCATTAAAGGAGCTTCATGTATTATTAAATATAGCAAATAAGTAACTCCTACCAGAAATAAAAGAGATAGTATTAGAAGTGACCAGTACCTGGATCAATTAGATGATTCTTAGAGCTCACCACTTGTCCCAGGATCACACACTGAAAGTCACTTTCATAGAACATATGACTAATGATCTGTGGGGACACCATGACAGTCTTTTTGAGTAAGCAGCAGCAAAACAGGAACTAACTGTGGCAGTACTACTGGCCTCAGGACCCCAGCCACTATAGAGACTACCTGAACCTTTCTATTTCATTCTAAGAAAAAAAAATACACACACACATCCCTTCATTTTTCTAGATGTTCTCCAAGTCTAAGAAATCATTAGATCTAAACATGCTTGAATTTCCCAAGAGACAATACCAAATGTTTGAATTTAAAAGTGCATGATTAATTTCTAATTCTTACCCACTGAGCAAATGTTCAAAACTTCATCACTGTTTTCTATGACTTAAATAATCAGTCATCCACAGTTGGTTGCCTGGGTTGTTGAGGGAATTAACAACACTAATGATCTCATATCTGATGGCTTTTGAAATGGGTAGTGGTGAGAAAGGAAAGAACTGTGGCCTGCCTTCACACAACCATGTTCTACACTTTCTTAGCAGTTCATCTCAGTGTTATGGCCTGGGTGGTACATGATTCCCTTTGAGGGAATAAGTCACAGGGTAAAGACAGGAAGGATAAACTAGAAGCTAGTCTTGGCACTTACTTAAAACACATACATATCTTTGAAAATTTAAAAATAATTTAAGGAAATTGAAAGATAAAAATGACATCCAATTCTCTGTTTATCCTGCTCCGTGAGATAGTCAAAGATTATATGAAAGACTGTTATGGACACAGAATCCTACTCTTAAAAATCTTGTGTTTACATGTCATTTCATCTCAAACTCTCTTATACATTATGCAATAATAGATGACAGGGTTGGAGTCTTCCATTGACAAAGGGGGAAAAAAAGCATTGAGACAATTATCTGGAGAAGAGCCAGGAGAGGCATGTTTTCTGTGCTACTCAGCTACAGCCAACTCCAGAATAGGAACAACTATGCAGCATAAATTGTATAAGTGAAATAAGGTCACCTATAGTTAAATCAGGCCCAAAGGAACATTAAAAATGTACAGGTTAAGGGGTAACTAGGTGGTACAGTGAATAGAGCACTGGCTGTGGCGTCAGGAGGACTTGAGTTCAAATGTGGCCTCAGACACTTAACACAAAACTAGCCCTGTGACCTTGGGCAAGTCACTTAACCCCAATTGCCCTACCTCGCCCCTTCTGAAAAGCAAAAAAACCCCAACAAATGTAGGGATTGGGGGGGTTCTATTTTTAATTTTTGTTTTATTATAATTGAAGGTGGAAAGAAGGCATATAAGAGCAACATCAGGAAAGGTATGGAAGGGGAGAGGGAAGATTCCACCCTTTTGCTTCAGTGATAATATAGCTTTATGGGTTGTTTGGATATATATGTGCCCAAGAAGGTGTAATAGAAAGATGCTGAACTCCAAGAGAGGAGATCTTGGTTCAGGTCCCCATTCTGGTGCTTCTCAGCTTTGTAACTTTGAGGCAGGCAGGCCAAATAAATGAGTTTGACATGAAATGACATGTACAGCAGAAAGAACACTGTGTTTGAGTACAGAGGACCTCAGTTCAAATTCTAACTCAGCCAGTGACTGTGATTTTGGGTGAGTCATTTCATTCCTCTGGGTTTTAGTTTCTTTCTATATAAAAAAGAGGATCAGATGAGATCACTATAAACCTCTGATTTTCAGTTTCTTCATCTACAAAAGGGGGTAATAACATTTGTACTACTCACCTCAGTTTAGGCTGTTTACCTCCTATTTTTAGGAGAGAAGCTCTTTATAAACTGACTTGCCAAATAAACGGGGGTCATTCTCATTATTTATCATCAATTAATGGAGTCACCGCTTCCCCAGCCCAGTGGCAGACTATCCTCTTCCATTAGGTTAGTGGACAGAAATGGCCAGACCAGAGCTTACCCCCTTAGGTCGTAGAATTTTCCCTTTTCTAGATGAGGGGCATTTGGGTTGGAGCATGAGAACCAGATCAGAACCAGATGAATTCTCTGTCTCCACCTAGCCTTAGAGTCCAAGCTCATTTTGAGACTTCCCATGAGAACCAGGAGATAACTGACCAATGGGTTTACAGGGTACAGCTAACAAGCAAACTTCAATCTTCTGCAACATTCACAAAAGACAGGACCAGGAAGAAAAAGGTGAAATGTAGACAAAAAAGTCTCATTTCCTTGTTTCTGATGAGATACTTCTGATAACTAAGAATCAAGAGGTGAGACAGCCAAAATACTGCAATAGGAGAAAGCAGTAAAAAAGAAAGTGCAGCAGGTAGGTGATCTTGGGCTTAAAAAATTACCTGCTACAGCTTCTTTTTTACTGCTTCCTCCTATTGCAGTATTTTGGCTGTGTCTCACCTCTTGATTCTTAGTTATCAGAACCAGGGCAGAAACTCTGTAACAAGGGTATGTTAAGATCAGGGACTGTATCCAGAAAACCTATCTAAGCCTCTAGCACTGGACATTCAGAGCAGATTTTTAGATTTTAGACTCAGGCTTAGCCTAAGGCAGAAGCTTGGGCCCTGGAGCATGAACTCAGTACCCACAGCACCCAGTGTGTAGTCACCTAGATGTGCCCCAAAGCAGATCATAGATGTAGTTTCCTCCCCTGGAAAGTAGCACAGTGTTCTACCAGAGGGACCAGGATCACAGACAGTCCCAAATGAGCTCCTATCTCTAGGCCATCTCTGGAAGAATGAATAAACAACAACAACAACAACAACAACAGAAAAGAGATAAAAGATTATTATGAGGTTATGAGGTCAGGAATACCCAAAAGCACAAACACAGAAGATGAGGATAACTCCAAAACATTCATAAAACCTAACACACACACACACACACACACACACACACACACACACACACGCTGACCACAAGATCAAATAGAATTTCTAGAAGAAATAGAGCAAGAGTTAAAAATGAGTTTTTAAAATGGTATTATAAATTAAATGAGATTAACAGAGGAAAGAATTTGAAAATAAATGAGAGTTATGGAGGAGAGACTTGGACAGTTAACAACAGCTTGGCACAAGAGATATAAAACTTTTCTCAGGTAACAGGTTCCTTGAAAATTAGAATAGAATAGAATCAATAACTCTATGAGACCACAAGAAATATAAAACAAAATTAAAAGACTGAAAAAAATAGAAGAAAATGTAAGACATCTCATTGCAAACACTGACCTAGAAAACAGATCAAGGAATGATAATTTAAGAATCATTGTACTACCTAAAAGCACTGACACAGAGACAGACAGACAGACAGACAAAGACAGAGAGACAGACAGACAAAGAAAGAGAGAGAGAGAGAGGGAGAGAGCCTGCATATTATATTTCAAGAAATCATGGAGGGGTGGGGGAAACCCTGTTCAATGCTCTGAGAATCAGAAGGCAAATTGAAAATAGAAAGAATACAGTCATCACCTCCTGAAAGAAAACCCAAAATGAAAACTAGGAGCATCAAAAGCCAAAATCCAGAGTTCCCAGGTCAAGGGGGAAAAAAATGCAAACTTTCAGAAAAAAAGAATTTTAAGTACTGAAAAACTGCAGTGAGGATCAAACAAGAATTAGCAGCTATCCTTAGAAAGGAAAAGAAAGTATGGGACATAATATTCTAAAAGACCAAAAAAAAAAAAGTCTAGATGCTTACATAAGCAAGAATAATTTACTAGATGCTTACATAACCAAGTATAATCCTACAGGGCTAAAAATGGAGCTTTAATGAAATAGAGAACTTCTAGGCTTTCCTGATGAAAAGACCGGAACTTAGTAATTTTAAAATATAGACATGGGAATAAAGAGAAACATAAAAAGGTAAATATAAGCAAGTAATTAAAAAGGATTTGGTAAGGATGAGGTGCTGGAATTTTAATGGTTAAGGAGGGGGAAGATATATTATCCTCTAAGAAGCACGAAGTCAGTATAGAAGAAGTCCCATAAGATAGCCTGGGAGTGATTTTTGTTATGTGTGATTATCTTAAAAGGAGAAATTAAAAGGAACAGAAAAAAGACACATTAGGGAAGAAAAGTAGAGGAAAGGAAAGATTTACACTTCATATTATCAGGTTGGGATATGAATAGAAATCTATACAAAGAAGGGGTAGGAAAAGTTGGTATCACTTGAACATCACTTTGAAATGATGCAAAAGTGAGCAGAATCAGGAAAGCAATTTATACTAGGACAACATTATAAAATTAAACATTTTTGGAAGACTTAAGAACTCTATCTAATCAATGCAATGATCAACCGTGATTCCAGAGGTCCAATGATTTAGCATACTGCCCATCTCCAGAGAGAAACAGGTGATGAACTAGACATGAAAAGTGAGACACGCATCTTTGGGCATAGTCAATGTGAAAATATGTTCTGTTTGACTGTGGTTTTTGTTACAGAGGTTTACTTTTTTTTTCAATAGAGAGGAAGGAAGGTGGGAGGTGAGAGGAAGACAGTACAGATACTTATTGATGAAAAAAATAAAATTTAATATATTTTAAAAAAACAACGAGAAGGATTCCATCTTTCTATCTAGTTCAATGTGAAAACAGGGAATGAGAAATGGAGTCTTAATCATAGTTCTAACTGTACCAAATATACTAGAGCTTACTCTCCCCCAAAGCAAGACTGGTTACATCTCTTTCTCAGGGTGCTAGGGAACCCTGAGGGGTTTGCAGGGTTGTCTCTTTCTTTAGTGACACTGACAAACTCCCACCAGTTGTGTCCCTATTCCCCATTTTACTCCCATTCTTAGGCATCAGTTATTAGCACCCTACCTCCATTTAACCACTTAACACTGATCAGTGTTTACAAATGGATATTTACTTCATTGATAGAACAAGAACAAACATACAGACATTTTCCCCAATACCTCAGGGGCATCCTCTTCCCATACCATCTTGGTCTTTGAGGGGAAATGGGCTCAAAACTTAGTCCAGTTACTACATAACATTGCTCCCCATCAAAGTTCATGTCCAAAAGTGGCATCTCTGTGGGAGGAGGTCTTGTCTCAGTTACCACTGGGCTGTGCTCCCAAAGG
The DNA here is from genome assembly GCA_028646575.1 of Pseudocheirus occidentalis. Lineage (NCBI taxonomy): Eukaryota > Metazoa > Chordata > Mammalia > Diprotodontia > Pseudocheiridae > Pseudocheirus > Pseudocheirus occidentalis. The sequence continues at coordinate 77,626,707 of CM053596.1, read as the reverse complement.
TCACACCTTGCTTCTTGGGGTATCAGTTTTGCACTGGCCCTGGACCCCAGACTCTGGATGCCAGAGCCCTTTTCTGACCTTTTAAATTCACATGATCAGAAGCTCCAGTCTCCTTCTCCTAAAAGGAAAAACAAAAACAAACACAGAGGTCAAAGACTAAAGCACTTTTGTAGGGCACTATGGCCATAGAAGAGAGAAGGCTCCATAATTTCCCCTACCTATTCTATACAGCCTTGTTTCACTGGCTGCTATGAAAGGAGTCACTAAATGAGGCAAATAAAAGATAGGTGAAGTAGACAGGCCTATTTGAACACCTCTAAGATTCATCTAAGGACCTCTTCTTAGACAGGTGCCCGCCCGTACTAGTTAGACAATGTCTCTGAATGCTCTGAAGTCTATCCAAGGTACTTTCCTTACATGTTATTAGGTCTATCCCAGAAGCAGGCTCCCAGCCTCTTCATGTGAAGAGATGACATCCAAAGTATACTAAATATGTGTCAAGAGTTCAATGGCATAATCCACTGGGGCCAGTCAGTATTTCATAAAGGAGAATGAGACCTTTTTTTGGGGAGGGGGGTGGGAAGTATTCAGAACATGACGGAGAACAAAACTGGTAGCAGGAGCAGTTGGATTCTTGAAAGGACCTTGTAAATTTATCTTACAGTACCTCTTTTCAACGCAGAATATGTTATTTATAAAAGGTTATCTTAAATTTCTATCTAAATACCAATATTTGCCAGAGTCAAAAGAAAATAGGGTGATTGTCTTGGGTTTTATTCCTCCCCTCCAATAGTTTTTTCCTCTACTCGGCAGTCAAAATTATTTTTTTTCCAAAATTATTTTTCTTAAAATGCAGGTCTGATCGTACTGTTCCCTTTCCTCCCACTCAATAAACTCTAGTGGCTCCTTATTGCCTCTGGGATGAAATTAAAAAAAAAACAAAAAAACTTCTGTTTGGTATTTAAAGCCCTTCACAACCTGGTCCTTCCTACCTTTCCAGGCTTTTTGCATTTTATTCTCCTCCATTGACTCTACAATTCAGTAACACTGATCTTCACCCATGGCACTCCGTTTCCTAGCTATGTGCATTTTCACTGCCTGTCCCCTATACCTGGAATGGTCTCTCTCTTCACCTCCATCTACTGGCCTCCTTGACTTTTTTTTACTTTTTGGAGGGCAGTTGGGGTTAAGTGACTTGCCCAAGGTCACACGGCTAGTTTTTTGTGTTAAGTATCTGAGGCCGGATTTGAACTCAAGTACTCCTGACTCCAGGGCCGGTGCTGTATTCACTGCGCCACCTAGCCGCCCCCTCCTTGACTTTCTTTAAGACTCAAATCCTACCTTCTGCAAAAGGTCTTTCCCACCCTCCTTCTACAGCTAATGCCTTCACTTTGGGATTATCTTCCATTTGCACAGCAAATAGCCTGTTTTCATAATTTGTGGCACCCCGAGTCCCACATTAGAATAGGAGTTCCTTGAGGGTAAGGACTGTGCTTTTTGTCTCTCTTTGCATCTCAAGTGCTTAGCACAGTGTCTGACATGTAGTAAGCTCTTGTTGGCTGAGACCACAGGGCTAGAAAAGGGAACCCAAATCTGGGTGGAGAATTTTGAGGCTTGTGTGGATTTTAATTTGACGCTTCCTTATTTGGCTGACTCCCTGCACTGCTTGCCTCCTCACAGATAGTTACAGAAAGGGGAGGATGAGACAGCTGTATGGGCAGCTTCCTGTAGGTGGATACCAAGAAACCAGGTAAAAATAACCACAGAGGTGCTGGGTAGTACTACCTCTTACTATCTATGATAATGAGGAGAGCCTGGGATAATTGAAAACCATAGTAAATCAAGCAATCCACATTTTAAGCATAGATTTTAGCTGGCAAGGAAGGTTTTCAATAAAGGGAACTTAGGAGGAATTATTCATAGGGAGATTATCTTGTCATACACTTAAGGGCAAGACCTTAGTGGTCCCCCATTCAACAGAGAAGAACCACAAAGGATAAAGTAATTCTGATTGGCTTTGTCCAAAAAGTTAACTTTCATCAGTGTTTTTGACTTTTCACCTGTGGTTATTTAGAGATGAAAAAAAAAATCACTTCTGCCCTCCATGGGAAGAAGTTGCTGTAGAAGAACCAAAGTCTAGAGCAAGAGCAGAAGAAGCTTAGGGTAGAAATACGGAAGGGATTGCAAAGATGATTTGGAAGCCTTCTAAAGTGTAAGCAAGGCTAGAGACTGAATTTAGGGAAAGGAAATTTGGGAAGACTTGAGAATTTGAAAGAGGATAGCAGCTAAAGCTGAAGCAGGAAAAGGAAAGGAGCCGTTGGAGCAACAATCAATACATAACATTTATTAAACACCTACTATGTGCCGGCATTGTACTAAACACTGAAGAATTCAAGGAGAAAGAAAAAAGAAATGTAAGTAAAAGAACCTAAGGAGAAAGAACAGAAGAAGGTAAAGGAACTGTGGAGAAAGAGAAACAGGGGAGAACAAGAAGAACTTGACTGGAAGATATGATCACTGAGACTTAATAAAACTCATGTCCAGACTATGGCTCTGGAAAGAGGTAGGATGTGTGAGGTAGCAATTGTATTTTAAGGAGATATGCTCATTTGAGGAAATCCAGTAATTACTGGTAAGATATGTGGATGAAGGTCCACAGAGAGAGAGAGAGAAATAGAAACAATATCATTATCTAAATATCATGCAGATCATTTGGATAGAAAGAAGAAATAGACAAGTTTGGGAAACAGATGAAAAATCTGGCATGGAGGCATGTTTCAGTAGTGATGGAGGAGTTCTGATATCTAGACAGCTGGAGATCTCATTTCCACTGCTGAAAGCAAAGCAGTTAATCATTTCTTGTGTTGCCTTAATGAAAATTTTATCCTTCCAAAATCGAAGGAACCAAGAAGGGGACATTCTATTCTAGACCTGATTTTACACAACAAGGAGGAACTTCTTGCTGGGGTAGAAATGATAGGAACCTTGGAAGTGACAACACAATCTCAGAATGTGTGGTAGAGAAGCAATAAACAGTCTTACACCCTAAATTTGGGGGAATGAATTTAAAAGGATTAAGAGAAAAGATGTATAGAAATTCCACGTACTAAAGTTTTACAAGATATTAGCTGGTATGGGAAGCTCTGGAGAATGAAATTCTGTAGACAACTTACTTATTTCCTATGACCTGCCCCTCCACCCCACCTCAGCTACTTACAGAGATGGCTGAACCCTTGATCTTGCCATCACCCACAAATATATTGCTTCCATGTTTACCTGATCACAATCTGTTGTTATTCCACCTCTCCCTTGCAACCCCAAGCCCTTTCTTCATCCTCATTGTGACCTTCAGTCTCTTGATCCCTCAGTTCTTTCCCAGGCCATCATTCCTGCAGTGGCTTCATTCTCTTCTCTTCCCCATCTTGACCCTTTAGTAAGCCTGAACTGGCTTTTTTGTATGCTCTCTACTTCTTAAGTCCCTTGCCCCCATATCTTATCACTGATTTTTGCCTTGTCAAGCCTTAGGCTTGAATCATTCCCATCATTTCCCAGCCTTCGCTTCTACTCATACTGATGAACAAAAATGGAGAAAATCATGAAAATGTGATGACTAGATCCACTATAAATTTATGCTATGTAATCTCAGCTGAGCTCTCGCTGCAACAAGACAATCCTTTTACATCTCCCTAATTAACTCACTATCCCATTTGCCACAGCAGTTTTTCTAACTATTCTCATCCTTCCTCAAACTTTTCATAACTCTACTCCCCTATTCTCTCAGCTGAGAACTATGCCTTATGTTTCACTGAAAAAAACTGAGGCCATTTGCCAAGAGCTCCCTCTTCTCCCTACCTCCTTATCTACTGTCTCAGATGCCTTCTGCAACTATGTCCTTCTATGCTATCTCATGTGAAGAGGTGGCCCCTCTCCTTGCCAATGCTAATCCTTCTACCAATACGTGACCTCACTTCATCTCATCTTCTCCAGAAGATTGCTTTATCATCCCCAGTCTCTGACTTATCTTCAGTCTTTCTGTCTCCTGGCTACCTCCTGATTATAAATGAGCATGTCTATGTACCTCTTATCCTAAAAAAATAACTCAAACCATCCATCCCCATTAGCTATCCCATCTCTCCTTCCTTTCATGGCTAAACTCTTTGAATGGGCCATCTACAACCAGTGTCTCCATCTCTTTTCCTCTCACTCTGTAAAGTTTGTATACTCTTGCCTTCTAACCCTATCATTCAATTGAAACTGCTCTCTCCAAAGTAACCAGTGATCTCCTAATTGCCAAATCAAATGTCTATTTCTCAACCCTCATACTTCTTGACCTCTGCAGCCTTTGACACTATTGATCACCTTCTTCTTGATACGTTTTTCTTTCTAGGCTTCCATGATATTACTCTATTCTGGTTTTTCTCCTACCTATCTGACCTTTCCTTCTCAGTCTCTTTAGTCCACTTTCTCTAATGACAGATGAACCCTACAGTATATATTAGTTCACTTTGTGATCTCAACAGATGCCTTGGATTCAATTATGATCTCTATACCCTAACTTTTCTTTCAGTCTCCAGACTCACATCTCCAACTGCTTATTGGACATCTTGAACTGGATAGGTTGAACTTGAACCAAATAGGTCCAAAATTGTCCTTGTATTTTCATTTAGACCCTTTACTCTTTCAGTTTTCCCTATTACCATCAAGAACACCACCATCTTCCTAGGTATTATTTATTTCCCCCCTCCCATTCTTCACTCCTTCCCCATATTGTTGTCAATCCTGTTGATTTTGCCTGTCATGTTGCTTGTACATGCCCTGCTCTCTCCACTGACACTGCCATCACTCTGGTTCAGGCTCTCATCACCTCACACCTGGAGTCCTGCAAAAGCCTTCATTTTGATCTCCCTGACTCAAGTTGCCCCCCCTCCATTTCATCCTACATTCACCCGTTATAGTAATCATAAAATGCAGGTCTGACCATGTTATCTCTTCCCCAGGGCAATCAATTTAATATTATAATTGAACAAATTCCAGTACCACCTTCCTGTTGTCTCCAGGATCAAATATAAAATCCGCTGGTATCCAGTGCTCTTTATAACCTATCCCATTCCCACCTTTCCAGTCTTCTCACACCCTACTTACCCCCCACACATTCCCCCATCCAGGGATACTGGACTTCTTGCTGTTTCTTGAACACAACACTCCACCTCCTGACTCAGTCTTTTCACTGGCTGTCTCCCAGGTCTGGAATTCTCTCCCTCTTTCTTTCTGTCTTCTGGCTTTCCTGGCTTCCTTCAAGTCTCAGCTAAAGTCCCACTTTCTGCAAGATGCCTTCCCCAGTCTTCTTTAATATGAGTGCCTTTCTTCTGAGATTATCTCCAATTTATCTTGCATACATATCTTGTTTGTACACAGTTGCCATTAGACAGTGAGCTACTTGAGAGCAGGGACTTGTCTTTTGCCTTTCTTTGAATCCCCAGTACTTGGCACAGTGCCTGGAATGTAATAAAAGCTTGTTGATTGACACAAAAAGAAATCATTTCAGTAAGAAGGAAAAAAGGGAAGTTGCCGAGAATCCAAAATGGCTGGACAGGGACTGCACCAACAAATTTACATTTTTGAATATATAGGCAACAGAATCAAGTGTAGGTAATAAGGATAATAACAGATAATAGCCAGCATGTTTATAGTGCTTACTATGTGTCAGGAACAGCGCTAAAGGCTTTACAGTTATTATCTCTTCTTATCCTCACAAGAACTCTGGGAGGTAGGTGCTCTTATAATCCTCATTTTGCAGATAAGGAAATGAGGCAAATAGCAATTAGATGACTTGCTCAGGATCACACAGCTAGCAGTATCTGAGGCTGGATTTTTTACTCAGATCTGCCTGACTCCAGGCCTGGAGCTCCACCCATTGGGCCAACTAGCTGCCTCTAATAAGTACAACATTGGGACATAATTCTGTAAGAACACTGTCAAAACTACTAAGGCCCAGAATGAGTTGAGATTGATGAGGCAAGACAAACAAAAAAGGTGGTTTTTTTGTTTTGTTTTTATGCTACTTGGGTATGGGTGAGAAGAAGACCAGAAGAATCAGACCAGTTTGGGGGAGAACAGGATATCATCAAATGAGAACTGTTGAAAAGTCCTATTTACTCCACCAAGGAGAATGATCTTTGAATGAGACAGAAAAAAAAAATGTGTTAAGAGGAAATTAGGAAGCAGAAAAGTTGATAGGAAAGATTGATGCAATTGTGTGTACGTGAACTGAGAAAAGCATGGTTAAAGACATGTTTGACTAGAGCCATTTGGAATTATACATTATATTTATTTTCCTTTTTAAAAAATTCTATAGTAAGAGTACCAGTCATTTTTAGTCATGTCTGACTCTTTGTGATCCCATTTGATGATTTCTTGGCTCCATACTGGAGTGGTTTCTCATTATCTTCTCTAGCTCATTTTACAGATGAGGAAAGTGAGGCAAACAGGGTGGAGTGACTTGTTCAGGGTCACATAGCTAGTGTCTGAGGACAAATTTGAACTCAGACCCTCCTGACTCCAGGTCCAGTGCTCTATCCATTGTACCACCTGGCTGCCCCTGTAGAGTACTTGCTACTCCTGAAGAGTTCTGCAACTGTTCCTGATGAACATTCCTAAATGTTAAAAGAGTTAGTAAATGTGATGGTTGAGACTGTGTGATATTTGAAAGACCATGGAGAACATGAAATGTACCTGTGCAGGATTGGAAAAAGGTGTCTGCTTTCTCAGTTTTCAAAAAACATACAAACTCAAGTCCTGTGAGCTTGATTTGATTTCTGAGGAAAATTCTAGAAGACAGTACTAAAGAGATGGTTAATGATATCTAGAAAAGGAAGCTGTAACACAAAAGGCTAGCATAGCTTTAGCAAGAATATGTGATGTTACACTAACCTTATTTCCTATTTTGATAAGATTTTTATCTCGGAAAAATAGAGGAATACTGTAGAGATCACCCTTATTTTAGTAAAGCATCTGATAAAATTTTTCATGCTTTACTTGAGGAAGAGATGTGAACTGGAACTGACTGAATGACTGAACCAAAAAGTTAATCATTAGCAATTTGGTATCAACTTGGAAGGGCAGTTCCAAGGGAGTATGCTTAGGTCCATGTTGTTTTATTAGTGACTTGGATAAAGAGACGAAAACCATGATTATCCAATTTTCAGATGACGCACAAAGGTGGGACAGCTACTACACAATGAAAAGGCCAGGATTCAAAAAGTTCCTGACATACTAGAACCTTAGGCCAAATAAAATAAATTGAAATTTGATGGGGATAAAAATCTTATATTAGTTTTTTTTTTAAATTCAACATCACAGTAGCCAGGTGGCATGGTGGATACAGACAGACTGGTCCTAGAATCAGGAGGATCTAGGCTCAAATCTGGTCTCAGAAACTTGACACTAGAAGTGTGACCCTGGGCAAGTCACTTAACCCCAAATGCCTCACCTAAAAAAAAACAACCCCAAACTTCACAAGTAAAAGTGAAGGCATAGTTGTTCATTGGAAAAAAAAAACACTAGAGATCATTAGTGTGATATGGCAGCCAAAAAAACCCACCTTAATATAATGTTTGTATTAGGAGGTAAAGTATGAAACGAAATCCATGGAGCTTAACAGCTCTGCTTTTCTGTGTTTTGGTTTAGATCGCTTCTGGAGCTAATAAACTCAGTCCTGGGCCCCACATATTCGGAAGGATATTAATAACCAAGTGAATGTCCAGATTAGTGCAATGAGAATGGTGAACAGAATTTGTTGTTGTTCTGATGTTTCAGTCATGTCTGACTCTTGATGACCACATATAAGGTTTTCTTGGTAAAGTGGTTTAGTGTTTTCGGATTTTTTTTTCTTGTAATGCTTTGTCATTTCCTTCTCCAGCTCATTTTTACAGATTTGGAAACCAAGGCAAAGGTTTAAGTGACTTGCTGAGGGTGATAGAGTCAGTAAATTTCTGATACCAGATTTGAACTCGGATCTTCCTGACTCCGAAGTACAGTACTCTATCCACTATGCCACTGACTTCATGCCAAATGAGGGTGATTTGGAATAAATAAGAATATTTAGCCTGGAGAGAAGGCTTTAAGGAGAACGTGATTGTCAAAAATGCCAAGAGCTTTCAAGTGGAAAAAGTCTAATTTTGTTCCAATTGGCCTAAGTGGGCAGAGCTAGGAATAGTGGGTGGAAATTGCATAGAAATTAGGCTTGCTGTAAGGAAAAACTCCCTAACAATTAAAGTCCATATAACTGCCTAGGAAGATAGTGGGTTTATCCTGACTGGAAAACTCAAGCAAAAGCTGGGTAGCCACTTGTAAAGTATGTGGGAAAGTGGGTTTTTGTTCAAAAGTAATCTGGACTAGATGGTCTCAGTTGTCTTCCAACTTGAGTGGTGATCATGCTCAGGTTGCTTATTATTAGCCTATAGTAATTCTATCCCTCTCCTCCTCCAGAGTTCAACATGGTTAAGGACTCACTGGTAAAATAAATCACAGAATTTTCTGTTTAAGGGAAAGTAAAGGATCACTTCCGATAAAAATGGGAAGAATGAAATTGGGAACAAGCTATTTGGGAGCTAGATATCTCTTAACAGTGAAAATAAATCTGCAAGGATTGACTCCTGGGAGCCATAAGATAAAGGTGTCAAACTCAAAGCAAACAAGTCACCTACAAAATTCCCAAATGCTGTGGGAACCAGATTAAAATGTAATTGGGAAATATTTAACAAAATAAATTTAAAAATACAGTACAACATAATACTTGTGGTTTTTTTTTCAACTCATGATGTGACCCTATTTCTGAGTGTGACACCACTGATGAAAGGAATTGAAGGGCTCTGTTGGATATATCATCATTTAGATTTCAATTTGAGTGCTAATGTCCTTAATCTGTACTCTTGCATTTACCCAGCTAGGGCTGATTACAAAGATAGTACTCTAATTTGCCTATTAATATTCCTTTTCCCATCAAATGCTCCAAATTCCCTTTCCTTTGTTTCTAAACTGAATCTTCCTGGTGCTATAAAATAGTTGTTACATTCCTTATAGGAAATAAGAATCATTTCTCAAATATCTATGTATCTACTACATGGATATGTAATATATTTTAAATTCTAGGTCATCCTATTGTTCACTCTACTTCTATGCCTCATGTCAGACACAAGGAATACACAAGCAATTTAAATTATTAGCCAAAGAAAAACCTGAAGAAGTAAAATGGCTCTCTTCCTCCAAACCAAATAATGGGTTCAAATCTTGAACCTGGCACTTAATACTTGCGTGACTTTGGGCACTGGTCCTATTTTTACATCTGTAAAACAAAGTGATTGGATGGGACAGAAGTGTCTTAGCAACTGAAAATATTCTAATGCAAACCTAAAGCCAAATTAAGCTTGGGATTATCTTGGTTTACCTTATCCATGCTACACTTTCTCTTTAATAGCATGGATTGGGTTAACTAAAATTACATTTTAGTGGTTTCCTAATATTGTATATTTGAAAATCCAAAAATTATCTTAAAAGTCTGTGGACAGCTGTTTAAATTAGAATAATTTATTTCATTTTAGCTATGAACTAAAAAAAAACAACCAAACCAAAAGAGCTAATTCTGGAGGAACAGGTGGGGGGTAGAGAAACTTTGATTCTACCCTCAGATAGTTCCATTCCAGCACATTCCCAAGGGTAAAAGCTTCTCCCTAGGACATTTCTGGTATATCTGATGTAATAGGTAGGAGATCAATATGGTATTGAGGTCTGCTTTAATTTGGGCCTCCATTAAATCCAAACTCACACTTAAGTTCCTAGTCCCAAAATACTTGAAATGACATAGCATTTGGACTACAAATGACAGTACTAAGCTAGTCTCTCTCAACTAGGTTGTTCTGGTTTAGAATTCACCCCATGCCAGATTCAAAATGACCCTTAACATGGAGATGTTGCTACTTGCTTCAACATTTAATCCAACATTGTATTACTAAAATTAACGTGTAATATAGCTCTATAGTCTGTTTACTACACTCTCTTTAAAAAACCCAAACTTTTGAGTATATTTCCACTTTTACTGTTTCCCTTATTCATCTGAGATCACAGAATTCAGTAACTTTATGACTAGAATTCCAACAAGTCTGTGCTTTGACCTTGAATTCTTTCATGCCTGTCCTGCTTTTCCTATTTCCTTGGTACTTAATTCTACTGTTTCATTGGCCCTCCATTCAATCTAGTCCTGTTGATTCCACCTTCACATCTCACACCTGTTCCTATTCTCTAAAATTCCAGTTATCACACTTAGTTCAGACTCTTATTGCCTCCTTGCCTGGACATTCCAGGACAAATTCACAAAGGAGATATCATGTGTTAAGGAAGAGCAATTAGGACTGTGTGTCTAGAATATTGTGTGGAGGGGAGTTAAGTGGAAAGGTAGAAAGGGGCCAGGTGTTGGAGAGATTAAAAAGCTAAACAAAGAGCTTTCTATTAGATCCTGGAGGTAATAGGAAGCTACTGGAGTTTCTTAGAAATAGTTAGATCCATACTTTAGAAAAACCACCTTGTCGGCTATGTGGATGATGAATTGGAGGGGAAGGAGGCTTTAGGCAGGGAGAACAATGGTTATTGCTAAAGTTTAAGAGAGAAGTGATAAAGGCCTGAATTAAGGGTGGCTATGTATTCACACAACCAAAGAAGGGGGACATAGGTTAGATACTGAATAGTCAAAGACAGCACACACCTAGATGGCTGGCAAAATGGTGGTACCTTTAGCAATAATAGGGAAGCTTCGAAGAAGGGCAAATAGAGAAGAGAATTGTTTCAGACAACACGTTAACAGATGACTACAGGACATCCAATTCAGATGTCCAATGTTAAGTGATGCAAGGCTGGAGCTCAGGAGACAAACTAGGGATTGTTTGGGAATCATCTGCAAAGAGATGATAATTGAACACATGGGAGCTAATGAGATCACTAAGGGAGATAATATAGAGAGAAATGGGAAGATGGCCCAGGGGATATCCTCAGTTAATAAGCATGATATGGATGAAATTCCAGCAAATGAGATTAAAGAGCAGTAAAGCCGGTAGCATCAAGAATAATCTCATGAAAACTCAAGAGAAGAAACTCCTCTCTAATCCTTCACATTGCTACCAAAATAATCTTCCTGGTGCATGCATGAGCCTGATCACATGATTCCCATTTTATTGTTACCTATTGCCTATTAGATGAAATAGAAACTTCCTTGCCTAATATTTAAGCCCTTCTGTAATCCAACTGTTACCTACCTTTTAAGTCTTATTTCACATCGATCCTCTACATGCATTCTATCTTCCTGTACAACTGTACTACTATTTACTGAATTAAATGGATGTTCGCACAAGACATCTCACAAATGGAAATCTACTCTCTCCACCAACTAATAATAATGCCTTTCAGAATCCCAGGCTCAGCTCAGGTACTACCTTCCCCATGAAGTCCCGGATGGCTCCTAACTGAAGGTTCTCTTCCCTGCTTCCATCATTCTACCTTAAGTAACAGCTTGTCTAGGTCATAATGACCTGTTATCCAGGAGAATTTTAAGTCCTTGCCTTTGTATGGGTAGAACCTAGTATGATGTCTTACACATAGCAGGTTCTAAATTCTGTTGTATAATATATCATACCCTGATAATCTTTGATTTTTGTAAACCTCCTGGATTATATTTTGAGACCTACAGTGTCAAACTCATGGGCTTTCCTCTCATAGGATTCATAATATTCTGGATATCCAAAGTTTAGGGAGAGACCAGTATGTTATTGGCTAATATTCAAAGCTTTTTGGCAAAAGGCTATAAAACAATGGATCCTTGTTTTCTTGAAATGATTTTGGTAATGAATTCAATTAAGCCAAGGACATGATGCAATCCCTATCCATCCATTGAAAGTTAAAAAATGTAACTCCATAAAACCCTCACTGATTCCCTCGGAATTCACAAATCATTTTATCACCTCTCTAAATACACTTAATGTGATACTCACCTTATAGGTTTGTTGTGATAAAAATCCTTGGTAAATCTCAAAGCGTTATGTAACTGTGAGCTGTTGGATTTCTATATTAGATTTCTGTGTACATCATGTTTTTATGTTAAATTAAGCTCCATGACAAGGGACCGTGTCTAATCTCAACTATTTCTTCCAGAATCTTGCCCAGTTGCACACAACTGGAACCTTATAAATGTGTTAAATCGAATTATATTCATACTCATCTTTTGCTTAAATTACATAAATTGCTTCATGCAGTGGATCTACTTACTGCCAGGGGAAATGCAGGAGCCATTTTGTCAATGTCTAGTACTGTTAGTTCATCAGACAAAATCTCAACCTCAGCAAATGGTAACAGTCTACATTTGCTGGAAACTGATGTCACCTTTCAAAAAAACAAGTTCTAAGTGAAAATCTCAAGGCAGAGTCAAGATGTGCATACACCAGATACTGCAAATGGATTGTTTCATACACTTTCAAATATAAAAACCTTGATACCAAACTTAGCCACAACACAAATAGGTAGGTAACGCACAGCTTTGTCTTTCCTTAAAAGTAGGCCAAGATGACCTTTATGTTTCTGAGGCAATCCACAATGCCAGGATTGAGGTTTTGGAGGACGGTACCAAGGCATCTGGGACAACAGGTACGTTTGCACAAGGTATAAAAAGGTGAGCATTTGCTAGTGGCACACACACCTACTTTCCTTAAATATACCAAAGTTCAAGTTGTAATGCCGTTTTTGAACTTTAAACTTTATTTGAAATATCAGTGTGGTAGTCTCTGTTCAGAGCTATGTCAGTGCTGGCTATCCATACACAGGGATGATTGCAATGCAACTCAGCAATGAGTTTTCAAAAAATGAAAATGAAGTTAGGAAGATGTAGGACCATCTTTTAAAGAATATTTATTACTACCTAATAATGTGTACTGATTCATTCAAAATTTAGTTACAGCATAAAGGAACTTTCCACTTAGAATCTATTACTAGCTCTCTTCTCATTCCTGACACTAACTGACTGACTACTCTTCCCCAAGTATTAGGTTAATTTGAACTTTTGTAGATATTCTGAAATTAATGTCATTAGAATATGTCTTATCTCTAAAAACCCAGAGATACATTTTATTTATTCAAATTAAATGTAACCTTTCTCCTGGGATGCTTTGAGAAGGAGTGGGTTTCCCCACTCACTGGACATTTCCAGTAGAGGCTTAGACATGTTAAGGACATTGCATGATGAATAGTTCTATGCTGGGCAAGTGGAATCTCTAGATGGCCTATCTTCCATCTAGTTCCAATATAACCAACCGTAAGAACAGATTATCACATTAATTCCTCTATTTTCTCTCATCTTTTATGTAGCTCTACTGTTACTGAGAAGATCTAGGACTCCAATTTTTAAGGCAGATAGACCATTCATCTTTTTCCTGAGAGAATCCAATACAGGTATTTCAATAATTTCTTTGATGGGATTCATGAGGCAAATTACACACAAATGACTGGGATCTCCCTATCTAAACAAGGGTCACCTGATTTTATTGTTAGATTGAACCTATCACCCAATTAGATGACATCTCCCAGAGTTTATGAAATAAGATAACCCATCAACATTCACCCTTATTAGTCAACTGTGAGGCTTTGACTGTGCTGTGACTGTAGTTCTGAGGAAACTCAACTACATCTACTGCTCCCTCCACTGATTTGCAGAATCCTGACTTAAGCTCAATGGCTGTGATTACAAATTAATGTAGACACTAACCCTTATGATGACTGTAGCTTATACTTTTAGAATGAAAAAAAATATGAAAGTATATTGAGAAAATTTACTTGGTCCATTGGTTGTTTACCAATACTAAGCTGAACATCTTAGGAACTGAGGATACTTTTAATTCTCTGGAGTGCACCAGAGCAACTCTTGACTGACTTGAGGGGACCCCTAACATCATGAAAAGGAAAAGTATTAACCCAAGGAAGGCACTTTATGAGGTGCATTTAAGTTAATTATTTATTTATTTTCCTGAATTTTCTATACTGATTTTCAGTCAAAGAGCTGGACCACCCATCTTACATTTTCCACTCTTGTTGAAATTGCACAGGAAACAATTATTCTTTCCCCTAAGCACTTTTGGGAACCACATAGCTTTACACAGGCAAATTTACAATATAAGGCCTTGGCAAGTCAGAAATAAGAGGCAGAACCTCTCAGATTTGGCAAAATTGAACTGAACAGTGTTTTGTTTCTCTTTGCATGCATAGCTTACTGGTTGCTTTTTCCCTCCTTTGGCAATCTTTAACATCCCAAGAAGGAGAAGGTATTTTCAGCAAAGATTGGCATTGGCAAGTAAAAAGGAACAAAATGGAATAAGACTTTAATAAATTAGGCAAAAGTGATCTAACTGGACTAAACATTAGGCATAATTTTTATCAAAAAGGAAAACTATATCTAAGAGTTCTTAAAAAAATCAAAAATAGGTATACTTAGGGAAATTCCATCAACAGCATTTTCTCTGAGAATTAACTGAATATTGTACCTCAGGCAGAAAAGAAAAATAATATTTTGTAATAAAATAATGAAGCTAATCCTTCAGTAGAAGACAATGTCTGTAAGAAGATTCATAAATATACTCCCAGAATTTTGACTTTTGGCAGTTTTGGAGTGAGTGGGGTGGTAATATGGAAGGAAAAGGAGACATTAACTACTCATAGGCAAGCATTTAATGATCCCTCCATTAGAAATGGCTCATCCTGAAGAACATAAAGCTAAAGTAATTTTAGGCTGTCTCTCTAAAAAAGCAAAATTTAACAGGGTAAAAATTGATCAGAATGGTCATGGACAGAGCGTAGCTGGCTATCAGGGCATGGTCAAAGCCAGAGGTTCCCTTTGGAGGAATGGAATCTCTTTGGAAAATGACATCAAAACTTTGAGATCTGGAGAAAACAAACTGTTGCCTCAAGTGTCTGATGAGATGCTGGAATCTTAGTCAGGAAATGGTCATTTCAAAATCTCAAATAACTTTGAATATATACTAAAACACTTTTAGATTCAATTATTATTCCCTCTCCCTCCACCCCTAACAATGACCTCTAAAAAATTAAATATGAAGGTTTTTGCTAGTGCCTCAAATTGGAAGTCTCTCATGAAGGAGACAACAAAGGTGGCTGGAAATTTGCCCTGGCTGCATTGTTTTAGTTTAAAATAATTACACAAGAACAAGAACATTCTAGATAGAAGTACACACTTAAGCCGATCATTTTTATCAGGGCTGTCAAAAATGAATTCCAAAAGAAGGCAATGGGCATGATGGCAAATAGAATACAACAAAAAGGACTAAGGAGTTGGTATAATTTAACTTGAGAACAATAAAATCTTTGGGGTCAGTCTTACAAATTGATTTGAGGGGTCAAAATTACTTCTCTACTGTTCCATTTGCTGACAATAAAAACTGCACAATTAAGAATCTACTCCTTTGGCTTAAAGGATTCCAGCTTGCTAAAATGTAAATATCCCTTTAGGATTATCTTCAGGCTTGAAAGACAGAACATAGTATAAATGAATTTTTTTTTCAATTCTCTCCTGACACCAGTGAGAGACATAACAGAAAGGCATTGAAACAGCAATACAAGCACTGGAAGCAGGAGGACACATTTGACTATGCTGACCTGGAGTGATTACAAAGAGGGTGAGGGGGGCTGGGAAAAAGAAGAGGTCCTTTTGCTATGGATGGTGCTGGGGAGCTAGTTAATCTAATTTGAGTGTGATGACCCACAGATCTTCCAACAGATAATACAAAAACAGAACTGACATGTTAACTATATGGAAAAAAAGGTTTTGATGATCAGTTACTGAATTCCAAAATGAAGTGAATCTGTTCCCCAGGTATTCTGATTAGATGTATTTCTATCTAGAATGATTGTTAACTGAAAAACCTCACTTATTCTATCCATCTCACATTCTGCATTTTTAACTGAGACTTAAACAGCAAGTCAACTACTCTATGCTTAGTTTTCAATTTGCAATGGGATTTTAAGTGACTAACTTCTCAGCCTACTGAATGAGATGCTACTTTACTGATAGGCATTTTGTATAGGCAAAAGGTTTTTAAATGCCTAGAAAAATAATAAGTAGCATTGTATTAAGTATTTGTTTTTATTCACAGGTTCTGTCCTCTGTATTGGAAGAGTTACAAATCCCCTAGAATAATAGGCCTCAAAGGTATTTCTTCACTTCCTTCTGTACACCGAGCTTTCTCCTCAACAAAATCGTGATTCTACTTTTATCACACCTGCATTTTCTAGAGTAAAGGCATGTGACTTATATGAACCTGAAAACACTTACAAAAACTTACATGTTATCATGCACTGTGTTTTTTTTAAACCATCACTATATATGTTTTTTTCCTTTCTGTTTATTAAATACACATGGGGAACATTAGCAGTGAACCACAGTTTTAGTGGCCACTAAACAAGCATAGAGAAGTAATAAGACTGAGTCCAGAGCAGTGCACACAAAGTCATGCTAAGGCCCCAGGAATCGAGTACATTGGCCTGGACTAAGCCATCAACTGCTGACTGCCACTAATTACTAGTAGTCTAGAACTTTGTGAGTTCCTGAATTCAGCAAGGATACAAGCCAAAACTATGATCCAGAAAACCAAGTTCCCCTTCTTCACTTTGTCATTAAGATCTTGAAACATGGAAAAGCAATCTTAAAATTTGTCTCAATTCCTTTAGCATTCAAACTCAGTATTTAATAGGCTGGTAGGAAGACTAGATCCCTTTCTTGATTACACTAATCTCTGAAGGTCCCGTCTAACAAGTGACTGGAACCTCCATAGTCTTCAATTGAAAGGATTGCCTAGATAGCTGAACCAACATATGGTGTATGATACATCCCAAATACCTGATTCTCAAACTCTAATATCATCCGTTTAGTTAATTGTTATTGCCAAACTCAGAGGATAAGGAGCTGAGGGGAAGTACAGGAGCTAATAATTAATGCTCCAAGCTTTTTATTTCTCAAATTCTTTCAGAGGTTCTTTCCAGTGCTTTATCTCTCTTGTCTTAACTATGTCTGCCTGTGGGCAACAGGTATAGTTTTTTCCTGTAAAATCTGGAGATGGAGTAATAATGGAAATAAGTTTAGGCCAATATCCTAAAGAAATAATCAGATTATGAAAATATGTTGCAAGGATTTTGAAAAGACTATGTGTTGAACTCTTAACAAACACAAACTTCAAAGAGTATAATTCTTCTAATACTAAAAAGGTGATGCCTTAAAAATTATGCTGATCTCAAGAATTTTCCTTAAAAGGATTATTTTAAATTTGACTACTTCCTAAAACACACAAGATTAAAATAGAGCATTTATTGATGGAATAACAAAAGTGCTTTTCTTAAATATTCTTCAAAATACATTTGTACAACTTACAATAATATATCCAAAATAACTGTATATACAAAACATTACCTTGTTTTTATGTATGTGCTTTTTCCCCAAAAAATTACAAAGTAACTTTTTTCTTTTTTTGTCTTTTTCTTTTCTTTTTTTCTTTTTTTTCCTTTTTTGGCAAAATTCAACCTTAACAGAGGTGACAATTTTGAAGGTTGGATTAAGAAAATAGAACCTGAGGGAAATTGACACGCAAGAGTCAATGACAAGCAAGAATTTCTATGGGTTTTTGTGTTTTAGTTTGTTAAATAAAAATGTTCTTGAGTGATACTTTTCACATTACAAAAATAAACCAAAATGAAGAAAGGTCACTGTAAAATGATGGAAACAGGATCTGTAGACTTGCTGCTTTTAGTTATTTCAAATAGCCAACAGTGCTTGTCAAAAACGAATGCAAAGATCACAGCAGTGTACTCCTTCAGTCATATTTTTACTTTGTGTTTGGGGGGAGGGAGGGAAAGAGGTGGCCACATTCTAGTTTCTTTTTAATTGCTATTAATATGGTTTATCTGATTGGATCTGCGATGAATTTCTTCCAAGAAGCCCTCCAATTGCTCTATTAGCATTCGCTTTTTAAACCTGTATGAAAAAATAACATTAATTAAAAAGTGGATAAAGAGTATGATACTATCATTAGAAAAATATTTTTCAAAATGGCCTATTTTAGGACTTCAGAGGCATGAATACAAAAACAAGTCTGACAAACTACTGTGAAAATAAGACATACTCTGCAATGACCAAATGATCATCTGAACCTGGATACTACCCTTAACAAAAACCTGATAAAATTATGAAAATATTATTTCTGAGAATATGGTATAATGTAGGTCCCAAAGTAAATTACTGAAACTTCAGTCTTCTTTGCATACTGCAATGATGTGAACATAAGCAAAGCACGGACATTGATACAGTAAGAAAAATTAAAATTGAGCATCAGTATGAAAAAAACAACAAAAAAAACCCCAAAACCTGTTTCTAAAGCTGACAAAGTTAATCTAATTAGATCAAACTACAACAAATTCAAATTTTCCAAAGCATAAGGGACCCATTATCATCTTTGTCTTAAATGATCTACAAGCCTGGGTTCAAGCTGCTGTAATGAATCAAATCATCTCATCTGCGGATAAGGAAAAGTAAGGCCAAGTGAGTAAGGCCACTGACTTGCCCAAGGTCTCAAAGGGAATAAGGAACATCAGAATCAGAATGTGAACAGAAGTATTTCAACTCCAAATCCAGCGTCAATCTGTACAAATCTAAAGTCCAGTTCCCTCATTTTCTAAATGAGGAAAAAAAATGAAGAAACTTGGCCAAGACCACAGTGAGAAAGCTGGAACCAGAGCCCCGTGGACTCCTAGGTCCAGTGCTATGGCAGAACATGACCTATGCTCCTGACTCTATAAGTAAGCTATCTTCCGACAATGAAAAGATGCTCTATTCCCTCTAAATTATTGTCTGAGCAGCAGAGATTGTTAAAGTTTCTTATTTGTATTACTGAGGAAACTGAACTAAATTATCTCTAAGGTTCCTTTCAGCTTTAAAATGCAAAGATTGTTAGATTAAATCAACAATCTATTTTATTCCATTCATACAAACTTAATCTCAATTTGTGTGACTATTTATATCAATCATAATAACCTGATCTAGATTCTTCTCACCACTGTTTTTAGGCACGTAGGTCAGGCAGAATTCTAGCTGCACCACTACTGGCCCACTTAATTTTGAGAGGTTCCTCCCACCTAGAAACATATTCCATTCAATGTCTTTATTTCTAATCACTAGCATTTATGGTGATATAACTACACTAAGAAAAATCAAAGGCTGGAAAAACAAGGATGACAAACAAAGCAACAGATTGAGATGAGATAGCTCAAATTCCTCATGTTTGCTTACATAAAAACATTTATCTCATGGTTTCTGAGTAGTACGAAGGTTTTCTTTTAACTGGTGAAATGTCTGTTAAAACAAAACAATGTACATATATGGGGGTCTATGTATAAGGTGTACATCCACATGCCAAAGTCAATACTCCACAGAATACTGATTACATGTTAGACCAGGGATGAGGAACCTGTGGCCTCAAGTGTGGCCCTTTGACTGAATCCAAACTTCAGAGATGTGGCAGAGTCACCCTTGAGGACACAGAGAGCCACACATGATCTTAAGGCCACAGGTTCTATTTTATGTTTTAACAGTTTTGTTGGTCAACATACCTTGATGCTTCTTTAATGACATTCTGTAAAAATATTAATCTTGTTTGCAAACTGCCTTGCACATGCTTCAGTAATGTGAAGATTCTTTCATATTCTTTAAAAAAAGAAGAAAAGCAAAATTTAAGTAAATGGTTTTCATGTAATTATTGATGGAATGACAAAATTATCTTTTGTAGATGCTTGTTCTAACAAAGAAATATTGACATAGTAAAACAAGAGAGCAGACATGTACTAAATGCCCACTTCCTTCCCCACATCACTGTTAAGCTCATACACTAAATACATCCCATTCTCACGCTTAATCATGATATTCAATTTCAACAGACATTTATTAAGTGTCTACAATGTCATAAAGTACTGTGCTATGGGAGACACAAAGATTAAATAACACAGGATCTTGGTCCTAATGGAGCATCTGATAAGCATATGAAACACTATCCTAGGCACAGTTAAATCTCAATAAACGCTTGCTCATTAACTGAAATAAAAGTATACACAGTGCAAAATAACAATTTTGCTAGTTACGTCTGCACGCTGGGAGAGGAATTTCAACTACGGAAGAGCCAACTACATCAAAATGGAATTAAGAGGGCAATAAAAGTCACTAAGCTCTGACTCAAAAGTTGCCCAATTCTGAGATAGACTGAGGTCTATATGGTAAGCAGATCATAGTCCTCTAAGGCCACATAAAACAATCAATCAAATTTGACGTATATCTGTACTAGCACATACTTCTTCCTGGCTTTCGAATTTCCTTCATTATTTGTGCTTTTAATTCAATGTTGACCTCCTCGTGGCTTCTGCAATGCATCAGTTTTTTCCCTTTGTTGAGTGAAGATGCTGGTATGTTATCCTCAGCACATTGTTCTTTATCTCTTGGTTCCTCATGATTTTCTAAAAATCCACCCACAGTAAGGTCATTAGTTCCTAAATGATCATGGCCAAGAACCTCTGTGTGATTGGTTGGTCGATCCAGTAAACTGACTGGAGAAGATGATGTTGAAAACTCAGAATCCATCATATTCGGTGCAATGTCTGATGACAGTTGGTCTGCAACATGATTCTCAACCACATCATCCACTGCCATATCATTTGTGGTTTCTGAAGCTAAAAACAAAGAAGAGATAAGAGATCATAAAGACAGAGCCAAATGAGATGCATTTAATCAGAGACTACAAAAACATCATTCTAAGGCATATCAGATGATCTCCAGCACAACTACAAATCAATGAGTAGGCTGTGGTGGTGATGTTTTCTTCAAAATAAATATATAGGCAGTGGTTTTTCATTTCTATCATGCACTGTACCTTTTCGAGAAGGTATGTTACCTCATGTTAAAGAACAACAATCCATACAATTTGTTTTTATTAGTCCTTTGATTATTTTGCCTTAGTGGAATTTATGTTACTCCTGAAATCTATCTCACTTAAGGGAATGGGCCATACCTGCCTCTCTCATTCTGTCCTTGTGACCTACACCTCAGGTATGCTAAGGAAAAACAATTAGACTTTATCAGTTATTATGATTTGAAAACAGGTAAATATTATGAGGCTTGGAAAGAAAGAAGATCCAGTGTTCAAGATCCAGTGTCGCCAAGTGTGAATCCCAGTTCTGGCTGATACTACCTGCCTGACTCTGGGGCAAATTCCTTGACGTCTCTCAACTTCAGATTCTTCCTATATAAAACAAAGGGTTTAGAAAAAAAGACTCTGAGGTCATTGCTACCTCACAATTCAGGCCTTGAATTCTGATTGAACTGAATCTATGCCACCACACACACTGCTTGGTTCCAGATAATACTGTTCTGTGGACCAGTGGATAAAATGCTGGACCTGGAGTCAAGTGAAGTGGAGTTTAAATCTTGCCTCATGAACACATTAGTGAGGATCTAGGTCTGTCACATCAATCTTATACATACTATAGCTTTAGCTTTGAGTGATAAGATGCATTACAAACCTTAAAGTGGTATGTAAATGTTAGCTATTATTATTCCCAAATTGATGATAGTAAATTCTCAAATTTAAACTATACCATACCATCTTACAGGAATCATTTTCACATGTGTATAGGTTTAGATATTGTCATATTTTATAGACCTATGATTACAACCTTTAATAAATTTACAAGTTACAAATGACATTTTAAAAATGTCAAATCCCCTAAAACAGTGGCATGAATATCCAAGTGTTCAATAAATTTTATCCTTGAGGAAATGAAAAAAAGAATTAATATGCACATGCAGACAAGGAAAAAAAAATCTTTAGAAATATCTGATTCATAATCAAATCACTAAGAAATAATTGAAGAGGAATCAAAAGGCAAAAAAACAAACAGAAAAATAGATCAAAAAGTTTAACAAACTTTTGTGAAGAGGAAGAGGCTTAATAAGATCTGGCTGTGCTTGTGCAGTAGGTACAGGAGGCCCTTTCCCTCCAATATGATTGTTTGCAATTGGAGGAGTCTGCTGCCTTCCTCTCAGAAGCGGAGACATACAACGACGTCTTTTGGGGATCCCTTGCATATTTGGTTCTCCAGGTCGTTTGTGTTTATTCTGAGGTCCAGATACAAATTCGTCTGCTTCATCTATCATCATACCCTATGAGTAAAATTGATTAGTCAATCAGTCAACAAGCCTTTATTAAGCATTTACTGCATGCCAAACACTGCTAAATGCTAGAGACACACAGAGAAGGCAAAAGACAGCTCCTTTCCTTAAGAAGCTCACAGTCTAATGAGGAAGACAACATGCAAATGATACCATTTCATAATTTATAATGGATCACATCTGGCAAAATCAAGTTTCCAATTAAAACCACACAATATGCACCAATAAAACCACTTACTACATATTCAATGATCCAAATAGGAAAATAATCTGTTTAGTCCTGAACAAACTGAGATATGTACAAAATGGAAAACTGAATACCTTTAAATTCACTTTGGTTTAAGACAATGGATGCCAGTTAATTCTCAGTCTATTGCTTAAAAACACCTTAATCTTCATAAGCTTTAGAAATTATTACTCCAGTATGGATAAGGATACGGATAAGGAAATGAGGCAGGCAGAAAGATATGGAAGCTTTTTATGCCTCGTTTATGGGGAGGTACCGAGAAAAAACTACAGAAAATTGAATACAAAATAAATTTTAAAAGATTTCCCAAATAACAGTTAAAAAAAAATCAGAAAGAAGCCACCATAATAGAACCTGAGGTTGATTTATTCCTGGAAAAACATACAGAACTCCTAATTACTTAAAGAATTGATGCTAAAAATACATGAAACATACATGGCATCTTAAAGTTTTGTTTTATAAAGTAAAGATTATGGGGAGTACAGAGGCAGGGGAGATAGAAGTGGGGTTTTTTCTTCATGCTGAAATCAGTATTAAATACACTCACTATATTATGGTCTGTGGGTTTTTTCCCCTTCTTTTAAACAAAAATATCTTCAGTGTCAGAATCTGTCCAAATTGCTATGTTAAGGACTGGTTCCTTTCATTAAAAAGGAAGGGAATGAGGGGAATCAAATCAAATTTTCATTTTGCCTGTAAGGTACGCATTACTATTACTTCATTTCTATTGCTGTTTAACTTCTGTAATAAAAAGTTACCAACATTTTTGGTTCATATTCCAGAAATTAGTTATTTTGAAATTATGCTGAAATTCACTTTTGAAAATGATTCCCAATCATATTAAGAAAGACTTAAAAGCAAGTTACCTTTTTGTCTAGCTTGAAGGGGTTCCCAAATGTATGTAGCCTTCGAGGCTGGTCAGGGTCAAGTTCTCTAAGAGGAGAGGGTATCTGCTTGAGGTACTCTTGGTAATTCCCCATTTGTGCTATAGGAACACTGTGCACTTGATCTAACAAAATAGAACCAAAAAAAGAAAATTCTGCAAAATTAATTTCATCAGATTGTCCATATAATCAGTTATCACTTTCATCAGAATCCCAACTGAAATTATTCGTGTGGAAATAGTCTTTAAAATGCAAAATATGTTGGCATAATTTCTATTATGGCAATTTTCCTCAGAGTTTTCAGAATACTATAAATATTCACTGGCATAAACTGAAGTCCAATGAGAAACCCTACTATGAAAATCCATGTTTCTTCCACTACACCTTCTATCAACACAACATTCTAGAAACAAACAACAAATGTTACTTAGTAAAAGGAGAGAATGCCTTGTATCTGTGACTAGAACTTCCTATAAACACTGGTGTTCTATAGTATCAATGATACCTCAACAGGATCACTTAAAGTGCAGGTCTTTACTTCAGAGAAAATGTACTAAAACCTCATGTAAACTTGGTAGGAATGACATCATGTTTATATGAACCACAAAGGAAATAAAAATAATTGGTAGTCTAACCTTCATCTTGACCTTTAAGATATTTACGGGTTGTCTTCAAAAGATTAGATCTCATCCTTGTTAAGTGATCCAAAAGATTTCGTCTGGGTATATCATAAGCATTTCTAAAGGTCTGCGGCTTCAAATCCTAAGGTTAAAGTATTAAGAGGGAAAATTTAAATCAATACTTTCACAAATGTAATAGAAATACAGTAAACTCTCATCTGTGAAATGGTTAGAGAACAAAATATTCTACTTAGTCAATTTAGCCTGCAAAAAGGGGAAGAACGTTCTAATAATCAGATGTACACAATAATCAAATGGATTGTCTAACATAGTAAACTTCCACCACTGGAACCGCCTCAGTAGAGTTTGGGTGACCACTGGTCAGAGGCCTTTATAGCACCTTTAAGGTCTTTTCTATTACTACCCCTCATGAAATGTATGGTTAATGGACCTCTATGGTATACATGAATTATCAATCTTCAAAGAATCAGAATAAATTATTCGAAACACAAATGATACTAATCTTTGATATTTGAAAAAATATTTCAGAACTCTGCAGTGCCTCGGGTCACCATTATGAACACCATTGACTACCATACTGTAAATGTGTGGAAGTGCTGGTAACAGAGTTCTGATAGGCAGAATGTCAGATAACAGAGAGTTTCTTGTACTGAACAACAAAGGAGCATATTGGAGGTGGTACTATTATGTACAATTACCTTATTCAGCAAAGCAACTTGGAACCCAGTGTATTCCTTCATGTTGAGGTCTAGAAGTCTGTGAGGAACTTCCTCATTAATTCCCTGTAGCAGATGTTGAAAATCTTTCCTATATGCCATTGACAGATTGTGTGATCGGCTTCGGACCTTAATTCCAGTTTCCTGCACTACTTTTTTGCCTACAGATCCGATGACTCTATCAGATTCTATTTTGGCCTTAATTCAAAATAAATAGAAGTTGACATGATATATTCTAAACATTTTAATCAGATTACAAAAATAAAAAATAAGTTTTAAATTTTATGTAAAAGATTCAATAAAAATGTGATACACTATGAAAAATCATATATAAGAAACAAAAATCTCATTCACATGGTTATGGATTACTACAATTCTAAGTCATCTGAGCATGGTAAAATTTCACAGAGAGGAGCTACATTCACTACATAAAAATTCGTTTTTATTTCTTAAGACTCCCATGTAAACAGCTACTACACTACACTATGGTAGCTACAGAATGTCACTGAACCATACATGATAATATATAATCACACTCAGGAATGATGAGAAGATAGGGGAAAAAAAATCTCACCAATATTTACCCAATATTAACTTCTTATCCCACACAATGAAGTTTTTAGACATATACCAAAAAGCAGAGAGTGATATAATTTTAAAAAGATTATTAGAGAGAGTAAAAAAGCATTAAACAAAGGTTTTTTTTTAAACAGAAGCATATAATCTTTTGACTTTTACTAGTGGTCCACCAGCATTTTAGTCAACAGCCAATTTCCAATGGGAAAATGTCCAGTTTCCAGCTGTTAGAAGTCCTAATCATGTACTATATTTCATAGCACACTAATAATTTGGTAAGATAAAGCATCATTCATTGACTGTTTTCAGTCCCTACTTCACTGATACAATATCTTCATTTACTTTGAATTATGGCCATTATGATAGAATTTACTGGTTTCTTTTTTTTTAGTGTGCCCAAGAAACTTTAAAAAGGAAAAAAAGAAAACCCACATATTTTAATATATGCAAAAGAAAATAACGCTACTTCCAACAAAAAGAAACAACCTCCAACCTCAAGTCAAATATGCAATATCCACCTCAAAGAAACTAGCATGAGATCACAAATAAGGAATTAGAAAACCTTAAGACTATAAATTCAGTGTATACAGACCACATGTGCATCACCTTATCTAAGATTTATTCCATGAATGATTTCTCATTTTCTTATGAATTTTAAAACTACTTAAACATAAAAACTTTTAATATCAATTTGGGATCTAAGTACTGAGCTATCCTAATGATAACTGAATTTAAGTGAAGCCAAGCTGTCTGAACCAGTAAGACTGACTCCAGTCTTATTCACTGTCTTAAATCCCAGTTCAAAATTTTTAGTAGTTTCCTATCTAATGACACTTCTATTTATTAACATTACCTGTTGACTCAATTTTTTGAGGTATGAAATGACACTGTAACTAAGTCCATATTCCACACTGTCTGCTATAAGGTTAGGTGCTCCCATCATTCTAACAGCTTTCTTCAGGGGCTAAGAAGTAAAAAAGATAGAAATCATTCCTCAATACTGAATCTTGACTTAGATTAAAATGTTAAAAGAACTTTTAGGATTGAGTTACTGGATGAGAAAGTCATGTTAGAAAACTTAAAGCAATCTCTTTCCCTTTCGAATATTACAGTTAGAAAGAAAATGCAAGTACAGAGGAACAAATCAAAGAAGGTAAAATAATTAGACAGCCATTTAACTATGTAAAAGGCGTAACTATTGGAGATATTATAAAGGATAAATCTTCAATCCTATTTTCATCTTTTCAGTTATATACTGAGAAAAACCATTATTAGTATTTGAAAACAAAAGACACCATTACATCAAAGCTCAGGGAAAAAACGGATGAGTCATGTCCAACTCCTCACGAGTGCATTTCCTTCTCCCATTCATTTTACAGAAGAGAAAACTAGGGCAAACAGGGTTAAGTGACTTGTCCAGGGTCATAGTAAGAGTTTGTGGCCACATATGAACTCAGGTCTTCCTGTCTCCAGGCCCACACTCTATTCATTGTGCCACTTAGCTGCCTATAGGTAAATTCATTTGATTTAAATACTTTTGACAAACCTACCACTACCACTAGGAGTTTGTATATCGGTGCTTTTCCCACACTGTTCAAATTATCCTGTTCTTGCCTATAGAAATATTGCAATCCCTCTCCCTCCTAACTCACCAGGGAAATAGAAACCCCATTACTTTATTTTTCAAACTTTTCTTTTCCCAGAGCCTTAGCACAATAACTTACAAACAGTAGGCACTTAATAATAAATGCTTGCTGAAGGATAGAATATTACCAATAATAAAAACTGTTAAGCACACAAAACTTGTTAAATAGAATCCTTTACATTCATCTCTCTTTGACTCTCAAGCACACTCCTTTACAATCCTCCCCTGGATGTGATGACCTAGGACTCACCAGGGTACAGTGGAAAGAACAATGCTGCTGGGGACACAAGATCTGGGTAGGAATCATTATCCTGCCAATTACTAGTTCACTGTAATCTGGAATGTCATTTGACTTGTCTAAGCTTGTTTCCTAATCTATAAAACAAGATCAAGGGTTGTACTACCTACTTCAAAGGGCTGTTTCGATGGTCAAGATTTTGTGAACTGATGCATATGTGGATAAAGAACCAGGAAAACAACATACACGATGATGCTCGACAATGTGCAGCCCAACCCCCAACTTTGGCTATGGAGAGTCGGTGGGTCTGGGTGTCTGCTGAGTCTATGCATTATCAAGAGAGCCATGACTCTCTAGTGCCTTCTTTCCAAGGTCAAAATCATGTTGGCTCTGGAGACCAAAACCTTGATTTCAAATATTAATTCTGTCCCATACTCCTACTTTTGTAACTTTGGCCAAACCACAACTTCTCCAGAACTAGCATTCTCCTCTAATATGGACTAGATGAACTCTTTGGTCCCTGCTACCTCTGGAGCTATGGTCTTTTAATTCTAAATTATAGATTCTCATTCAACTAGAGTATTATCAGAAGACAAAATAAAATGGCAGCAGAAAAAGTTAATTTTAGTTGCTAAGTGAAGAGTAAAATCACTAGCATTACACAGAAGCATTCTGGCTATCTATGTTGCTGTATTTAAATGATATCTAGAAATGCTTAATGTTAATTTGGGGAAAGGTTCTTGGGTCACCTAAAGCTTTGGAATGGAATTCTCTTCATCCATGTTTAAAATAACCTGAATAAAAGTTAACTGAACCACTCACTTTAGCAGTTATCCAAAGGCTCTGTGTGACAGTATTACTGAAATATTCTCAATACAAATAAATGGACTATCTGTCAACTCCATGGAAGGATGAGTGGAATGGCCCCATTTCCTTTGGGTATGCCATGCCTGAATTTCCTAATTTGTATAGGCTATTGAGCAGTTCCAACACTCATTTTCAAAGCCCTGATAAAATGCTCAGTATTTTATATTAGTATTCATTTAGGTACAACTTTAACACATCTAAAATTATCTATGATAGAATTTCAGCTAAGAAGAATTTAAGTTCCCATTCTATATAAATCTACAAAAGTTCATTTGCTGTAAGCGGGGCCCCTTTATTCTACTCAAGAAACC
This sequence comes from Pseudocheirus occidentalis, assembly GCA_028646575.1. NCBI lineage: Eukaryota > Metazoa > Chordata > Mammalia > Diprotodontia > Pseudocheiridae > Pseudocheirus > Pseudocheirus occidentalis. Next base: position 77,598,279 of record CM053596.1, on the reverse strand, counting down.
AAGCTCAATTTACTGCCTTCCATTCTCATTTCACCAATCCTAGTATGAAATTTCCTAGATAACCAAAGCAATTTTGTGAAAATATTGTTTGCTTTGTGAAAACTCACACATATTCACCTGAGAGATGTTCTAAAAGTATTAGCAAACTCTCTTTTCTCACTGCGGAAAACAGGACAAATTCTGAGGTTCAGAGCTGAGCAATGTGTTCATATGTCACATAGCTTATAAGCATGAGAACTGAGAGCTGAACCCAGGCACCATGACCCTAATGTATCAATTCACTCCAAATTTCTGAATACTCTCCTTTGCAATTACAACACAATGGTCATCTAAACCTGATAGAATAGTGATAAACTAAAAAGGATAAACTTCTATCTGAAACAAACCATTAAATATATAATTGACCCTCTATTTTTTAAAAAAAAGTGTTCATAATCTTACCCCAAGATAGTAGGGAGGCATGGTCTTCAAATAACTTTCAAATGACTGTCTCCATTTTATTGTTGGCTTTGCTTTATGCACTTTGAACAAGTCATCTAAAAATGTATAACATGTAGAAACCACCACAATTCAGTATTTAGAAATACAAAAGCCATTTTCAAATTTATTATTTTAAAACCATGTACCTTTAGATTTGTACATATAGAAAGCAGATATAAGCTTGAACCCAGTACCATTAAATGAAATTCCTGATTTCTAGTCTTTTCTCTTGGAAAGACATTTCAAATGCACACTGAAATATGGGAGAAAATTCTGAATAACTATAATGTTTCAAATGAAATTTTGTGAAAAGAAAAGTACGGTTATAAAAATACAGTGAAAACCCATTATAATACATCACCAAAATATTGAAGATCTAGATATAACAGATCCCAGGAGTTACCAACATGAGGGAGAGGGTTCGCCACAGAATATATAGATAACAGTGCTGTAACCACCATTATTTAGCCTGAGATGATTGTAAAGGGTAGAAGGGGGTCATCTCTAATAGTTGTGCTGCTTAGCATCAATATTAGAGGTGTCTAGAAGCCAACAATTTTGAATGTTTACTATATCATTATTTTGGGTGAAATAACACTTTGATTTTTAATATCTGTCAGAGAGAAAATAAGGCAGTTAAATTCATGCAAAGAAAAAACATTTTCAAATTAAAGTACATACATATAAAACTTTTCATCTTATAAAGATACAAGCAACTGTTACAGACTTCCTTTGATTAACACATTTTCAGTAATATATACACTTCCAAAAGATGATCATAGGTTCCTAAGAGAAACTTAAGTTACTAAGAAAAATTACTAAGAGAAACAACTCTCAGAATGTGGTTTTCAAAAAAAATTTTTTCATACACTAAACTACAGGAAATTTTGTAAGTATTACTTACCTAAAAGAGGAAGGAGGACTGGATAATTATAAGGCATCACAAATAAATTGACACAATTCAATGCTGTACTAGCTTTCAAGTAACCAAAAGGATGACCAAGTTCACTATATTTTGCACTATTGCTCACATATACCTGTTTAAAAAAGTCATAAAAACTTAGTAAAATTGATAAACATGGAATTTAAACTGCTACTAATAATTCATAAATTTAAAATTTCTAAAATTTCTAATTTATTTCTAAATCACTATAATGTTTAGCTTACCTGCCAACAGGTTTGAGGGGATTTCCTTTCCAGGATAAACTGAGTCAGTGGTGAAGGTTCTAATTCATATTTGTCAAAAGGCAGTTTATCAATAACCATTGGTTCACAGTCAGTACAAGAAAACTTCACCACAGGGTGTGATGTCCGAGGTGGCTGAACAGAAAGATAAGACTATCATCATCAAAAACACTTAATTCTTATCCATTCTCAGTGAAAATACATAAAGAACAAGAAAGCTACATCAGTTATAAAATAATGGAATTGGTGTGGATAACCACGAATGGTCACTTCTAGCTCTAAATCTGTCATCAATCTTATAATTTATTTATGACATTTAATAATACAATTAAATTGCATATCCAGAGGAATAAAGATAATGTTCCTTTCCATTTCCAAGTATTTAAGTTTCTATCCTTTCACTATTATTAATCTGTCTCCTAAAAATCCCAGTATAAGAGAAAACTTACATTTCACAGAAAATCTTTTTAAAATTTACATGGGGGAAGATGGGGAAGTAAGCAGAAAAGGAATCTTTTACGATACTTAAGACAGCTTTATTATATTAAAGAAATCACTTAAGATAATTTTTCTGGAATTATAGTCACAAAGCTGACTATAATTAATGACTATATTTTAGCATATAATATATACTTATTAACAATGGACCTGTAAGGTAATGAAAACCACAAAGCAAAATGTCTACTGCTTGTGCAGTAGCAATAGTGACCTAATCAGGAAAGCAGAATTAAGTGATACCTTGCATCAAGTATTTGTTCCTAATAAAAATTCAAAACATCAACTGATGGACAAAACAGGAACTATTCATTATCATATTTTTAAAGTTCATTTTTTAACTACTATCAAAACTCATGAAATATCTCGTTGTGATCAGAAAGCATGGAATGATCAAGAAAGCATATACTTTACTAACAACTAGGAAAAATGGAAGTTAAGACATGGACTATTTTCAAAGGCGGTAAATACACCTAAATTGTTATCTAAAACAAAATGATTTTCCTGAGGCAGATAAAGGCATTGACTTTTCCTGCAGGCATACTCATAAAATAAACTAAATAGTGCCCTTTATATTTTAGTGCCTAACTCTTTTCAATGACATCACTGAAACCTGTAAATCTTTTTTCCATGTCTAATAAACCTGACAAGACTTAAGACTATAGGCTTCTGGAGGGAAAGATCAACCACAGCAATTGGTACCAAACAGGTGCTGAATAAATTTATTCCTAATACAGAAACAGAAAACATCTTCTTGCCTTAACTCCCCTCCTTCCTCTGGGCAATCACATCTTAGTTCCTGTAGCACCTAAGAATGCAGTTCACCTGAAACAAGCAAAGATCAGCAAGTTGCTCTTTGTTAGGTCTCCTTGTCTATCTTGAGCATCCTATCTCCCTGTATTAGTCATATTTATTCTGTCCTTCCTGGGCCTTGGTTGGGCAGAGAGAGAAAAAAATATAAGCAACATTCTACCTGGACATGTCTAGCCTCTTTCTGCTGTCAGTCACCTCACCCACTCACATCAGCAGACCTGTCACTTCTTTGATCTCTGATCTGCCTCTTTTCCTCAATAGAGCTGCCCTCCACACACCACTTTCATTGTCTTTGAGTTTTCTCCCACACTCTAAATCTTACCCCCCCCCACTTCATTTCTAGACGTAAGCTATTCAATCCAACCCAATAAGCATTCCTTAAGCTCCTATACATGCAAGGTATGCTAGGTTTCAGGAATTAAAAAAAAAACCAAGATGAAAACCTGTTCCGAAACAGTTCCACACAAGTGTCTGTGAACAGTTCTGCCTAGATGCTGCATCTGAGAATACAGGAAACCTACATCTAAAACCAACCTGGTCATCCTTTCCCACTGGGTATTCCCAAGCTCTATACTCTTCCATTAATGGAATCACCATTCTCCTAGTTACTTAGCCTTACACCATCAAGAACCACTTTTTACTCTTCCTAGGCCATTGTATTTAAGTAGCAAATGCTATAAAATCTTTTGAAACACCATTCCTACCTTTCCATTCCTTCTGCAATGTCTGCTTACTCTGCTTACAGACTACTCTAAGAATTTCCCACTCTCTGGTTCCCATCTTTTTTCCCTCCCAATAATTAACATACAAAAATCCTCCAGCTTTTAAAGTAGAGGTTTTCTCTTTTTAACTTTCCTGCTAAAAATGAAACTTAAATGGCTTCTCAGTATCTATTGAATAAAGTCCAAACTCCTTAGTCTTTCAGATTGTGGGTCCATATTAACATTCCATCATAATGGTCCACCACTGTCTGCACACTAACACAAAACCTACACACCTACCAAATTGGACTCACCTTTACTAGAAATAATATTTCTCTCTCTGCCATACATTTGCCCACACTGTTCCCTCTGAGGATATTGGATCTAAATTCTGCTGTGGCAACAGTCATTCAAGACCCCACTTAAATAAAATTTGATTTATAGTCATCTCTGATCAACTCCAATGGAAGTGATCTCTGTTCCCTTTTCTCACCTCCCATTGTATTTCGTATCACTCTTATAGTACAAGCTGACTCAAAACTATGTTTTATCTGGAAAGAGTATTTGAATCTAGGTCTGGGTTGTGTCACTAACTTGCTATGTGACCTTAGGCAAAATGATTTATTTCTATGAATCATAGTTTTCCTCATCTAAAAATGAGATTATGATGGCTTTTAAGATTCCCGTCTCTCCTTCCAACTTTGGGATTATATGACATTACTAAATTATATGCTTCCTGAGCACAAAGACCTTCATTATCTACTCCCTAAGCACAGATCTACCTTTGATGCCATCTGATATTCCTGTTGTTACTCTCCATCTATGAACTCAACAAATACGGCAGTTATGACTGACTTTGTAAAACACTATAATGCAAACAAAATACAATAGTGCATATATTTCTGGTTATTGTACCACATGAAAAATGCAACAGATTCATAAAAGGATCAGAAAGCAATTAACATAAAATAATCAAGGGCAACTGAGGGACTTTCCTTTTGAAGACTCACTAAAATGACTTGGAAGTTTTTTTTGTTTTTTGCTTTTTGGAGGGCAGTTGGGGTTAAGTGACTTGCCCAAGGTCACATGGCTAGTTTTTTGTGTTAAGTGTCTGAGGCCGGATTTGAACTCAAGTACTCCTGATTCCAGGGCCGGTGCTGCCACCTAGCCGCCCCGGACTTGGAAGCTTAAATGTTAGCAATGCTGATATGGCATTCAAGAGGAATAACAGAACTTTCTGAAGTCACCTGTGATCTTACTAATGACCAATACAGATCTACCTAGGGAGAGGCTGAGCAGTATACTGGAGAGAACTGTAAACAAACAAATATGTTATGGATCTGCATTTGGTAGTTTCCACACTGAAATTCCAATGGGAAAATTTCAGGTCCAGAGCCACCCCCAAAATAACAAAATAATCCAGTCTAGTTTACTATAAAAGCACATCCCTACATTCAAGATACCAAACTATGCAAAATTATTTCATAGCTATTCAGTCTTGTCCTGCACTAACTTTCTATCCTATCATCCCACTATCTCAACACATAATTGTCTTCCTACCAAATAGGCTAATAAATGGGTGCATACCACAATAATATACACAAAAAATTCTCTATATGTCAAATATAATTCTAAAGCAATTTAAAAACATACCTTCAATTCAGTTTACTTATTACCCATCCATTTTATACTAGTATCAATTAAAAAGCAAAGATCTATGATAAATTCACACCTATACACTTTTCCAAACACTAACAAGACTTACATATAAATTATTAATATTATTATATGCTCATTTGTTGAGGATGTTACAGAGGGAAATCTCATTTAAGGACTGAAATGTCCTGCTGTACTAGGTGAACTGTTATGGTCCCTTTCAACTTCAAGATTTTTTAAATAAAACAACCTAGAGTGAAATGACAGAAACTGAAGTCTAAATATTGTCACGTTATAAATGTCACAAAAGAAGAGAAAATTAGGATTTGTCACAGAAGAACAATGATACTGTAAAAAAGAGCATAGAACTTGTAGTTGGAGGACCTATGATCAAATACAGGCCCTATTATTTTTTTTTATCAACATGAACATGAAAAAGCAATCTTCCTGATCTCTGTTTCTCCAGTAAAAAAAAGGGGGGAGGAAGAAGGGGAGGGGTGGGAGGGAGAGAGGGGGAGAGAGAGAGAGAGAGAGAAAGCATATTCAAGGGTTCTTCCAGAGTAATATCCTCCATCTTATGGATATTGATTCCACAACCTTACGGAACTCAACTCTTCTCACAATTTCTCTTTCTCAAGCTGCCTATTAATAATTATTACTAACATTTGTTAAATTGTCACTGTAAAAAGCACAATGAATCAAGGATATCTGATTGGTTATATGACCTCTAACATCCTTTCCAACATTAAGTATGACTCTAAGATATTCCAAACAGTGACTGCTGCTCCATCTTGAGAGATTATTCAATTCATATATCAGAGTTATATGAAAATGTTAGGAAATGGGAGGGATCATCTAATCTTATAATTTTATAAATGAGGAAAATGAAGCCCAGAAAGACCAGCAGAAAAGGTACTTGACTAAGTAAATGAATAAAAAAAAAAATGGGGATGGGTAAGAAAAGGAAGAACCAGGCTTCCCATTCCCAATCCTGAAATATTTCAGTATACTGGGGTTCCACTAATACAATGACAAGGCAACCTTTTCCTACTATGGGAACATAAACAATGGGTAAAGAAAATGATGGCATTGTTCCACTAAGTATAACTTTTAAATCAAAGATTTTCTCACTTTCAACTATCTAACAGATGATGCCATGGAAAATAAAATGAACAACAGTTCTCATTCAAACGTTCTTCTTTATTTATATACAATGCTTATTAAAAAAAGGTCACCTTTGCTCAGGATGATACAACAGAAGGAATACTAACTATACTGAGAGAAAGCAGTTTTAGTGCCAAATAGAATTTTCTGGGTGCTGGCAGCTTTCCTACTAGTTACTATGTAATCTTGGATAAATCATTTAACTTCCACAAAGTGAGGCAGCAGGTTTCTCTTTCAGTTTTGACAGTCTATCATAGGTGGTACATAAACACACACACACACACACACACACACACACACGAGTGAAAGATGAAAAGTACAGAACTAAGACAATAAAAGGCTACAAGAATAAGAGGTCACATATGATAAGGCAAGTGCCTACAGCACTGCATTTATAAGACATAACCCTTCATTCTGGATCTTTTAGTTTTGATTTACTTATATTTTCTTCCAAGTAAAAAAATATTTGAAAATTTGAACCAAGTAATTCTTCTCAAATATTATCTTTTCTTTTTTAACATCCTTTCTAAAAATAATTTTTGAGTTCCAAATTTCACCCCCCTTCCCTTCTTCCCTCCTTAGGAAGGCAAGCGCCTTTAATATGGTTTGGTTTGGGCTTCCTATAGACCAAATCATATAAATCTTAACCTCTATACATGAAACAAAAAGAAAAAAAAAAGACAGTAGCGGCTTAATGCAAGGACTGCTTGTAGGTTTCCTTGGAGAGGCACATTTATGAGTTGATGGAGATGGTTTTATCAGGCACCCATGGGTAAAAATAAACATCATTTCACAGGAGACTTGGTCATCTCCTATTACATTATTCATGATAAACATCTGCAAAATAACCACCAGGAAAATAATGGTAGTTTATGGGGCAACATCTATTGCAGTATCCACATTTAGACTCTAAAATTATAGTCCCTTATGTGCTATACATGAAGTAGAAACAGCACTAAAGAAAAGAAGGATGGGAAGATGATGAACTGGTCTAGACTGAAGCTTCAAGGGTCCAAGCTGGAGTAAATACAATTTTGAGAGCATCAAAAGAACAATCCTCAAGATAACTAAAAAAGGGAAAGAGTAACAAATTCTTGGAACAATCACAGACTTCTTCAAATAGGGTATATGAGAAAATGTCATCAACTACTAACTCATGCTTACCTTCCAATTTATACAAAATGATCAGCTGCTGGCCACCAGCTGTAAACTATATGGTCTATATTCTATCAACCAAACCCTCCTCTCCCACCTCCCCCCACCCCCCCATACTATATACTATTAATAAAAATGGAAATTGTACCTGCCTTGCCTGTTTATATTCTACTATTTAGCTGGGGTAAGGGTGGGGATTATTTTGGATTTAGCTGAGTCAATTACAAATTACTTGTCTCAGTCTACAAAGCACCTCTGGGTAATTTCCAGGGTACTAGAGCATACTCAGAATTGTTTCTTAGTCTTTTTTTTTTTTTTTTTTAAAACAAACACAGGATCACATCCATATAAACATGTCCCCAAAATGACATGTCCTTGAAGGGTATATACATGACAGAGACATGTCTACATGTATGTCATTTAGTCATTTTTCACTCATACCCAAATCTTTGTGACCCTCTTTTTGGGTTTTCTTGGCAGAGATCCTAGAGCGGTTTGGCCATTTCCTTCTCTAGCTCATTTTATATATGAGAAAACTGAGGGCAAACATGATGAAGTCACTTGCCCAGGGTCACTCAGGTAGAAAGTGCCTGAGGTCAGATTTGAACTCTTAAAGAGGGATGTTCCTGACTCCAGGCCCAGCACTCTATGCACTATGGCCCCACCTTGATGCCATGTGTCTACACACATATATGCATACAAATACACAAACAAGCAAAACCTATTTTTCAATCTCTGCTTATTGTCTAGAAACTCTTCCTAATAATGAGAATGTCAAGAATGGGAGGCTCTCCATCCGGAAGTCACAGGTCCCATTCTCCTGGATAGGGGAGGAGATTTGGACCAGATCCTTCCTGAGGTACATTCTAATGGTGATTTGGTGAAACTTCAAAAATATTTATTTCCATTCAAAAGTAAGTTATGTTCCTTTACAGCATCACTACTATCTTCATTTTCATTACCTTAATTGTGAACTAAGATTTTATAGAAGGGAAATCTGATAGTATAGTTGAGCCTATTTTTGGACTAAAACGATAAATAATGAAATCAAGTCTTCATGTTTAAAATCTAGAGATCTAAGGGGAACACATTGCATTTAGGGTCACGTATCCAGATGTCAAAAGTAAAAATCTAAAGCACAGTTTTAGTTTCTAAAATAAAAAGATGACTCTTTCCTATTAATTACTCCATAATGAACAATCTGATGTACTAATTATCCTTCAAGATCTTATTGTAAAACTCTGAACATCCTCTAATAGAATGTATTTCTCCCTCAAAGAAAACACACCCTTCACTCCTCTTGATTACATATACCGACCACCCATGATTTAAAACTACCAAGATGCAACAAGAAGAGGTTTGTTTTCATATGCTTCTCACCACACTATTTCTGACACTTACTAGTGTTGGAGAATTTTGATCTGGCCAAAAGGATTCTGGAACAGGCCAGTGACCTATTGGTACCCCAGTTTTAGGGTTTGGTCTGACGTAGATAAGCTTATGACAGCTGTGCCAAGGTTGAGATCCAAAAGGTCTTGATAGTTCTGTCTGTCCATCTGTAGTTAAGAAAGTATAGAAGATGCATTTATCATTAAAAATTTGACACATAAATTTAAATAGGAAAAGCAAAGTGACTATGAATCTCCTAACAATTTTTGCTACAATGTAAGAAAATACTCAACAAACAACTAAACAGTGAAACACTACCTCTATCATAGCTTAAATTCTCCACTACAGCATTAAAGTCCTATGGTTACCAAACCTGCAAAATATGTATGTACCTTCTATTCCTAATAGATCACCTCTGCTGGCAACTTTCAGATTTTTGAGATAGACTCCTTACAGCCTCAAAGAACAGAAAGGTAAAATTTTGCCTGTTGAGTTCTGTCTCTTCACCCATGCATGGCTTTTAAAGTCCAAAAATCTTATCGTTTATAGACCTAAGAGACTGAGAATGAGTCTAGATGAAGGCTGCCAACAGGTAAAAGAAGTAGATCTAACTAACAGTCAAGGCTCATCCCTGATCTTTCAAACCCAAATAAATGAATGTTTTTTCCCTCCTACACTGTCCATAATAAGTAGGTGGTGAAGTTATTATCTACTTTATATAAACACTCTCTCTTGGTCACCATTAAAGTTTTAACATCTCAGTATATTGCCGTATCAAAATAATTTCTCAGTTCTAACTTTACAACTGATGAGGTTTACTTTAAAATTCTACTAGGAAATTACAATACCTTCTATGGGGGAAGGATCTGGGCCTGCTTTTTCAAAGTTTATCACCACCCCACTTTGCACCTTTTGCACCAAGGACTCCAGACACTGATTAAGCATTCTTGGAGAACACACAGAATATGAGCGGCCTAAAATGCAAAAACAAGACAAAAACTAGTTAGCCATCAAAGTCCTTGCCTTTACCAGACAGATTGAGAGCTATAAATTCTACAAGGATAGAGATGAAAATTTTTCTAAAATGTACGCTTCCCAGAGCTAAACTCCCTACTCTGACCATCCCATTCCTGACTAAGTCCATTTTAGCTTCATTTCTTTACTTTATACAAGAAAGAAGAGTTTATAAACAATCAGCAATATTTGTGACATGAATTTTAGAAATTTTTACTAACAATTTCTGAACCAGCAACTGTGACCTCTTTGCACCACAACCCTATCACAAATTACATATGCTTAATGCAAATTACAATTAGTACAATATAATATATTGCAATATATTACTTATTTTGTGCAATATAATATTTATTTCCTTTAATGGCTATATAATAATTAATTTACTTCTGATGCCTTGAAATATAAGCAAAACGAAACTTGAGGTATACCAAAGCTAGGAATATTCAGTTCAATTTAATTCAACATTTACCATGTCAACTATATGCACAGCAATGGAAGAAAATACAAAGTTATTAACAAATACAATTACATAACACCTTAAGGCATACAAAATGCTTTCCTTACAATAATCTGGCAAGGTATATAGCAGAACCACTTATCTTCTTTATGCGGATGAGGAAACTATAGCCAAAAAACGACAATTACTTCTAATAAGAATTTACATTTATATAATGTTTGCAAAGTGCTTTCTTTACATTATGTCATTTGGTCCTGTAAGAACTCCTTGAGGTAAGTGCTACATATATTGCTCCCTTTCAAGAAAGGAGGAAACCAAAGGTTTGAAAAAGTCAGTCAACTCAACCAGCGTCACAGAGCAACGTGTGAGGCAGGATTTGAATCTAGGTCTCCCTGCCTCCAAGACCAGCACCTCTAACTAACCTCAGTGCCAGGCTGTTGGCTTCCTAGAACTACTGACTTGCTATGATATAGTTAGCGCAAAAAATCAAGATTCGAATCCAGGTCTCTACATTCCAAGTCCTTACATCAAGTTACCTCAAAGAGAACAGTATGGTGTCAAAAAGATCACAGGTTTAGAGCAAGAAAAAACCCCAGCCATGCCCTTATTTTACATATGATAAAACTAAAGCAAAGAAGCCAGGTGCCCAAGTAAGTCAAAGGAACACATGATATGGGTGGGATCTGATCCTGAGCTCTCTTTCCCTTACACTGCACACTGCCTCCTCTAAGTCCTTGTACTCACAGACTCCAAAACTTGTAGAATACAAGTCACTACGGTAATGGAACAATGTGTGAGCCATCAGAGAGGCAGCCCGAGCAAGGGAGAAGGAAGGAACATTATGTAGTACCTACTATGTGCCAGGCACTGTGCTCAGCATTTTGCAAATCTCATCTCACTGGAGCCTCCCAATAACCCTGGGAGGGAGGTGCCATTGTAACCCTCATTCTACAGGCAGACAGAACTAACATCCCTTGCGCAGGGTCACACAGCTAATGTCTGGAGCTGGATTTGAACTCATGTCTTCCTGACTCCAGACCTACTCTATGCTACCTAGGTGCCTCTAATTTAGATGTAATAGAAGGAAAGTTTTCCAAGCCATTAAAACTACTCTTAAGTGGAATGTGCTACCTCCAAAGATGGTTTTTATTTGTATTGACGGTCTTTTAGCTGAGACCAAATGACCACTGCTCATGGAATAATTTCTTGTGCAGGCATAAATTAGGATACATGGCCCTTGGAAGTCCCTTCTAGTTTTTAGATTCTGTTATAAAGCTAGTAATAAATGATCATAGCTAAAATTTGTGTCAACAAGCAAAAAAGCACTTATCAAGCACTTACTATGTGTACCAGACACTGTGCTTAGTGCTAGGGATACACACATAAGCAAGATGGTTTTTGTGTCCTGATACTTAACACTCTTGTGAGAAAAGGGAAGCTGGACATTAAAGCTTACACACAATTTTCCTTACAACAACCCTGTGATGTAAGTAATGCAGCACCTCCACTTTACAAATGAAGATGCTGACATTCAGAGATATTAAGTGACCTTCTCAGAGTTGTCAGGATTGAGACTGAAACTCAGAACTGCTCTAATGCCAGTCCTCTTCATACCAGGGATTCTTACCTTTTTATGTTCTCTGGTGAAGCCAATGGACCCCTTTTCAATATGAGGTTTTTAAATTTACAAAGTAAAATACATAGGATTACAAAGGGAAGTAATTATACTGAAATACAAATATCAAATATTTTTTAAAACAAGTTCATAGACACTAGGTTAAGAAGCATTATCTATAGAGGATGTTGAATGACAAGCTCTTTTATTCAGCAGGTTACAAAATCATTGAATGGCATATGGCAGGCATTCACTGGTATTTCTTGCTTCTTTTTTTTCTTTTTTTGAGGGCAATCAGGGTTGAGTGACTTGCCCAAGGTCACATGGCTTTTATGTTAAGTGTCTGATGCCAGATTTGAATCAGGTCCTCCTGACTCCAGGGCCGGTGCTCTATTCACTGTGCCACCTAGCCGCCTGTCACTGGTATTTCTTAAACTGAATGGCAGCCACTCTGTGTCTTAGAGCTGCCTTTCTCCAAATCCCTTCTTCACCAGAGTGAAGAATCAGCTCCTGCTGTTCTTTTCCTATAGAACAAACTGTTCTCTATAATGTCATTTAACCTTAGCATGAATTTACATATGAATAATTAATGTTAGCTGAGGCACACATGTACAAATACTTGTACATACATTCTGGGGGGATTTTCCCCCAACTGAGATATTTAAACTTCAGCCCTATCACAAATAAACTCCCCCTTTTGCATTCTTAATGGGTTCTTTGGATTCAATTACTTAAAACTCCAGGAAAACCTAAAACATCACAGTAGAGCAAATAACAATCAAGAAATCCAATAAGGAACAGTAAGTTGCTTACTTTGATCTTAGAACTATACAAAAATGTGTTCTAGAATTTCACAGACAACAGAAAAGAGATCACCTATAGAAAAGCCAGACCTCCTCACCCAAGCCAACTTTTTCGATTGGCCAGACGCATAAAGGCTCTACATCCTGAAATCAGCAGGAACAGAGTATTCTCCCCCAAAAAAAAACCTATGGTGTTTGGGAACCTACAAGGTAGGATGTTGGAGGAATCTTTAAGGAGACCAGTAGAGGCAGGAACCATAAGAAGCAGAGGCCAGTATGGGCATGGCAGCATGAAGAACAAGACATTCCAGACCCTTAGGACTCTGCATCTCAACCCTGGGAGGTAAAGCAAATGAACCTAATACAACAAGAGGCAAAAAGATACAAAGGCTTACAATTAAAAAATAACAACATACCTTATAAAACTAAGTATTAAAAAGTTAATTTTTAAAGGAAGAGGATTTCAAACATTCCGGGGGAAAAGACTAGAATTTAGTAAGAGCTATATGATTATAATAGGCAGACTTCTCATTTTATTCTCCCAACAACTCTTGGAGGTAGGCACTATTATTATTATCATCCCTATCTTAGAGCCTGAGAGAAGTTAAATGACTTGCCCAGAATCACACAGCTTCTAAGTTTGAGGACAGAGCTAAACTTAGGTCCTCATGATTCCAGACCCAGCACTCCATCCACTGTGTCACCTAGCTGACTCTTAAGACAGTGAAAGGATACTATTCTAATACGGCAAGAAGTAAAGGTCCTTTCAGAAGTTTAATGCTAGAGAATTAAATAAGAAACAGGATATAAAGGTAGATTGGTTAAATTCTGAGTTTTAAAGGTAGAAGAAGGGAAGGTGAAAAGAGGAAGAAAGAATGCAACTTGCTACTTCTCATAACCGAGGTGCATGAGAAGTGCTCAGTGATTTCAGATGTGTCTGACTCTTCATGACCTCATTTGAGGTTTTCTTGGCAGAGATACTAGAATAGTTTGCCATTTTTTTTTGCACCTGGTTTTCCAGATGAGGAAACTGAGGTAAACAGGCTTAAGTGACTTGCCCAGGGTCAAAAAGCTACTAAGTGTCTGAGGCCTAATTTGAATTCAGGTCTTCCTGACACCACACCTGAAACTCTAGCAGGAGTAGGGAACCAGTGACCTCAAGGCCATATGTGGCCCTCTAGGTCCTTAGGTGCAGCCTTTTGACCAAGTCCAGGTTTCACAGAACAAATCCAAGGATGGTGGGAAAAAAAAAAAAATCAAACCTTGAAACTGCTGAAAAAATTGTGGCAAATGAAGGTAATGGAATTTAACTGTGTTGTAAGAAATGACAAAAAAGATTTCAATGACTCCTGAGAAGCAAGATGTGATGCAGAACTAAGTGAGCAAGGGCAAAACAACAATTTATACAATGAGGATGACATTATAAAGGACTCTGATCAAAGCAATGCCCAACCCCATGTCCAGAGGCCTAGAATGTTACACATCTGACTTAGAGAAGTGACAGGCTCAGACTACAAAAGGAAACACATTTTTTTCAATTGGCTATTATGTGATTTTCTTTGTGCTTATATGTTATAAGGTTTGTTTTTTCCCTCTGCTTTGAGAAAGAAGGGGAAGAATCTGGAGGGCACTGATGGTGCTGCAGGGAAGGAGGGGAGAATGAATTTTAAAGAGAGCCACTGAAATTTTGTTTAGAAGTACATGGGAGAACAGAAGATGACACAGGCAAGTAGGACAGTTCTGAAGAAGCAAGTAGTATAAAATAAGAGATTCACAGTTTCATATACAACCCTCTTTTTGTGTTCTGCTGTGTAGATGAAAACAGTCGTTCTTTTGGAGTTTAGCTCAGTGTTAACAATGAAATAACACTATACATCAAAAAGGACATTGTAACATACATTTCTTAAGTAGATAGATGTTTGTAGGGCAAAATTACTGGAACATAGCTCAAAAAGCCCAGGAATCTGAAAATCTGCCTAATAATCATTAATCCAAACCATATCATTTTAGTTGTTATAAAGTCAATAGAGATTGTGTCCTTTTCACAAATGCAGTCAACATCAGTTGAAAGACATGATATTAAAAAAAAGACATGATATTAAAGTTCTCAAAGTAGTCATAACCTATGCATTTAGCATATATGACCTTTAGCAAAAGGTTATTTTGAAAAACACAAACATAGCAGTCAATAATGAAACATAAACTCAAAGATAGCTTTGCTTAGAGGACAAAGTATAAAGAGGCCTGGCATCAGTGTAGATTAGAAACTATATCTGTGTTGTGACTTGTTCACTGAGTGTCATGGTGAAAACAAGTTAATAAAATTAACTTTACAAAACCAAACTGGTTTGGAAATAAGAGCTACTGTACCCAAATGACGTTGTTGTGACCCAAAATATATGGAGTTCATGTGTGGTAGGGAAGGGGGAAGACTGGGAATATGTATAGCATTGAACGACATTTAAGTCTCATACTAACTATACAGTGACAACTGCTGAATTCACACAAGGCCTCTACTATTTTACTATAACTTGCTTTATCATCATTCTATACATATTAGTTAACTATTGGCTCTATAAACCACAGACCTTAACACCAGTCACAAGAGATGGGTAAGCAACATTTTACTTTTACAAATGTGCCAAAACACAATGCTCTATATTAAAAATGAGCTATAACCACTTGAAAATTTTTATAAAGCACCATTTGCCTTATGAGAACAGATTAACTAAATCTGTTAACCAAACCAAAGTAAATATAACTTGTCTTGGTGCACTCTAACAGTATGCCAAATTTCATCAAAATCAATAACTTTTAAAGTTATTAAGAAATTTTGACAAGAAAACACAAAATGCTAAATCCTAAAAGTTAACCGTTCACCTGGTTTGGTCAACAATAGCTCTCACAGACCAGAGCAAACACATGCACAAAAACATATAGCCTAGAACAAGGACCTCTAAGTGTGCAAATTCTCAAGTAGCACTGTAATTAAATCTAGGAAAGCAAAAGAAGAAAAATTCTAATTTTTGAAATGAAGTTAATTTGAAATGAAAAGTTAAAAGATGAATTTATCTAACCTAGGAAAAGTTAAGGTTAACCCTTTTAAAATCTTTGCATACATAAAAAAGGTGATGAAAAGCAGCTTTCCTCTATTTCTATTACTGTCAATATAACTAGAAGGATCTATTAGATTTTAACAATAATTTTCTAACACCCTATGGTTCCTGGGAGACTAAAATACAGGGCCAGGGAAGGTTGGAGAATCATCTGTTTTGGAGGTTAAACAAAAATTAAGCCCCACAGAAAAGGGGATGCAAGAGATAGTTAGCAAAAACTGTTCTGATACAGAACTGCCTACAGGGGAAGGGAGTTGGGCAGGAACATACATTTATTAAGAGACCATGTGCCAGACACTGTGATAAGAACTTTATAAATATTATCTCATTTAATCCTCCCTACAATCTTGGGAGGTAGGTTCTATTTTTATCATCCCATTTTACAGCTAGGGAAAGAGAGGCCAAGACATTAGGACACTTCCCCAAGGTCACACAGCCAACAAGCGTTTGAGGCCACGTGTCATCCTGACTCCAGGCCCAAAGCACTGTCTACTATGACAGCTAGCTGCCTAAGTGGAAGAGAGATTTATTATTAGATAACCTTGAGCTTTTTTCTGGTCATTCTATGATTATGCCACTTTGTTATACAATCCTGAATTTATCTGAACCTTGCTGCCCAAAGTCAAGTCACTCTTATTATTCCTAAAATATTACACTAATTCTACAAAAAACAAAAAAACAAAACAAAACAAAAACTTTGAGAAAAATGGAAAATTTTCAACTTGTATATATGATGTGTACCATCTTGGGGTTTTTCAATCAAACAAATTAAAAAAAAAAAAAACAACAACAACCCTGAAAAGTTGTGTACATCTGAGGAAGTATTACAAACACAATTAACAATTATCTAATTATCTGAAAAAAAAAAAAAGAAGAGGTTGGACTATATGATCTCTAAGGTTTCTTCAGGCTCTAAATTCTTATAGCCTGAGGTTTCAAAAACTGTGTCAGGCCTGCAAATGGCTCAGGACAGTGCAAAATTCTTGAATAGTAAGGGAAAACTAGGATGAGGCATGTGATAGGCAGATCAAATCACCACAAAACCACTTCCCTGGCTACCATTTAAGCAAGCCGAACAGAAGGGGCATCAATAACAATATCAACCAATTGCCATTGATAGGAAAGGTCATAATAGTAACAACAGATAGCTACGGCTAGGTCAATCCAATCAGCTCCACCCCTCCCAAAAACACTATTTTCAGCCTGAGACTAGGGAAGTAACCTTTTACAAGTTAGAAATGATGACTACTTCAGGTGCTGTAACCCTTGCCTTCCAAGTACTTGAAAAACAGAAAAGAAACTTGTCACCAAAGTCCTTGGAACCATCAAATGGTTCACCAAAAGAAAATGAAATGTTTTTATTCATGGAAATGATATTGGTCTCAGACACTTAACACTTACTAGCTGTGTGACCGGCAAGTCACTGAACCCCAAACTGGCTTGCCTTTTCCCCTCCCCAAAAGCAAAAAAAGGAAAGAAATTACATGAAAGATGATCCAGGCTAAGGGTTGCTGGGCCTCGACATCTGATTTCCAAAAGAAGCTGTCTGTATGTGTCTCCTCCCATGACAAAGTGAGGGTTCTTGGGAGCAAGATTTTTTACTTTTTCTAATTTGTACTGCCAGTGCTTTGCATTTAGTAAATGCTTAATAAATCTTTTTTCATTCATTTACCAACACACAACAATTTAAGATGCCATGGTCAAGGTGAAGAGGTATGTGACAATAGTATACCTGGCTTTGCATCTGAGTATCTCAAATTGACTCATGACATCGTTTGCAAACATCTCCTGACCACTGTGACCCTGAGTTATTTATTAATATCTACTGAGCATAATAATTAAGTAGTCTGATTTTTAAGTGGAACATAAGGTGGAAAGAGATTTTTACCTACCTCCTTTGTCTCTAAGACAAACTGCACACTTATGTTCTTGGATATCCTATTCTTAAAATATTTTAAATTAGAAGTATTATACAATTTTCTCAAGCTCTTCCACACACCAAATCTAACTTCAATGCTTCCAACTAATATGGAACTCTTCCCTTTTATACAGATCTTCATTTTAGGGCTCACATATTTAGATCTGGAGGAACACTCAGAGGCATCTAATTCAACCCCTTCATTTTATAGAGGAGAAAATTGAAGCTCAGAGAAGTTAAGTGACTTGCCATGGTACCCGGGATAGTATCAGAGAAAAAATATGAATGGAGGGTCTGACCCCAGCATCAGGTTCTTTCCACCGTACCAATCTAGTAACTCTACACTGTAAATCTCACACTAGTTATTCAGTACTTATGAAAAATATCTAAGCAGCCTCAAATACTTCTATTTTCTAGTTAAAGAGCATGAATTACTGCTATTCAAAGTGTCCATGGAAGCCAGAGGCCCTCAGTGACTAGAGGAATTTTAAAATGCTCTTAGGTTAGCGCCAACTAAGGGTTTTGTTTTTCTTTTTTAATCAAAAATCTTACCTCCTGTCACCTCACACATTGGTGTGATTGCAGAATCATCTAGAGGCACACCTGTCAACTGCTCTGATTCAACAGCCATGGTGCCAGGCAACCGCAACACTAATGCAAAGAGTCTTTGATCCCAACGGAAAGGTTCCTTGGTCAATTCACTTCCAGGCAAAGGTGAATTAAGAGGTAAATGGAGCTACAAAGAAAAAAAGAAAATTACAGTTTTACAGCTCAAATTATATGTTAACATAACATTAAGATACTTGTAACACATAGCAAAATAGAAAATTAAATGCCAGGGGAAAAAATACTTTGCAAGCCTCACTTTGAGGACCTCTGCTGGGAAGTCTGATTTACTACAATGCTTTTGCCACCAAACAAATGTGCCTCATTTCATACAATTTGTGTAAATTTCCTATTTTAAAGCCAAATAGGCATTAAATACACTAAGGAAATTTATTTACTTAAAGGAAATGTGTGGTAAAGATTTTAAAGGTCAAGAATTCTTCTGTACTGTAGATAATCATCTTCCAAATTTATCTGATCTTAATTTTTTTCTCATTTCAAGAAACAATACATATGCTTACTATCCCTATAGATAATCTTTGCTAAACCAAAACTAAAGGATTTTTGACCTTACAAAACTGGTCATTTAGGGACAAACTTGTTCTACTTTGTTATAAGATTCGAGTCTTTTCTGTTAATTTATCAACTCCTGGAGAGGGATAAGCTAGAAGAGAGTGACAAGAAGCCAGTCCCTCCCTTCCTGATAATATCTACACTTTTCAAAAATCTCTTATTTTAAGAAAAAAGGTCTCTTAAAAGTTATTTTGATGCTATCTTTCCCCAAATACCCGTGATAGGGAGATAATGCCAGCAAGACAATTCCCTATGTAGGATCAAAAGGCTGTTATTTCATTACTGTCAGTTAGTGGCTACTGCTTATCACCATCTGGCTCAGTCAGATGGCAGTGGTGATGGGGAGCAATGCAGAGGAAATATGGTCCAGGGTATACTAGTTAGATCCCTGACTCCACAGGTTCTTAGCTACTTCAAAAAGCAGTCAAAATCAACATGTCATTTTGGTCCTTCCAATTCTTAAGTTATCCATGCATGAAAATGACACGGGTGATGCAGAGTTCTGACCCCCCCCCCTCAAATACCATCAATTCTGTAATTTAGGAAGAACCTGTGCCATGTTTATTAGCCCTTTTCTTTGTAGCTGCACATTCTCTACAAAATCTACAAGATGCACTTGAAAAATACAAGGCCTCTACTGACTAACATAGATGCTCACAGCACATGGTGTCTGGGATATGAAACAGTTCCCAAAGACTTGATAGTTCAAGGTCTAGGTCAAGGGCAGGAAAAAGACCAAAATGAGTTAGACAGCAAAAGCAGTGTGGGCATAGAGTATACAGGAGAAAAATGGAATCAAGTCTACATAAATATTATGATATAAGTAAAAGTCAAAGTATAAATAATCCATAATGCAGGTAGGTTGATACAATGCTAAGTCTCTGCTAGTATATTCCCATAGATTACACATTCAAATAACTGAAAAGCTAGAAAGGTCTAAAGAATACTTCCAAATAATAAATACTCACATAGACAGTATAGTATTATCTCAAGCTGTTTTGGAATTTAAAGATTTACTCATCTCAACAGTTATCGTTTTTGGGTTTTCCTGACTTCTTGTTATACACTAACCAGAATTCCCAGAAGCATGTGGGCAATCCAAAGGAAATAGTCAAGAAAAGAGTAAAAGTCATACTGCAAATCTCTGCTAATCAATCACCAAGTATATACTAAGTATCTACAGCATCCCAGGGACTGTGCTAGGCGACAAAAGATAAAACAAAAAAAAGAAACATTTGCTGATCTTATAGAGCTTACATTCTTTCAAAAGAGACATGTTTATAAACATAAGTATATAAATTGTAAATAAAAGATAATAAGGGAAGAAGGGAGAAGGCCCCAGGAAGAAGAAAGAACAGGCAGAATGTGGAATGAGAAGCCTCACACAAAGGATGGCATTTGGTTTGAGTCTGAAAAGAAAATGGGTTTTTTAAGAGGTAGAAGTAAAGGGGAAGTAAATTTCAAGGACGGGGACAGTCCACATATAGTAAAGGCACAAAGATGGAAGATGGGTTTGTCTTGTGTGAGGAACATCAAGAGGCCCAGTTTGGCTGGACTGTAGCAAAAATAAAAGAGTATGAGAAAACTGGAAAGGTTAGCTGGGGCTAGGTTTTAAGAGGCTTTAAATGCCTATGAGAGGTGTTTATATTTTATCCTATAGGCAGACTTATAATTTAGGAATATAACTTCGACAGTTGTGTGGAGGATGGATTGGAAAGGGAAGAGATCTGAAGGCAGGGAGATGGCTTAGAGAATATTCCAATAGTCCAGGCAATTAGGTATTGAACTAGGATGATGGCTGTGCAATTAGAGAGAAAGAAATGGATATAAGAAATTTTATGGCAATAGAAATGTCACAGAGGTAGCTGGGTGGCTCAGAGGACAGAGCTGGGCCTGGAGTGAAGAAGTGGTGTGGAGCTGTTTCAGTCATATCCAAGTCTCCATGACCCCATGTGGGATTTTCTTGGCAATGACCTTGGAGTGGTTTGCCATTTCCTTCTCCAGCTCATTTCACAGATGAGGAAACTGAGGAGAAAAGGTTAAGTGACTTGCACAGGGTCACGTGGCTAGCTAGCAAGTGTCTTTTGAGGCCAGATTTGAATTCAAGTCCTCATAACTTCCCTCATGGGAATCTAGCCCCTGCACCACCTAGCTAGAGTCTGGAAGACCCGAGTTCAAATTGGCCCTGACAATTCCTTGCTGTGCGACCCTAGGCAACTCACTTAACCTTGTTTGACTCAAGTTCCTCATCTATAAAATAAGCAGAAGAAGGAAATTGCAACCCTCTCCAATGTCTTTGGCAAAAAATGTCCCAAATGGATGTAACAAAGATCCAGATGGAGGGGGGGGGGGGAGAGTGGAAGATACTAGTATTGCTTTAAATGTAAAGTATGTAGTCCATTAAAAAAACAAAACAATACAAAAACCTTTTTATATCTTCCACCTTAATACTTTTTCCTTTAAAAAAAAAAAACTGTCAGTTATATTGAATGGCCCCTTAAACTCCTTCACTGTCCCCAACATAGATGTGAATGAAGGCTTTTATAAGTCTCCTTGTGAGTTTTGAGACTGGTGCCAGTACTTGGAGAGGGGAGGTGTTTTACCTGTACACTGACCAAATAAAAGTGCACATGTTAAAGAAAAAACAAGTCCCAGCCAATCACAGAGTCAGACACAACTGAACAACAACAACAAAAAAGTCAAGATTTGGTAACTAACCAGGTATGTTTCAGGGTAAGAGACAGTGAGGAGTTGTGGATAGTTTTAAGGCTGCAAATGTGGTGGATTACAAGAATGGTAGTATCCTCAACAGAAACAGCAAAGTTTGGAACAAGGGTACATCCAAGGCACAAAAGATGAGTTCTCTTTCAGATATGTTGCGTCTGAATTGCCTATAGGATGTCAAGTTTGAAATGTTCAATAGACAGTTCGGGATATGCAATTTGATCTAAAAAGAGATATTAGGTCAATATGTATGGAAGTCACCTTTGCTAAGTCATTAATGACGCCTAAAACAGATTTATAACAATGTTTCAGGAAATTCAAATTCCCCAGATCTTCATTTTTAAGAACAAATAGTCTT
Source organism: Pseudocheirus occidentalis (assembly GCA_028646575.1). Classification (NCBI taxonomy): domain Eukaryota; kingdom Metazoa; phylum Chordata; class Mammalia; order Diprotodontia; family Pseudocheiridae; genus Pseudocheirus; species Pseudocheirus occidentalis. The sequence goes on along the minus strand of CM053596.1, from coordinate 77,576,054 downwards.
AAAAATCAAAAAGATCTCAACGTCCACAATTTCACATACATGGAATCCTGGGCAGGCAACTAACTCTCTGGACCAAGTTTTGATGTCATTCAAACAGCTGGTCCTTAAGTAGTAGTAGAACCAAATCTCTTAAGACCAAGTCAAAGCACTCTCTATCCCAGCATGTGGCCATTTTTGAAAGCTGTTTGAAAACACAAAACTTTAACATTTAAGAAGGAATGTCATCTTGGCTTACAGCTTTGCTTGGAACTAACTACTTTCTAACCTAGAGAGCTAAAGAAGAAAACAATTTAGAATTTTTGCTATTCTACCGCTCCAGCACTTTTAAGGTTTAACCTATGGTGTAATTAAGTGATTCCAATGTGAAATGAGTCAGATTCATACAAAACCCTCCAACTTTCAGGAATCCCAGGGGCCATCTAGTGGCCCTAAACAGGAATCCCCTCTGCCCAAGCAGACGACCAGACACTGCTCCAAAATCTCCACCAAGAAGGCACCCACCGCCTCTTGAGGTAGTAACAGTCTTTAGGCAGTTTCAAATGTATTAAGCAAGGTTCTCCCTAACAGTACACATATATCCACCTCTTTGCAACTTCTACCCATTGTCTTCTAGGACCAAGAACAAGTATAATCGCTCTTCTTCCAAGAGACAGTCCTTCAAATAATTTAAGTTTTGTTGCTTCTTTTCCCTTCCCCATCACTCCCATTCTAAAACCCATTCCCCCAAGTCTTCCCCTTACTCACACTACACATTACACCAATTCCTTCTGATGCCTCTGGAAGAGGCACAACCTTGAAACCCTTCACCCACATGGTTGTCCTTCTTCTGACACTCAGCAGTGGATCAAATGGCTTTCAGTGCCTAAAGCTGAAAACAGTACTCCAAATATAGTTTGATCAGGCCAGAAGTTGGTCCTGTCTTAAACAAAGCCCAAAGCTGCAATGGCTTTCTTGGCTATTCTATCACTGTTGACTCAGATGGAGCTTGCTCTTCACTTAAATCCCCAAAGCACCGTCAGATGAACTGTCTAGCCATGCTTTCCCCACTCATGATACATGTTTTGAAGCCAAGTGTAGGACTTAATATTTACACCATAGTTTATCTTAATTGATTTGTCCCAATGTTGATATCTTTCTGAATTCTGATTATCATCCTATATGTTAATGAGCCCTCCCAGCTTCATGTCATCTACAAATTTGTTAAGCATGCCATGCTTAGGCCTTTAGTACAGGACTAAGCTCATTTAGAACCCTGAACCCTGAGGTCCCCCTGGAGACATTCCTCCAAGAAGACACTGAAACATTGACAACTCCTTCTTAAGACGTGGCCGGCCATTCATACAGCTCATAATTCATTTAACTGCATTATTAACTAGCCCACATCTCATTATCCAGAATTTCACAAGAAGAGTAGAAGATATTTTTTTCAAATGTTTTAGATCTAGGCAATCTTGTCTAAAGCCTTCCCTTTAACTTACTAGTCTACTAACTCTCATCAAAAAAAGGAATAAGATTATTCAATAAGGCATGACCTGGGTTTGATGAAGTCATTTTGTTTCCTTGTGTTCTCTACTTACTAGATGCCCACTAATAATCTCTTTATAACACATTCTAGATTTTTTTATCCAGTATTATCACTCAAGGTCAAAAGTGAACATTTTAAATTTAATTTTAAGTAATTCATAAATATATTTACTAAAAATAAATTAAGATTCTTTTTAAAAAGCAAGGCTATTATTATAAGATGGGCATACCAAAACTAAGCCAACATGCTCTTTTTCAATCACTTTAATATGTTTAAACTGATATCCCCAGTTACATATACATCTAGCTGTATTCACTCTGCTCAGAAAAAGGGGGATGGTTGGAAGCTATTAAAATCCACTGGTAAAATTTGGTTTCGTTCTATAAACCCAATTCCACCAAGTTAGCCCTTTTCATTGAAGTAGTACTTAGAGCAAATGAAAGTATACTTCCCCTTCCTTTCCTTACTTACTACAACTGTTAAGGACCACAAGGAGGAGAAAACATAGGATGTACTAATTTAGAATTGTAAGGTCCATTTATTAAATGACTAGGGAAAAAAAAAAAATCACACGTGATTTTCATTTTCAAAATGCCCACATAAGGGATGAAATGTGTTTTAACTTTCATCGTGTTAGCCTTTTCATTAACCAAGTATATAGGTGCTAACATATAAAATCAAAATACTATTTTAACAATTAATTTGACTAATTAAGACTTCCTATGTGGGTATTTTTAAAAGGGCAGACACATGTTAGGATCAACAATTCATATTATCTTAGATTAACATCATTTCCACTTTAAAATGGGCAGAATGGCTCCATTCTCCACTGTAGGTCACATCAACTCTCACCTCTACCCCCTGCCCAAGCCTTCATTTCTTCCCTAGTAACTGTACTTCATGTTCTTCCTCCCTCCACCACTCCCCACTAGAAACAGAAGGGAAATTTTCTTCTACGCACTCACTCACACACATACAGTAGAACACATTTCAAAATTTCAGAGACCCTAGCTGATGACAACTGTATTATTAGTATACCATCGACTGAGAAAATACCTGGAAAAAAGCTGCAATTAATTCCATTAGCTTGCATTTTCTTCAACACAAAACACAAAATCCCTTGGTTTGGCATTTAAAGCCCTTCCCAAGCTAGCTTATTACACGTTGCGGGGAAAGGAATAGTCATTTATATGGTGCCCACTACATGCCAACCACAGTGCTAAGTGCTCTGTAAGGATCATTTCATTTGATCCTCACAACAACCTTAGGAGGTAGGTGTTTTTATCATCCCTGTGAAGATGATAAAATGAGGCAAGCAGAGGTTCAGTGACTAGCCCAGGGCCACACAGCTAGGATGGATTTGAGGACCAATTTGAGGTCAATGCTTCCTGCCTCCAGGCATTCTGTTTGACTTTGATTGATAGCAACCTACAACCAATGTTGACCAATAACTCCTTTGTAGCTTCCAGTCGATCTTAAAAAAGCATACAAGCAATTAATGCTCCAATGAAAACAATCCTCTCATCTATGTCTTCAGGCAATTTTGGCCAGTGCAGAAATTGGTTACCATGAGTTTGTTTTATAAATAACATTTTCTAAAAAAACAACAACAACAACAAAAAAAACAACCCTACAAAATTCAGATTTCCTACTAATTCAGGCTGACCTTAATCCTAATTCCTTTGAATCAGACAGTAATACTACTGTGTATCATTTCTAACGTCCGTTGGTCTCATTTTCATACTCACTCAAGAAACAATCATACATAAAATATTGAAAATTAATTCAATTCACGATGTAAAATATTTAGAATAGTATACACACACATTCATTGAACTGCACAGTTAATTTACACTTCACTGGTATGAGTTTTTAAAAACAAAGTAAAGCAAAATCTCCAACTATCCAGAACCTACAGGGACTGAGTTTTCAGGCAAGCCAGGTTTTCCATATAATCCAAAGTATATTCCTTCACATAATTAAAGTTTACTAAACATAATCTAACCTTTTCTTAGTGGTCATCAAAAAAGATATACATACATATTTAAAAAGGAATGTGCTTTTCTGAACCTCAGTTTCCCTATCAGTAAACGTAGAGGAAGGGGCCTAAATGAGAATTCAACCATTCAAAAAGCTCAACAAAAGATTATTATTTACATATAAAAAAATGAAGGATGATACATACAAAAATAAATATAATACAAGACAGACTGATTGGAGGCAAAGGAAAAGATCCATACAAAGTGGTTTAGGAAAATTTGAGATATCTTAAAGCTCCTAAGTCTTTTGATCAAATCCAAATTCTTTATTTTACAAATGAGAAAACTTGAGATTCAGGGACTTAGTCTAAAGTTATTAAGCTACCTGGTGACATTTGAGACCAAAACCAAAGGATCCTAACAATGCTCTAATCTGCAGGACATAGATAATTAAGATAATACCTCTTTGTAGGGTAAGAGTAGTCTAAGAGGATCTAAAATCCTAACTCTAATACTTAAAAGCTATGTAATCACAGACAAAACATTTAACCTCTGACTCTCCATTTCCTTATTTGTTAAATGGAGATAATACCTGTAATAGGTACTTCATAGTTATGAGGATCATCATATGCTCTGTAAAATGTTTTATAAACTTTAAAGCAGCATATAAATATCAGCTACAATTACTTCTATGAATAAAATGCATCAGTCTTCATGCATGATCTTTGTGACATTTAGTATGACCACTTATAGACCTTTCCCCCCTCTTAATTCCTAGTCCTCAGTTGTTTCAAATGTCTCAATCCCAAACAGGTGAGTTATTATCATAAGCTTACACATAAAACAGGGAAGGGATATTTACTCATCACCTCATACGGTTAAGGTGCTGCTGTGCACCTTATGAGAAACAAAAAATTTAACACAAGAATAAATGATTTGAAGCCATATATGCTTAGGCAAAGTCTGATTTTCTGTCAGTCAGAAGCTTTTAAATCAAATAGTAACTGGGTCATCACCAAGTACAAACTCATGATGTTCTAGGGCAGCGTTCTCAACCTGTGGGTTGCAACTCCTTTGGGGGTGGAACGACCCTTTCACAGGGGTCGCCTAAGACCATCAGAAAACATATTTCCAGTAGTCTTCAGGTGGGTCCACCCATGTATGCCTATTAAAGGGTTGAGCCATTAGGAAGGCTGAGAAGCACTGTGATAAGCAAACTCCGGCCCCCAAGTTCTAAAGGAGAGCCAAAAGAGTGGCTTTCTTGTGCGGCGCCTTTTCACACTGGTCTACACAGCCTCTTTTATAAGGGAGGCCAGTAGCACCATTCCTTCAGCAAACTTTATTACATGATGACTACATACATCCAGAATAACACAATGTTTTACTAGCAGGAGAGATGGTACAAATTTCTGCCTTCCAAACAAGAGCAGAGTCAATCACAAAACATTTATGAAATACTTGCAGCACCTAGCACTATGCTATGTGCTGAAATGTCAATAAATAAATGAATAAATAAAAAACATCACACCCTTGCACAAGGAATTTATAATAATTAGGAAAGACAGTAACATATATGAAGCAGAGTGGCAATAAATGACAATATTTCAAGATAAGTTTCTATGGTACATTAAAAATGCACAGAAAGAAAGGATCATTGAACACCAAAGAGCAAGTTTCACAGAAGGGCTAAAGCTAGAGCAAAGGATTTCAAAAGATAGACAAAGTTAGTTAGGTAAAGGGGAATGGAGAGTACATTCCAGGCAAAGAGAGCTTTGTAACCAAAGTCATGGAAATAAGGATTAGCTAAGGGTGGAGGTGGAAGATAGAAGCAGAGAACTAGGAGCATAAGGTACACATCTAAGTACAGTAAAGATATAAGGTTGCAGAGGCAGGGCAAGGGCAGACCGTGGACAGTTTTGATGAATCAGATGTGAATTAAGATGTCATGTGACAAGACAATTAAACATACTTTAGCAGACTTAACATAGCAAGAACAAGAAGGAAAAGAATACAGAATGGATTTCTGGAGTAAGCCAATGGGGAAAAGGGTAAAAGAAACCCATGAAAACCAATCCATTCTGCAGTTAACAAGCAAGTAGATAATTCTGGAATATAAGTACAAGGACTAGCTGGCAGCTGGTGGTGCAGTGGAGATGGCATTGGGTACAAGAGTCAGGAACACCTACCTGGGTTCAAATTCAGTCAGAAATACTAATTAGGACAAGGTACTTATCCCTCTATTTGCCTGTTTCTTCATGTATAAAATGGGGATAATAATAGCACCTACCTCTCAGAGTTGTGAGGATCAGATGAGATAATATTTGTAAAAAGTGCTTAACATAATACTTGGCTTATAATAGGCACTATATAAATACGCATTCCCTTCTTGTTCTCTCAAATTAGGATTAGAAAACAATGTATTTAAAAGGAAGAACTAGAGGCAAAAGTATAAATGGTAAAGAGTGCATGGTACTGAGTGCTGGGAAATACTGTTAGTTTGGGAATAAACATAATGATTTTAAGTTCTGGACAAGTTGAATTCAAGCTATAAAAACATTTTGGTGGAAATACCTTATAGGTACTTAAAATAAGAAGTCAGAAGACAAGTGCGACTAAAAGATAAATAATTTTTCATTTTAGTCATGGACAAAAGCAAGTATATCTGCAACAAACTTATTTCAAAGCTAGTAGTGAAACTACAGGATTGAGCTCTTGCTGTGGTTATTAAAAAATACAAACACTTTGAAAAACTCTGTCAGAAAGATTTTGGCCAAAAATGCACAAAGAGTTTACCTAATGTACCTGAAGTACTTCTTAATTGCATGGTATAAGAACCATAAAAATCACACAATTTCTGAGATGGGATTTTTATTAGCACCTGGTCACCCCATAACTAAAAAAAACCATCCCTATATAACTCTTAAAAAACCTTCATCACAAGCTCTGCTTGAGGATCTATAACAATAAGGAACCTACCACTTCAGATTTTTAGAAAGTTGTCCTCACTTCTAAACTCCTTCTTCCAGGTGACTGCCCTGACTGTCTTTTCCTTACTTTTACTCTTCTCCAAGTTAAACATTTCTCTCTTTCTTTGTACAAGCACAATATTCTAACTATAGTATGACAGAGGACAGCAGGACTATACATCCTTGGCTCTCAAAAGGTGCTAAATTCAAATGAAACGGGCAGCTAGGTGGGGCAACGAATAGAGCACTGGCCCTGGAGTCAGGAAGACCTGGGTTCAAATCAGCCCTCAGACACCTGACACGCTTACTAGCTGTGTGACCTTGGGCAAGTCACTTAACCCCAAATGCCCTCCAAAAAGCAAAAAAAAAAAAAAAAAAAAAATTCAAATGAATCTGGTACCTCAAGGATTCAAATGTTCTCTCCAATTGAAACAAATCTACTGCCCATCTCAATCTGCAATTGACCACCTAGTCCCACTCTTAAGTTCACCAAAGGTCATCCAACCAAAATACTGAGGATCTTCCTTGCTTTCACCTGACACTGCACTAGGAGACTGAGAGGCATGTGGTAAGGGCAAAGAACAAGAGATGGACAGTCTGAATGCTCCACTGGCAGCCTTTGCCCTCACCATGTGACTAACCCATCTTTTCTGCCTATACATTTCCCTGATCCCATTGTCTATTCTTCCTCTTCTTTGAAATCTCTAATTTGTCACATGTTGTAGTCTAACATCTCCCACTGAAGACTTGTGCGTTCCATGACTCAGAGCCATGTAATACCACTGGTAGAATACTGGTATTAAAAAGACAGGCCTTTGTTGAGAGGTTTAGGATTATTAAACTAGTCTTGCAATTTCTGTAGACAGTTCTACTCGCTTTCCGACCCTCCTTCTTAATTATAGGCCCAGTCCACAGTGTATTTTGTACTGCCTGTCACAAGAACATATAAACAAGCTCTGTATATTAACCATACAACCAATGGAACATGGAACCTTGGGAACAGTGTTTATCCACTTCTGTGTGGTAATAAATCTCTTTCATGTGCTAGGATTGAGACTATCATAACAGCATTCACAAAAAGGAACATTTGAAGATACCTGATGCCAGTAGGGAATCTCTCTTCAATCTGGACTAGGCTGCCTCTCTCTCATTACAATACTGAACATCTTTGTCAAGGGTTTGATGCCTCATCTGATTAACAATAAGGGTGTGTGTGTGTGAGACTGAACAAGATTATTTCTGTTGTAGCTTTCCAAGAATCTTAAATAATTATGATGTATACCTGAGAGACATTTTGCTAGAAGACATTTAAAGGAGCATTTGGATCTACCAAATCACATGCTTTTTCATAATCTAAAACACACAGTACTATCACTTAGGCAATTGTAAGATGATGAAAATATGGTCCACCATAGATTACTTTAAAAGCTTACCAACTCCCTATCCATACCTTTATCACTGGCCTGAATGAATGAAAAAGCATTTTAAAAATGTGTCTAGTAATGTGCTAGGCCCTTATAAATGATTCAGTGATTACTGGCTGATATGTGCATGTACATGCATACACACACATGCGCGTGTGCACATAGATGAGTTTCATAAACATTTCGTAGACATGAGAAAGTTGCCATGTAGTTGGTAGCTCCTATTTTCATGTATTATTTCTGGGGGCATTAACAGAAGTTCAAGATTCTTCCCAAATCTTCAGTATCTTCTTGGCTTTCAGACACTTGGTGAAGCAATACCAGAATGCCCTCGCATTTGGGTCACCTCTCGTGCAGATATATATCTGCTCTAATCCAGCTGTTTTCCCCATCTTTGTTCTCCTTAGTACTCTTTCTACTTTCTCACTACATCTGGTAGTGTGGTATGGTTGCTCAATTGTCATTGGTGGTGAAAAAAATTGGGACAAAAATCTTTACAAATATTTTTCATTTTACTTGTGGGTTTTTATGTCCCTTCATTTTCATCCTTAAATGCCCTCAGAAGGATTTTGCTTTGTTGAGTCCTGGCCAAGTTTTCTCTAAGCCTGTCCGACCCTCTATTGCTTATAAGGTAATCAGCACAATCTTCCATCCTTCTTTTCTATAAGATTTTACAAATGAGTTAGCATTTTAAGCCAGCTGTGTCACTGGCTACCATCTTCCTCTACTAGCTGAAGGTCTGCTAACACTGAAGCATTTATGAAAACTATTATAATCAGTCACTTTTCTTTCTTCTGTTAGCAATAACTTGTTGGATGCCAAGAACAAATTGTTCCAATTTCACGCGATATCTTTTTCACATTTTCACTGTTCTCGTTTTGTGGTAGTTTTAGTCTAACATGTCAGTATTCTGACTGTACCACTGATTCACGAATGACTTCCGTATCAGTTAACAAATCATTTCTGTCAAAATATCATTAGCTTCTTTTTCTGTGATGCTATCCAGTCCTCTCAATATGTGATACTAATTCTTTTCTCAAAGAAAATATTTAATGCTATAGAGACATGAAGCTTCTGAACAGTCTAAGTCTTTGGCCTCTCTCAATCTTTATCACAGACTTCCAATTAGCTAACTATGTGCTGAAGTCACCAAGCATAAAAGAATATGGTATGCTGATGTATTCTGGAGGTTTGGGGTTTTCTTTTAGATTTTTGTAGACTCTCTACCTCTTCATCCTCTGCAACAGATATTGCTGCATTAAGTGCAATTATTTTAATAGTGGTCTTTTGCAAATAATTATCAAAAAAAGTACGACAAGATGACAATACATCCTATGAAATTATGTGTCTTATAGCCTTTAGGTATGAAATAACTCTTTCAAAAACTTTTATTTGCCTCTCCAAGGACAGCCTGTCAGACATCCTTTAATTTGGCAGCAACTTTCTTATTTGTCTTTGTTTATAGCAAGAATGTCAGAGTTGACATAGATTTGGACCTACAGACAATAATGTCAACTCATATTTTACAGACAAGAAACCTGAAGCCCATGGAGGTTAGGTAATTCAGGTCCTACAGTCATATGGCTACTTGTTGATCACTGGACAACGATCTCAAATTTATAATATAAACATCAAAATTGTTTATCTAGAGACAGTATAAAAACTGTGATTCTTAGCACATATTGCCCCCTTTTGCCACTTTCACTGAAGAAAAGGAAGGAGGCTGAGGATCATTTTATATTTTTGATTGATGGGCTGCCATGACCAAAGAATTCACTGACAATTTGCCTACCTCCTGGTCATGAATGTTTCCCTACATAGGTAGCCTAGCCCTCAAAGCAGAGCATCAGTAACAGGGAAAGGGAAAGAGAAGGAAATAAGCATTTATTAAGCTATTACTGCCAGTGCCTGGCACTGTGCTAAGTGCTTCACAAATATCATCTTCTCATTTGATCATCATAATAATCCTGTGAGGTAAGTGCTTTTATGATCTTCATTTTATAGATGTGGAAACTGAGGCAGAGAGAAGCTGAGTGACTTTCCCAGAAGCTGGCTCTGACTCCAGGTCACACATTCTATCCACTGTATAACCAATTGCCTATGACTTGACTAAATTACTTCCCCAGCAAGGGAGACCCTGTCAGAGCATATGCTCCATTGACATAGTTTTCTTTTTTTCCCAGTTTTTAAAAATTTTAAACTTAAATACATAATAAGAAAAAGAAACATATTATAAACCTAAATACAAAATAAAAAAGTATTGACAAATGCATGGCAGAACTTGAGAGGATTCAAAATAAAAATTTCCATTTCTAAAAAGGCTATATAATAAATATTATGCATTGTGTTCAGAATTGTCCATCTTTTCTTTGCTTCCTTGTAAGTCTTCTTTTGTTCTCTGTCATGCATTTCTTACTTTGTTCTTTTGCCCCTCTTGTCCCCCAAGAAGGCTGTAAGTGTGGCTATACATACATACATACATGTATACACAGAGATACACACATATACATAGATATACACTTACATACACTTAGATATCTATATCATACTCGTATATAAAAATACACATGCATATGCATCTCTTTAAGACTATACTATACTTATTTGTCCTGTTTCACTGAGAGTGGATAATCTCTTCCTTCATAATTCCAAGTCTTTCTGCATTTTTCTAAGTCCACCAATTCTTCATTTCCTATACCACAACAATACTCCAACCCTATACTGTCTAGTTATTTTAAATATGCTAAAACAATACTAATTAACATGGTTGACATACTGTAGCTTCCCTATTTTGCTCTTTTAATTAAATATATTTTAGCTTTAGTAATCATGAGATCATGATTACTACTGCTGTTTTTTCCCTAACAAATTCTACTCCTGATCGTTATTTTATATTGTGTGTCTCTAATTTCCCATCCCTCCTGACTTCTCCACTTTCCTTCTACCCCCTACCTTGCCCTCCTATTACTTAACTGACCTCCTTCCTCTCTAAGGATCCCTCCTTTATCCTCTCCCCCTCCCTATCCCCTTAGGCTTTTATTTATTTTTTAATTTAGAAGACTTTTATACTCATCTGAATATATATGTATGTATGTATGTATGTATTGACATAGTTTAAGAATTCAGTTTCACCTTCATAGTATGATGAAACTTCAGAATATGACTCTGTAAAAGAAAAGGAAGCCTGGAAGCTTTTAACATTATCTAAGAGCCAAATACCTCTTTTTGGCTATGAATCTGTTAACTCAGGCTGACATTGCAAGCCATTAAAAACCCAAGATCATTTTCTGAAAAATGACAGCTACACTTCTCCCATCTTCTGACTCTAAAGTCGTTTTTTTTTTTAAAAGCCAAGTGTATGTCTGCTTGTCAGAATCTTCATGAATGCTACCTTCAATAAGAAATCGGCTAGCTATTCCTCCTAGCTTTTCTATCATATGCAGTGCATTACACATGGTGGATGGGCACTTAATAAGCGAGTGCAAGGCAATGCACCCTAAGGGTAATGTGGGGTGGGTATGGTATGGAGAAGAGAAAACGGTCCCTGTGCTATCTTAAACGGGCAGCATGTCACACAACTTTCAGAGCTATTTCACATATAGCCTCACCTAATATTCATAGCCCTGTGGTTAGAAAGGGCATACATCACCTTCATGTTAACAATTGCGGAAACAGACCAGGATGCAAGTGACATAAGGAAGGGACATAATTTGAGCTACCACTTAGGGTTCAATTTTTCAGGTTTTTTTTTTTTCTGCTGCAGCATACAAATAGTTTTCCTCTAAGTACAAATTGTGTAACTGAAATTGGTGAAGAAAACACATGGATTTAATATTTGGAGAAGTTTTACACTTTCTATAAAGGTGGGAAAGGAACTAAGGAATAACATGAAAAAGATTTTGGCAAGTATTTAAAGGAAGGGAAGGAAGTTCAGTGAATGGAAAAGGGAAAAGTGATGTGGACAGCTTGAGCAAAGGATATACCCAAGAGAGGGTGGGATGCACACTACGCACTCCAGGAGACCAGACCGTGCACAGTAGACTGTGTGCAACTATAAAGATCTGAAGTAAACTGAACAAGGACTAGCTACGTAAGAGGCTCAAAGGCCACAGCCAAGAGTTCAGGAACATTTTAATGCTAATAAAAGATTTTGGAAAACATAATAAGGCAGCTTGGAGCATTGAAAAAAACACGGAATTTAGAGTCAAAAAACCTGTTTCCAAATCCTAGTTCCACCATTTAACAGCTGCACAATCACTTCACTTCTCTGAGACTCCTCCTCCTCATCTAAGCAATAAGGAAGAAGTTAGACTGGACGTCCTGCAGAATTCCTTACAGCTCTTAATATATTCTCTTACCATATTCATATGATTAGGAGATTAGGATGACATTCACACATCAGGAATTAGAAATGACCAAAAATAAAGCAAGGCAAGAAGTGGGCCACTGAGAATCAAGTTAGAGTAACTCATAGATATTAGAAGCTTTAATTGATTTTCAAAGTCAGAATAATGGGTAGGAAGACAGTATGAAAGAAAGGTTAAAACCTATGATGCTTTATATTCACAGGGGAATCAAAAGAACAAAACCAGAGAGAGCTCTAGGATTCTATTCTTATTAAGAAAGAGATGACAATAAAACAAGGAAGTTAAAACAAATGAGAATATTTAGGTACAGTGAATAGATAACACTAGGCCTGGAATCAAGAAGACCTGAGTTCAAATCCAGCCTCACACACTACTTAACGTTGTTTGCCTCAGTTTCCTTACTTGTAAAATGAGCTGGAGAATGAAATGGCCAAACCACTCCAGTATCTTTGCCAAGAAAACTCCAGTGTTGGCGGGGGCGGAGCCAAGATGGCGGCGTAGAAGCAGCAAAGCACCACAGCTCCCACACAAACACACTAAAAAACTCATAAAATGGGACGCTAAACAGATTTTCAAGCTCCAAAACTCTCCACAAGACAGAAAGCACTACAGGCAGCACAGCAGGCCGGGCTCTTCACAGCAGTCTGGGACCCCCAGCTGAAACCCCGACCAGTCAGGCCCTGGGGCATCGGGCAGGAACCGCGGCTACAGGAGAGCAGATCTGCTGCACTGAAGGCACAGTTACCACATTTATCAGGCCAGAAGACAAAAAGGCTAAGAGAAAGGTCAGTGGATTTTGCTAACTGGGGAGGAGAAGAGCGGGTCCGGCCAAACTGCTCCTAGGGCAAGGAGGCAGCGGGTGGCGGCT
>CM053596.1:77528105-77562425 GCA_028646575.1 Pseudocheirus occidentalis | reverse complement strand
ATCCTACACCCCATCAGATTGAAGACTGCATCTGACTGATCCCTTCTTATTTCCAATAAATGCCTATAGTTGTCTTTCTTCCTTGCACTTCACTGTGTCCCTCTTTGCAGGACATCTCTGGAAACCCCATGAGAGAGAATGACCTTTCCTAGTTCAGAACTGGGATCCCAACTGCTCCAGCCCCTTGCTAATTGTTGCTTTCCCACTGGGAGCCTCATCATGGAACCATTCGTATTTCATAACTTTTTTGTTTAATTCCATTGTTTTATTCTTTAATTATTTATTTTTAGTTTTCAGCATTCATTTTTATAAAACTTTGAATCCTACCAGTTTCCCTCTCTCCCCTCCCCAAGACAGCTTGCAGTCACATACAGGCTCTGTATACACAATCATATTAAACATATTTCCACATTAGTGTGTATAACAATTTCAAGAGCAGAACTACTATAAAGTCAGGATCTTTAGATTTCCTTCAGATCCGCAGCCTAATCCTATTGTAAACTCTAGTGGTTCCACCTTAATAAATCTCATTTGGACATGAAAGACGCGTACAGATTTTCTCCTTTTCGCTTACCTGGGGGAACCTCTGACTTTATCATGCCATCACTAACTTGGGGAGATCTTTGTTGGTGGATGAAAGGCAAGGAGAGACTGACCGGGTATCCTCATTTTTGCAACACCATAGATTTAAAGATCAAAGGACTTTTAGAGGCCATCAATTGCAACACCTTTATTTTACAGATAAGAAAACTGAGGCTGAGAGAAATCACATAAGTAGTAGGTGTCAGAGGCAGGTCTTCTTGACGTTAAGCCGTAAGATCTCTTCACTGTGCCACCTAACTCCTGGAATTTACAGAGTCCTCATTCAAACTCTTACCTCCTGGCCCTAATTCATATTCATTTGCTGAACTCCTACTGGCTGAAAAGAAAGGGCCCAGACATAAAAGATTAATAACAAAGTACCATATGGCATCAAATGAATGCTTTAGACCAGGGGTATGCAGGAGCCAGCTGGAGAGCTCAGGAGAGACCGTTGTTAAAGTTCCAGCGTGAACATTTATACTTCAGGAAATTAGCAAATGCTACAAATCAAGGCCTGATTTAAATCACCTAGACTGAAGAAAGTGTGCATAATACAGATTAAATTTAAAAGTGCATCTATTTACATAACAGCTTTCCTTTCTAGCTCTTCCATCCCCCCTTTAGGCAGGACTCGGCATGCCTTCCGTCTCCTGCCCCGGCTTCCCTTGGTTTTGTCAGCTCCTTCCCCCATCGCTGGACATCACCCTTGCTGTTTGAGGTCCGCTTGTAGCCCTTGTCCATTAACTCTCCGTCCTGGCAGGAGGACTTAGCCAGGCATTCCCAAGAGGTGATACTTAAAGTTACAGGTGCGGATGAGATCTTCCAGGGCAAGAGTGCAGAGTGTGGTACTACTTATACCACCTTGGACAAGTAATAAGAGCTGGCCCTTATATCATGCCTACTATGTGCTAAGCTGTGCTAACCACTTTGTTGTTGTTGTTCAGTCATTCTGTCGTGTCTGACTCTTTGTGACCTCATAGACCCTAGCACACCACAACTGTCCTTGGTGTTTCCTCAGCACAGATACCGGAGTGATTTGCCATTTCTTTCTCCAGAGGCAAACAGAGATTAAGTGACTTGCCCAGGGTCACACAGCTGGCATGCATCTGACACTGGATTTGAACTCACGTCTTCCTAACCCCAGGCCCAGCACTCCATCCACAGAGCCATCTAGCTGCCTTATGAAGCACTTTACAAATATTATTTCAATTAATCTTCATAACAACCCTGGGGGGGACAAGTGGCATTATTATTACCCTCATTTACAGATGAAAAAAGTTGAGGCAAATAGAGGTTAAGTAAATTGCCCAAGGCCACACGGCTAGTATGGGTCTGAGGTTAGATCTGAACTCAGGTCTTCTTGACTCCTGGTCCAGTTCTTTCTCCATTGCACCACCCAGCTGTCTACTCATCTCTCCAGGCCTCAGTCTCCTCATCTGTACCATAAAGGCTGGGGACTGGATGTTACCTTAAATCTCTCAAAGGTTCACTTACAGCTTTAAATTGAAGCCACCTCGTAGCTTTAAATCTGTAAGGACAGAAGAAGGTTGGAAACTCAGCCTTTTAGTATGGCCACAAGGACAAAGAAGTAATACCAGCTGAGAAGATGAAGGAACAGCCAAAGGGGAGGGGAGGGGAGGGGAGGGGAGGGGAGGGGAGGGGAGGAGAGGAGAGGAGAGGGGAGGGGAGGGGAGGGGAGGAGACTCAGGAAAATGCAGACTTGTGGATATAGACTCCTTGGTATTCAGGATACTGAGGATTAAGTGAATGAGGGATAAGCAGTAGAGTCAGATGCTGCAGAGAGACCAGAGAGGAGGCCTCATAAGAGGCCATCAATTTGGGAGATTAGAAAGCACAGCTGACTTTGGAAGAAGCAATTTCAATAGAGTGGTGGGCATATAAGCCAGATTGTAAGGAGTTAAGGAGGAAATGGAGGCAGACATGAAGATGACTGTTCAGAAGCAGAGAAATCCTTGGGAATAAGGCCCTCTGCCTTGTTCCTGTTATAGGATGCAGGACGTTCTCCAAAGAAAGATGGGATTTTTGAGAAGTTTGCTGAAAAGACAATCTGTGAGTATGAATCTCCATGCCAACCCCCCATGTTTTTTCTGCACCATCAGCAATAGTCTCTAATGCTTAATTTATTTATTTATTTATTAGTGCTTAATAAAGGTTCAGAGGAAAGTCTCCAAGAAAATTTTCATTAAAGGAAGAAAAAAAATATTCTAGAACTGCAAAATTTTATTTTTAAAAATATTTGTAAGAGGTTTTAAATGGCTGGTTGGGGAGAGGGGTATCTAGTCTAACCCTTGCATTTTACAGATTAGCCTGAGGCCCAGAGAGGAAATGTGAGCTGCTAGGTGGTATGGTGGATAGAGTGCTGGGCCTGGAACCAGGAAAACCTGAGTTCAAATCTGGCCTCCAATACTTTACTAGCCCTGTGACTCTGGGCAAGTCACTTTAACCTCTGTTTGCCTCAATTTTCTTCTGAAGCAAAACAAAGATTATAATAGCACCTACCTCTCAGACCTGATTGCTGTGGGGCAGGAAAGGACTGGAGAATTCTGTGAGCCTATTGAAGTGAACAAAGGATGCTCCAACAACACCAACCTTGCTTTTGCTCTCTTTGTGGCATAACTCCAACCTGTCAATCAATAAGCATTAACTGCTCACTATGTGCCAAGGACTAATGCCAGAAGTCAGAATGCCTCCATATTCTCCCCAAAATCCTTCTATCCCCTGCTCTCAGGTCCTTACCCTGAATTATCAATCACTGATAAGGCTTAATGTTGTCATGTTTCCCAGGGAGAGTTTGCAGTTTTATGGAAAACAAAGTCTTGAGCCAAAGGAATGAATCTCTAATTGTGAAATCTTAGGTATTTCTTGCCATCTGGGAAGCAAATTGTGGGGAGTGGGCCAATAAGGGGAAGGGGAGAAGCTCTTGACACTGTAAAAACTAGGACATCTGAACTGCCTTTGAGGTCCACCCACTATCCCCACAATGGCAGAATTACATGTTTGTAAGGAAAGAGAACCAGGTGAGATCATCTTCATAGCAGTTCACCTCCAGGACCCTGGGGTTCCTGAATGACTTTTCCTGTATGTCTGTGACCTCATGTTGTGTGTCCCTCTTGGGAAGGCCTAAGCACTGCATCATATGGTGAACCTCCATTTCTTGGTCTCAGGCACAAGGAACATGGAAGAGTTTGGTAATGATAACTGACATGGCACAAAGTTCATGATAAAGCTCGTTCCTGGCCACACATCCCAACCCCTCCCCTATTCTCTCCTGCTGCCTCTGCTAGAAGTTTAGGCACCTTCGGAATCAGAGGTCAAGGGACTATGGTAATGACTGTTGGAGAAGTAGGGGAGAGGGGGAGGAGAGAACAGAGGACTTTCCCAGGGGAGGAGAGAATAGAGGACTTTCCCAGCATCCCCCAAATCCTCCCAAACAGGTATCTGTCTACCTGCTCCTAAGTCTGACCCTCTGTATATATTGCATTATTGCTTCTAAATTTTTTTCCTCCTTGGAATTCCTTTGATATCCCTGAGACATGTCCAATTTAAGAACCTCCAGGGCCTCTGGGACTCAGATAGGGCACCTTTTTTGCATTCTAGTTTTTTTTCAGCCTGACCTCCTGAGGAGAAGGGAAAATGCATTTCCAGCTGTAATGATAGGGAGAGGAAAGAGGAGCCCAAGCCTTTTCCTTCCCCATTAAAGCCCTGATTGGGAGCATAAAATGCCATCTGTAATTCAGTACCTGCTGCGTAGAAGATGTGCATTCAGAGCAGGGAATCCATTTGCTTTTATGAGAGAGAGAATTTTCCCCCCTGAAAGTCCTATTATAAAAGCAATTAGTCTCGTTGAAGAATCTTCCTCTCAAGAAGAACTAATTCTGAGCACAGCTGCTCAGCTGTATGAAATGCCTAGATATTGTGGTGGTGGATGGATCCTATCTGTGGAGCTTCTCTCCCTAAGGGCCAGCCCTGGCTTTACCCTAGGCTGGGCAAGGGAAAGGAACTCCATTTCTCTGCCCCCTCAGTGATATACCTATACTAAAATGCCTAGTATTGGCAGGTAGAGGAAAGGGACCCTCAACAAAATCCAATCAGTATTTTATTAAGCATCTCCCATGTGCTCATTGTGGAGGCAGCTAGGTGGCTCAGGGGATAGACCATTGAGCCTGGAGTCAGGAAGATCTGAGTTCAAATTCAGATGTGTGACCCAGGGCAAGTCACTTAACCTCTGTTTGTCTTAATCCATTGGAGAAAGAAATGGGAAGCCACTCTAGTATCACCAAGAAAACCCCATGGACACTGTAATCCATAGGGTCATGAAGAGGGTAGGTAATTAATTTAGCAGGTACTTGGTCCTTAGTAACTAAGGGCCAAGTACTTCTGTGAAAGAGGCAGAGGGTGTGAACTCTGTCTCCTGTGTGAACAGAGGGCATGAACTCTTGTCTCCTGTTGCTGACTTGGCATAAGGGGGTTGGCTGAGACAGGAGGCCAGTGTGTGTATATAAGAATTTCAGAGACAGAGAATCAGAATCAGGAATGATCCTCCTGGTGGCTCTTGGTGGAGGAAGAAACACGGAGACTGAAGCTGGCTGAGAGATAGACAGAGAGAGAGAGACAGAAAGAGAGAGAGACAGAAAGAGAGAAAGACAGAGAGACAGAAAGAGAGAGACAGAGACAGAGAGACAGAACGAGAGAGAGAGAGAGAGAGAGAGAGAGAGAGAGGGAGAAAGAGAGAGAGAGAGAGAGAGAGAGAGAGAGAGAGAGAAGAGAGAGAGAGAGAGAGAGAGAGAGAGAGAGAGAGAGAGAGAGAGAGAGTTTCTCTCCCAGCATCTCGAAGCTGACTGAGAAAACCGAGTTGGAGTTTTTCTTAAGACCAGAATCCGATAAAGGCAGAAGTTGCTGCCTCCTGGAAGGCTGAGATTCCTTCTGGGTCCTAAGGCCAGCCGAACTGCTGGAGGACTGAAGAAGCATGACTGAGATAAGCCTTTGTTTGTTTGTGGCTTGGTGAATCCTTGAGTTCCCGGCAACAGAAGCAGTGAAGGATTTGAGATGTGCTGGACCCTGTGAACTTCGGTGTGTAACAAGAACTGCCCTGACTGGACAAGGACCTACATGCTGTCTGTCTCTGAATCCAGGTGACTGTTTGGTGGATTCAGGTAGGAGCTGGGACCATGGAAAGGGATCCAGGGAATCTGAGAGACCACCCTGAGTCAAGATGAAGAAAAGACCTATCCTTGGACATATGATGAAATTGAAGTTTACTAGACACTGAGGGGTAGAGGGTTTGTATAATTTTCTAATGACTGTATTTAGTGATTAACAATACGTAGTGACTGATTGCTAGATAAATGACTGATTAAGTTCATCTATGATTGCCCCATCAGTGGAAAATTGATTATTGTATTGTGAAATGATTGAATAATTACCTAAGGAGGGTTCCCCCCTTAGGGAAACCAGATGCTTATTCTTTTGTTCTTTGTTCTAAATATTGTGGCCAATATAGTGAAAGCTATGTGGCCATTCTAATGTTAAGCTGTTATGAGCACTAGATTGTGACTTTCTGTGATAAGATGTAATGTTGTGGATATTACATTGTGATGTGTTGTGAATGTTTGCCTTGATTTGTAATGGAATAAATGGAGTGTTCACTATACAGTGTAATCCGAACCTTAAAAGCTGTTCATGGTAGCATTCTTTCAGGGAGCTGCTTGTGCATGGCGTTACAAAGAGTTAGACACAAGTGAATGAAGGAACAACAAATGTGCTGTGGATATTGGGAAGGAAATGGAAAAACATTTCCCTCCTTCAAGGAACTTACAGTCTAGTAGAGTTGGGGCAGAGCTAACACGTACATGATAAGCAAATGTAACATAATTTGAAGAGAGAACACTAATTACTGGAGCCATCGAGCAGGAGGTGAGACCTGAGCTAAGCCTTCCAGAGGCAGAGATGAGGAAGGAATGCATTCCAGAAATGGGGCACAGCCTGGGGAAAAGCATGGAGGTGGAACACGGAGTGGAAAGGGGACCTGTGGAAACATCCATTTTGCTGAACTATAGAGCATATGAGGGGGGATAATGTGTGATTGGTTTGGACAGATGATTGTGAAGGGCTTTTCAGAGAAGTCTATATTTTATCCCAAAGGAAACAGGAAGCCACTTGGGTAGGGGAATGATATGGTCAGACCTGTACTTTAGAAACATCAACGTAGAAGTTGTGTGAAGGACAATTTAGCTAAGGAGATCAATTAGGAGGCCACAACAGTAGCCTGTGAGTAGAAGGTGAGGAGAGCTTGACCTAAGGTGGTCGTTGTGTGAGTAGAGGGGAGGAAATGTATCAAAGTGATGCTCTGCAAAACAGAAACTTGGCAACTGATTGGATATGAGAGGGACAGTTTCTAAGAGGTGATTGACTGGAAAGATGATGGTTCCTTTCCCAGAAACAGGAAAGTTTGGAGTAATTTGGGGGTGGGAGAGAAGATAACGAACTCTGTTTTGGACATATTAAGGTTGAGACGCTTTGGAGACAGCTTAACATAAAGATATCCAATATGCATTTGATCATGTTTGGATTGGAGCTCAGGAGAGAGATAAAGGACATATATCTGGGAATCATCTACATAGAGATTATAACAAAACACGAGAGATGGTGAGATCTTGGGGAGAGTATGCACAGAGACAAATCCCAGGACAGAGCCCTGGACCATCACCACAGAAAGAGGCCTGGGTATGGATGATGGTCCATCCAAAGAAATGGAGAAGGAACAGTCCAACAAATTGGATTTTCTAGAGAGGTTTCCAGAGAGTTTCCAGGAAGAAGAAAGTTTCTAGGAGGAGAAAATGACTAAGTGCCAAAAACTCAAGACTTAGAGTAGATCATTGGATTTAAGTTAGGCAGGTTCAGTGGAGTGGTGGGGTCAGAAGTCAGATCAAAAGAGGTTGAAAAGTGAGTGTGAGGTGAGGAAGTGGAGACAAGGAATATGTGAAGATCCTTTCACTACGACAGCTTCTGTTGACAGTGGCTTGTTCCTTCTTCCTCATCTCACATTGCTCAGATGCCTCCTCCCACTATCTCCTCCTTCACTCATGTCTCACATGAAAGAGGGAGCCATTCTCCCTGACAAGACTAACCCTTCCTTATTAAGAGAGAAAATCAGTTTGTTGTTTAAATATTAAATTTAATATTATTAAATACAAAATCCCATTTGTTGACATACACAAATGCTGCTGTTCTAGCCTATTTTCTTCAACAGATTGCCCCTCTAACCTCCCAGCTCTCACTAATGTCTCTGTCTACTGCTGTCCAGATGCCCATAAAAATGTCCATCTCTATTTTATCCTTAAAGAATAAACCATTTGTCCCTGCTATCATCTGATATCTTTCCTCCCTTTTGCAGCTAAACTTCTTGAGAAAGCTGTCTACAATCAATGTCTACAATTCTTTCCCATCACTCTCTTCTAAACTTCCTACAGTCTGTCTTCCAACCTCATCTTTCAACTGAAACTGCTTATTCCAAAATCACCAGTGATCTCTTAATTTCCAAAGCTAATGGCCTTTCTCAATCTTTATTTTGACCTCTCTGAAGCCGTTGACTCCAAAGATCACCTTCTTCTCCTTGATACTCTCTTCTCCCTAGTTTTCTTCTTTCCTTCCTTCCTTCCTTCCTTCCTTCCTTCCTTCCTTCCTTCCTTCTTTCCTTCCTTTCCTTCTTCCTTTCTTTCTGTCTTCCTTCCTTCCTTCCTTTCTTTCTTTCTTTCTTTCTTCCTTCCTTCCTTCCTTCCTCCCTTCCTCCCTCCCTCCCTTCCTTCCTTCCTTCCTTCCTTTTTTCTTTCTTTCTTTCTTTTTTCTTTCTTTTTTCTTTCTTTCTTCCTTTCTTTCTTTCTTTCTTTCTTTCCTTCTTTCTTTCACACAACTCTCTTCCTATCCCTCCTACTTGTCTAATGAATCCTTTTAAGTCTCCTTTGGTGGATGGATCTTCATCTAGTTGGTGTACATTAACCATGGACATCACCTAAAGTTCTTCTCCTCCCCTCTACATTTGTTTGATGATGTCCTTCTTTGGGATTCTCCATCATACCTTCCTTCTCCAGACAATTCATCATTGGAAAGTCTCATTATCCTACAAGACTGAATCTGTCTGGTACTCACATCTCATCAGTATCCTCTGCCTTTCTGATTAGACCTTCTGACTGGAGGGCAAGGCCATGGGTTCCAAGGCCTCTATTTAAGGGACTCCTTAAGGGCAGGGAATAGCTTTGTTTTAATTTGTATTTGTATTCTGAGGGCTTAGCACAAAGCCTGGCACATAGTAGGTACTTAATAAATGTTTATTTGTTGACTGTCTCATCAACTCCCATGGATTCAATTATTCAAGGAAATATTTCACATTGCCTTCTATTTTTTCATTTGTTTGGATCTTGATTTCTCATAAAGTCATTTGCTTCTATTTGCTCCACTCTAATTCTGAAGGAATTATTCTCTTCAGAAAGCTTTTGAGATTCTTTTTCCATCTGGCAAATTCGTCTTTTTAAGACATTCTTCTCCTCATTGGTTTTTTGGGCCTCTTTTGCCATTTGAGTTCATCTTTTTTTTAAGGTGTTATTTTCTTCAGTCAGATTGTTGGCTCTCTTTTCATGACTTTCTCCCATCATTCTCATTTCTCTTCCCAATTTTTCCTCTACTTCTCTTATTTGGTTTTCAAAATCCTTCTTAAGTTCATCTATGGCTTGAAGGCAGTCTTCATGTTTCTTGGAAGCTTTTGGTGTAGGAGTTCTGACTGTGTTGTCTTCCTCCTGTTCCATGCTTTGATCCTTTTAGTCCCCAAAGAAGGAATCTAAAGATTGGTTGCGGTTCTTACTTTGCTTTCTTTACCTGCTCATGTTGCCAGTCAATTGCTTGCTTTTTTTTTAGCTCTGTGGAACTCTGCTTCCAGAGGGGAAAGCTCTGTCCCAAATTGCTGGGGTTTTCACAGCTGCCGGAGCTATTAGGAGGCTGCTGCAGCCCTCACCAGCTTTGATTCACTGAAAGCGCACCCCAGGACCACCACATAAGACCATGATCTGGATCCAGGCTTCTCAACCCAAGAGAACTTAGCCTCTGAACAATCGGTTGGCCCCCTGCAGTCTGCAGGCCAGGAGCTTCTGAAGCAGCCCTGTGGAGGCGGCTGCAGTGTTGCCGCTTCTGCTACTTACTTGCCCTGGAAGCAGTTCAGCTGGACTGCTTTTCTCCCCCAAATTTAGCAGAGTTCCACTGACCTTTCACTTTGTCCTTGTTTCTTATGGCTTGATAATTCTGGAAACTGCTGCAGCTGCCACTGATCCACTCTCCTGAGGGCTCCAGCTGTGGCTTGTCCTGGCCGCCCTGGGGCCAAGCCGTGGTTTCAAGCTGGGCTGGTTTTGGTTCCCAACATGCTGTGATGAGCCCTATCTGCCCATCTGCCTTCGGCGGGAGATGTGTTTTTCTGTATTTTTGTGAGTTTTGGAGCCCTAAAATTTTTTTAGAGTCATATTTTATAGGTATTTGAGGTGGCTGTGTGGGAGCTATGAAATCTTGTTGCTTCTGTGCCGCCATCTTGGGTCTGCCCCCTCCCATGGATTTAATTATTAACCTCTCTTTTGACCTCCCGTCTCATATCCCTAACTGGATATCTCACAGACATTTTAAACTCAACATTTCCAAAACCAAGTTCATTATCTTTTCCTCAAAACCCTTCCCTCTTGTTAAGTTCCCATATCAGCAAGCACCCTAGCATGCCCAGGGCAGATGCTAGCACAGGTTCTTAGATCTGCTTTTCTAAAGGAAAGCAACTCAAAGAGGATTAAAAATCTTTACTTTAATCAATCAAACATATATCATTCACCTAGTTCAGGGGGAAAAATCAGCACCCTGAACTTCAGAGAATGCAAATAAAAGTTACAAGCAGACAAAGAAACAGATCAGCAGACAGGCTTCCAACTATCTGACCATTACATCCATACCTAGTCAGTTACCAAAGAGAGAAGCACCAACATCTGGGTTTTTCAAAGCCGGGGGCTCAACGGCTTCCCAGAGTCTCATCTGGCCAATTCACACAACTCTTTCCAAAGTGAGCCCCAAAGCAAAACCTCATATCAGAGTATATATAGCCTTCTCCTGGGTCAGAGAATGTCACAACCCTCTTGACCCCCTGCCCAATCACAAAGTAATAAGGCACGGACATTCCTAAAAAAAACAAGCTTCCTGCCACAGGCTCCATGTGACCACATTCAGCCTATTAGGGGGCAGAGTCTATTTTCAAATCAGGGAAGGTTCTCACAGTCACTTAAGTCACTTAAGCCAAGGGCCTAAGGGGCAGGGAAGATCTTCAGATTCCCATAACAGTTCCCTATTCCTGTCAAGGGCATTGCCATCCTCCTAGTCACTCAGGCTAACAACCTAGATATTGTAATCTACTCCTCATTTTCTATAGCCAACCTGTGGCCAATTCTTGTAGTTCCTATCTTTGCAAGATCTCTTGTACGCTCCTTACTTCTCTTCTCTGACACTGTTACTACCTTGGTCCTGGTTTCATACCTTACACCTGAACTATTTTGATAACCCCCTGGCTGGTTGTCTCTTTCCCCATTTCAGTTTGTATACTCAGCTGCCAAACTGATCTTCCTAAAGAAGGAGACATGACCATCCCCCTACTTAACAAACTCCAGTGGCTCCCTGTTACCTCTAGGATCAAATATAAAATATAAAATCGTAAAAGTTCTTCACACCCTGGCCCTTTCCTACCTTTCCAGTCTTCTCATCCTTCACTCTCTCTTCTATGTACTCTAAGATCTAGTGATATTGATCTCCTTCCTATTCCATACCCAAGACATTCCACCTCCAGCCTCCACACATTTTCACTGGCATTACACAGGCACTCCCATACCTGGAGGACCAGGAGATTGCAAGAACTCACACAAGAATACTTCCTATAGTAAATACTTGTTGAATTGAATTGGAGACCCCGGAATTTCATGGTGTTATCTTTTTCTGCAAAGAGAGTCCTACTTAACTCCTTTCCCTCTCTTCCCCCTTCCTCATTCTGCTTTGGCAACATTGCAAAGAGGTAGTGGGTTTACAAATCAAACCAGAACCATTGGCTGCTTCCCAAGCAGCTGGCTACTCATTGTCTCAGCCCTGCTGGAGGTACATTACCTTTTCCTATGCTGCTAACAAAGTTGGTAGCATCACAGAGTTTTATACATTCTTAGTTAACTTGCTCCTAGCTTGGCCTACGTAGCTCATTTGTAAGAATAAGGAAACATCAGTAAGAAGGAGATATTCTGATGAAAACATCCAAGGTCTCTATGGCCCATCATCTGTGCTCTGAGATATTTTCCTCAACTGATACAGATTCTTAGGAGAGAATAAAGACATAGGATTGTAGATCTAGAGCCGGAAACAACCTTAGAGCCGGAAACAACCTTAGAGCCCACTACGTCTAACACCTTTATTTCACACGTGAGGAAACCAAGGTTTCCTTGGCTGAGATCACATAGCTAATAAGTGCCTCAGGGAAATTTTGAACCAACTCCTAGTCCAGTGCCCAATCCATTGTACCAAATTGCCTCTAACTGCTTTCCATTCCTTTTCCATGGAGTTCAGATAGCTGTATTTCATTACTAATGATTCCATGAATTTGGAGACATTGTTTCATGCAATCACATCTCCATAACTTCTGTTCACATACTTAATGTCAGAAATCTGTTAAAAAAGAATGAGAGGCCTATCTGGAAACTTCTACCAGCTGCCATTTTCTTTCAAGATGAAGTACAAATCAAAGTTACATTTGTCTCTTCATACCCTTTAGAAGGGCACCATATTTGGCCCAAATCAATTCCTTCAAAACATGACCTGATGATGTGAAACACCTACTGACAGAATTGAAGCAAATCTAATTGCAATCAGTCAAGTTCTATCTTCTCAGCTTCAATTAAGCACATTGTATTGGTCACCAAAAGTGGAACTGACACCAAGACCAATAGAGAAAACTGATCGACCTGGGATCCTTAATAAAAAACACGAGGGTAGAAATAGGAAGTTAGGTCCTTGAGCAGACTGGGAGTTTGCTCTGCTCCCTTAATTCCTTTTAGGATATTAAAAGGAAAGGCCTGGAAAAGATATAATTCACAATAAGGAAAAATCAATGTGGCCAAAATATAACGAGTCCAGAAGTAGTGCCTTTGGGTGTAAGACAAGAGCAAAGACCCTGATGGCAAATTCTTATACCTTGATCTACATACCCTCAGTGGTATCTGAAATGAATTGTATTTAACTTTACTTGGGAAGGGAAATAGAGGGAGACAAGGCAGGGAGAACAGTATTGGGGTTTACAAGATGGTATCACTTTAAATTCTGTTATTCCAGCTGGTGGGGACTCCAGGCACAATACAATAGGCCCATGGAGAGAGAACACTGAAAGAAATGACTACTTGCATACTAAAAGCTGCAAAGCTCTCTTAACAAGGTACTGGGAGGAAAACAGGAGCTAAGATTCCCAGCTCTGTTACTATAGCCTTTGGCAAGTTCCTTAACCTCGCTGGGACTCAGTTTCCTCATCTGAAAAACAAAGGTGTTGGACTAGGGGTGGGGAAACTGCAGCCTGGAGGTCATATGTGGTTCTCTTGGTCCTCAAGTGTGGCCCTTCAACTGAATCCAAACTCCACACCACAAATCCCTTTAATAAAAAGATTTGTTCTGTAAAACTTGGACTCAGTCAAAAAGCCATAACTGAGGACCTAGAAGGTCACATGTGACCGCAAGGCTGAAGGTTCCCCACCCCTGGGATGGTCACTGAGGTCTTCTCCAGATCCAGATAAATAATCCTGCCTGATCCATGCCTGATACTGCTCCAAAAAACCTTCCATGCTACTTTGGGCCCCAATTCTTCTGCAGCAAGCAAGTTCTCTGGACACAGTCCCACATCCTCCCTCTCTCTGAAAATTTCTGGAAGGAGGCATAGAATAGTGTGGCTACAGTGCTAAGCATGTAATCAGGAAGACTTGGTTTCAAAACCTACTTTGATTGAAGAATTTTGATCAATGAAACAACAAATTAAAATTCCAGAGCACCCATGAGGAAACATGGTACTCAGTTCTTGACAGAGAGGTGATGCCTCCAAGACCAGTCTGCCTTGGGTACAGATTGAGCCATACATTCTCTGAACATTACCAATGTGGAAATTTGTTTTGCTTTTAATTAATTGATTATTGATTTTAATTCATTTTTAAATTAATATAAGATTTTCTTTTTCTCCAATTACATGCTAAAACAATTTTTAAACTTTTTTCTTTGTTTTGAGTTCCAAATTCTATCCCTTTTTCTCACCTTCCATAGCCTCCCACCTCCTTGAGATGATAAATAATCTGATATAGTTTATACATGTGCAATAATGGAAAACAATTCCATTTTACTCTTTTTTGTATAAAAAAACCTGAAAAAGGAAGGAAGGAAGGAAGGAAGGAAGGAAGGAAGGAAGGAAGGAAGGAAGGAAGGAAGGAAGGAAGGAAGGAAGGAAGGAAAGAAGGAAGGAAGGGGAAGAGAAAGAGAGAGGGAAAGAGTGAGAGGGGGGAGGGAGGGAAAAAGGAAAGAAGGAAGGAAGGAAAGAAGAAAGAGAAAAAGAAAGAAAGAAAAGAAGGAAGGAAAGAAAGAGAGAAAGAGAGAGGGAAGGAGGAAAGAAGGAAGGAAGGGAGGGAGGAAGGAATGAAGGAAGGAAAGAAGGAAGGAAGGAAAAGAAAAATAGCCTACAGTCTACATTCAGACACTATCCATTCTTTTGCTGGAAGCAAATATCATGCTTCATCATGAGTCCTTTGGGGTTGTCTTGGATCATTGTGTTAGCGAGAATAGCTAAGTCATTCACAGTTCTTCACTGTACAATATTGCTATTAGTGTGTACAATGTTCTCCTGGTTCTATTTACTTCACTTTATATCAGTTTGTGTAAGTCTTTCCAGGTTTTTCTAAAAGTATAGTGCTCATCATTTCTTACAGCACAATAATATTCTGTCGCAATCATATACTACAGCTTGTTTAGCCACTAATTGATGGGCATCCTTTTGATAAGGTGGGAACAAGATAATATAGATTTTTGTTCAGTTTAATAAATTAAATCTAACTCAAAAATCCTACTTCCAACACTAACTGTGAGGCCTTGGGCAACTCACTTAACCACTTTTGACATCAGTTCCTTCATCTATAAAATAGGATGTATGTGTGAATTAAGACTTTTAAGGGCCTTTCCCTCTCCAAATGTATCATCCTATAATCCTAGGCTTGTAGAGGGAGGTTTCCCCTAGTCCAGCAGTTCTCAACCTGTGGGCTATATTCAGTTTGTAACAATGAAAGTACATCGTGCATATCAGATATTTACATTACGATTCATAACAGTACCAAAATTACAGTTATGAAGTAGCAACAAAAATAGTTTTATGGTTGGGGGGTCACCGCAACATGAGGAACTGTATTAAAGGGTCACAGCATTAGGAAGATTGAGAACCACTGCCCTAGTCAGTCCCAAGTATCACCTTGTAAGTGAAGGGAAGGAGCCAAGTGTGATCACTTTGTGACATCAGTGATGAAAAACCAATAAGAGTTTCCTGAGTGAGAACCTGCCCCCTCCCTACCAAACCCATTGTCCTTGGCTGCATCATTGAGCTGCCCTAGTCTAGGAACTACAAAAGAATTCTCTCCCTTCCCCCAAGCCCCCAATTGATTAAGTGGAAGACTAAGATATTGGGAGTACTGTGCATCCCAAATCTGAAGTTCTATGTCTCTTAACATCATCCCTGACCCCCTTCCTCCTCCTGTATGGCCTGAAACACTCAAGGGGGGAGGAAGAAAGAAAACAAATTAAGTACCTACTATGTGTAAAGCACTCTCATTTAATTCTTTTTTGTTTTTGTTTTTGTTTTTTTGGAGGGCAGTTGGAGTTAAGTGACTTGCCCAAGGTCACACAGCTAGTTTTTTGTGTTAAATTTCTGAGGCCGGATTTGAACTCAGGTACTCCTGACTCCAGGGCCGGTGCTCTATTCACTGTGCCATCTAACCGCCCCTCATTTAATTCTTATGATAACTTCATAGGGGAGGTACTATTATTATTTCCATTTTACAGTTGAGGAAACTGAGGCAGACAGAAGTTAAATGATTTGCCCAGGGTCGCATTAACTAGTTCCAGCACCTGACTTCTCCAGGATCTGACACTGGATGGCATCCTTTGCCCTCATCCCCTCTTCCCTTTTCTCTGCCTTCCCATGTCCCGACCCCCCTTAATATCAGTGCCTTTCCTCTGCTGGACAGTTTCTGATTTATCCTGCATATAGGTTGTTTGTACATAGTTGTTTTATGTTAAACACAACAAGGTGATCCCCACCCTTATAGAGGTCACAGTCACAGAGGAGATGAGAGGCCCACAAATACCTACAATGCCAGATAGACTCCAAAGAAATAAAGTGGTCTCAGGTTAGAGGAAGGATAGAGCTTTCCAACTTTGAGCGTCTAGAAAGGACTCAGGATATAAAGCAGTTACACTCAACAAAACTCGGTGTCTGCCATTGTCCATATTTTTAATAATGACCTAACTTGACAGAGAAAACATCCCTGCTGCTGCTAAATCCAGATCGATACAGGGTGGCAGAATAAGTAGAGTGCTGGCTTTGGAAGCAAGGACACACAGGTACAGATCCCACCTCCGCCTCCCACTAGCTTTGTGACTGGGTCTCAGTTTCCTCATCTGTCAAAGGAAAGGGTTGGACAAGAAAACCTCCAAGATCCATTCCAGAGCTAAGTCAATGATCCTATGATAATGTTTGGTGAGCGCCCACAAGGGACTTTGGCAAAGAACGGTTTCTTCAGCAACTTTTTTTTTTAATCTCCTAAGGAAGTATTTGTTTCTGTACCACAATGGCCCATTGACTCAGAATGCCCAGTTCTGTTTCTCTTTAGCAGAGGAGAAAAAAATGTCCTTGTTCTTGGTGCCAATTCAAGCAGAGAGAGGACTGTGGTGTCACCTTCCTGATGGAGGTGAATCAAAGTAGGTGTTGGTGGGTGTAAATGCACATAAAAACACGGCTGTCAGCTGTCAGGAGGTCTGTAGGGACTGAGAGTAAAGATATTTTAGGCTCTAAGGCACAAACCTCTTGGGAATTGACTAAGAAGCTATAATGGGTTCTTTCTTGTACTTCCACAAGCCTTAAGGAAAAGCTATCCGTTCTTTCCTTATTTCTCAGTTTAATGAGGTGTTGGATTTACTTAAAGAATTCAAATGAACATTGATAAAGTATTTAAAATTCTTGGAGTTCCTGAAGATCAAAGGCAAATTGAGCAATGCGGGGATAATTGAGTCTGACAGCGTCCTGACTCCTACTGTTTCTTGCCTTAGGAGTCCAGGAAGATTTTTTTTCCCTCCTAAAACTATGAAATAAATAGAAAAAAAAAAAAGCTTCAACATCAAGTAATAGAATAGAAATAATAGAATATATTGGCTCCTGGGGGTGGGGGGTGGGGGGTGGGAATTAAGAAAAATACCTGAGTGAAAGGAAAGAAGTTTGAGCTCAAGGCTTCCTTGGAAATGACAATTTTCTGTGTGGTAGAATAAGGAGGTCTAGATCTAAATCTTGTCTCTGACTCTAGCCATGAGACCAGAGGCAAATCACTTTACTTAAGTGAATTTACATGAGTTTATCCTTATAGAGTACCAGGACTGGAGTCAAGAAATCCTGAATTCAAATCCAGCCTCAGACACTAACTAGCTGTATGACCCTGGGTAAATCATTTAACCTCCACCTGAAGAGGAGTCCAAAGAGAGTTAGGGCTGCCTGAGACCCCAAAATACCAACATGCTGGGTCCTGCTGAAAGAATTCCACTCAAGTCTTCTCAGCCAAGGAAAAAGTTAAGTTTATTGAAAGTTCAAATTCGCCACGTGGGGTGCTAGGCTATTCTAAGGCGCTCTCACACAGCAAAGTCTATACTAGGCTATCCCATGGCGCTCTCACACCACCTGGAGGGAAGATGGGGTTCTATATACAATAAGGTTGTGGGAGGAATCTAGGGGTGGTCCAGAGGAGGAGATTGGAGAGGGTCTTTAGGAGGAGTCAGATGAGGTCAGACTCCAGTCATGAGTGGTTCGGGTGGGAAGTTGCTGGAGGCTACCTGGAGACCATAGACAATGGTGGGCCAGGCCAATTCAAGGGTGGGAAACTATTGGAACAAAGGGGGTCTAAAGACTTGGGCCGAGCAGCAGCTCAAGGCCCATGACCACAGGCAAATGTCTTCCCTGGGAAGGTTTACTTTCTCAGAGCCAAAGAATCAAGGAGAGCTCAAAAGGGGGGAGGGGTCCCAGAGACTACACCTCATCACATCTGCCTCAGTTTCTTTACCTGTAAAATGGGGATAACAATGTTACTTTTCCCAGAGTTATTGTTGTGCCAAAAGAAGCGAGTGAGACCCCAAATGTATATTTTGGAAGTGGATTTTATTTAGCACGCGCATTTCAGGGCTACATCTTACCTTGCCCAAATCAAACAGGCCTGACCAAGGGGAGATCACTGATATATATAGGGTTCCCCCAACTCTCAATGGTCAGGGATTGCATAGTAAGAGGTTTACAGCAGGGATTGGCTAGTACACACTTTAAGTCTTGAAAGCAGGGAAACCTTGGGGGACCCTGTAGCCAACTTCCATGAGGAAACAGGAAGAAGATGGCTGGCTAGGGCAGAATGGGGGGAGGGGAAAGGATCAAGGGACCCAGGTGAGGCCAAGTACAACATTATGAGCATCAAATGAAAATGAATGCCTGGAACACAGTAAACACTATATAAATATTAGCTGTTATTCTTATTTGCACAATCTACCTCCCAGCATTATTGTGAAGCATCTGCTTCACTCCCGAACACTGAAACTGGAGTCAGGAAGAGCTGAGTTCAAATTCAGCTTCTGACACTCACCAGCTGTGTGACCCTGGGTGAGTCACCTAACCTTTCGTCTCTCTTTTCCTCAACTATAAAATGAGGATAATAATATGTACCTGAAGGATTATTAACATGAGGGTCAAATGAGACAATACTTGTAAAACTTTCTGGCATAATGCTTGGCACATAGTAAATGCTTGTTTCCTTCCTTGCTTGCTTAACATGAAAGCACAATATAAATGTGAATTATTTCCTCAATATATTATATTATTTTCTTCACTATAATAAAAATCTCTGAATTAATGAAAAGATATCTAAACCTCAAATAATGATCCATGTATTTCTGGTAAAAGTCAACAGAAAATCTATTGCAGCAAAAGAACTTATATTGTAAATGGATACTTTGATATATTTATTAGTTCATTAATGGGTACTCTCCTCCATGTTTGAATACTGCCTTTGACACGTATTAGCTGTGTGACCCTGGGCAAGTCATTTTAACCTCTCAGTTTGCCTCAGTTTCCTCTTCTGTAAAATGAGTTGGAGAAGGAAAGGACAAGCTACTCTAGTATCTTTGCCCAAAACAAAACAAAACAAAAAACAAAACCCAAATGGAGACTTGAAGAGTCTGAAGACTGAAACAATTGAACAAAAAAAAAAAGGAATAATAATGGCGTCTACCTCACAAGGTTGTTGTGAGGATTGTGTGAGACGGAAGAGTTCAGAGTCTGAATCTAAGGTCAGAAAAGGTCTTTATTCTTTGTCATGAGAAAGGACTCTGCCCCCCACTGCCCACATGGAGGCCCATGGTTACATAATCTTCTAATGCAGAGACCCAACCCCCCCAACTGGCCTTCACTCTTATTGGTAGAGGGGCTGACCCACAACCTAGGTGGGGGAATCTCTCTGAGACAAAGGACCCGGAAACATATGGGTGGCCAATGAAAGCAGGCTTAACCTTACTTGGCACATCTTCTGCTGACCTGGCTCTGGGAGAGGCTCTCCATCTCTGTAAGCCCCAGATTGCTTGAAGGCCAGGCGACCTTACCCTAGGCCTAGTGAATACTAAAGTCATTCTAGATTTGATTTTTCAGAATGGAGAAACTTCACTATAAATTATCCCACACAGGATTAAATGAATTCATGGATGTAACACTTTGCAAGTGAGTCATTATCTATATCTTAGGAAACTCTTCCCTGTATTTTTCCAGAACTTCTCTATAGATCATCTACCCAATGTTCTTATTCTCCAGAGTAGCCACACACAACTCAGGCCATCCATGTGCTACCTGTCAATCTCACTAAATAACTGGGCTACTTCCTCTCCCAGTCACATTCATCCTCAAAAGTACTGGTTTGCGTCTTCCTCAAGGCAAGTAAGTGTTAGTAGCACACCAACACCTAGTTATATTCATCACGCATCTTTCTGTTACCTTTTGGCTGACTTATCATTTTAATTTTTCCAAGCTTGGAGTATTCCATGATATTTACATTTGGGTATTATGGTCAGTTGGTCAATGATCATTAAGCTCCTCCTATATTCCAGACACTGTGCCAAGCATTAGAGGTACAAAGAAAGGCAAAAGACAGTCATGATTCATAAGACCATCACTTTAAAACTATCAGAGACTATCTAGTCTAACCCTTCCTTTTACAGATGAAGAATTTGAAACCCTGGGTGTTGAAGAGACTTGCCTACACTCATCCAGGTAATAGGATCCTACCTAATCTATTATTATCATGAGCCTAGTGTACTGTTCTTCTGCTTCAACTACCCAAGATATATCCCTACCACTTGGCACAGGACCTAGAATATAGCAAAAGATTAATCAATCCCTACTGACAAACTGACTAATTGAAGAATAAATTTGGTGATATACCCAACTGCATGGTAATCTGGGAAATAGGTGGTTTTATCCACTTTCTTTTTCCAGGGCAGAAAGATAGATCAATTTCTTTTCATTGAGTATTTTGCATCTATAGTATTTTGCATCTTAGCGCGATTAGTACAAAGCCAGCTTTGAATTTATCTCTGTATTCCCCTAGCACCTTGCCTTGTGAAAGCATTTAACAAATATTTGTTGAATGAATGAATGAAAACTGGCCAAATTTTATTAGGGAAAAATTTAAATGGAGTAGGTTGTCTCCTGACAATTTCTCTAATGAATTTTGAGCTATATTCATTCATTTATTCATCAATTATGTATTCTATGCTTTAATAATGTTATGGGGAAAAACCAGTTCCTCTCTAATAAAAAAATTAATGAAAGGAAACATAAAATTCCCATAACAATAAAAGGCATCATCTCAGGTTCTTGAGTGATTCAAGGATGAATGAGACAGGGCATAGCTCTTATGGCGCTCAGCCTTATAGAGAAAATAATAATTATATTAGTCATAATAATAGTAACTAACACTTATATAGCACCTACTATGTGCTGTCTATGCACAGTGCTAAGCATTATCACGTCTGATCTTTATTACAATCCTAGAAGGTAGGTGCTGTTATTATTTCCATTTTACAAACTAGGAAACTGAGGCTGAGAAGTTAAAAGTGACTTGTCCAGGCTCATACAGCTACTAAGTGTCTGAAGCCAAATTTGAACTCAAGATGAGCTTTTCTGACGCCACATAAGACTTCCTGACTCTATCCACTGCACCACCTAGCTGCCCAGTGGCACCTAGCTTCTACTGATGCAGTCCCCTCTCTTTTCCATATGGAAGTGAATCTGTTCAGCAGGGCATGATTCAGGGCATGACTTGGGTACTTGAGTACTACCAAGTTGGAGCATCCCCTCCCCACCTTCCTCTCCATCCCCCTCCCCCATGCACACATGCATCTATGTGACCAAGAAGCTTCAGCCAAAGAGGGCAAGGGCCAATCAGCTCTTGGCCAAAGCCAGTCAGTCAATAGATTCTATTAAGTGACTACTATCAACCAGAAACCGTGCTTCAGTCTGAGGATACAAAGAAAGACAACAAATCTATGCTCTTACGGACCTCACAGTCTAATAGGGGAAGACAACATGTAAACAACTATGCAAAATCAAACTAGACACCAGATGAATTGGAGCTGATTAATAGAGGGAAGAGACTAGACTTAAAGGGGTTCAGGAAAGGTGTAAGGGCAAGCGAAGTAGCATTTTGCTCCTTGTTTTAGCTAATCAAGTGCCTTTGAGTCTCACCTTTAACTATGTCAAGTCTTTGTTGGAAACAGTATCCATTATGCTGCCCTTAATAGGTCTAAGGGAGTTTGGAGATCTTCCCTGCCCTTAATAGGTCTAACATCATCACGTGGAGCCCACTCTTTTGCCAAAAGAGTGCAACAGGAAGGAGCAGAGCATATAAAAATAAAAAGTGGAGCACAAGCTAGGACCAAGCAGAGCTAAGAGAGAGAATGTTTGTGATGTTGGCACTGTGTCTGTCTGTTGTTCTGTCTACTGTTCTGTGTTAGTGTTACTTTGTCAGACAGAAGCATTCTGTCTGTTGACTTGTATTAACTTTGTCAGACAGAAGCACTCTGTTGATTTATGTTAATTTCTCAGTTAGAAAGTGAATTGACATGATAATGTTGGCAATGTGTGTAAATACTGTTGTAGCCTTCTTGAGCTTTGTTTTCCTAATAACAGAAACTGTGAAGAGCTTGGGGTGGAGCCCCCATGAGCGGCCTACCTATGAATCCAGGCAGTAGCTAGGTGAAACCAGGCAAGAGTTGAGAGCATGGAAGAGGAGCCCAGGGGTTTGGAAGCCAACCTTCAGTCAAGATGAAAGAGAACTTTAGTTGGTTACTCAGTGCTGACTGACAACATTGTAACTTATTGTGACCTAGGGGTGAATGGCCTTTGTACTTTCCACTACCCCTTAAGGATGATTAACCCTTAAGGATGATTGACTTAAGGATGATTGGAAGCCAGCCTCCAATCAAGATGACAGAAGACTTTGGATAGGTACTTTATATTAATTGAGGAGATTGTGACTTACTGAATGATGTTTTGTTTAAGATTATGTGATCACCTTAGTAATAAGTTGCGTTATATTGTTGTGAATGTTGTGCTTTAGTTTATTGCTGAATAAATAGAGAGTTCACTTTACTATGCAATTAGATCCTTAAAGTTATTCATAGTCCTCAGGATAGCTGCTCATGATTGGCTTTACGAAAGGCTTCTGGTAGAAGGTGGAATCTGCTGAGAATTGAAGGAAGCCAAGGAAGCCAGGAGGTGCAGATAAGGAGGGAGAGAATTGCAGGCTTAGAAGACACATGGAATAGTAAAGAGCCCAGTGTGAGTGGATTTCAGAGTGCTTGGGGGTGAGTAAGGTGTAAAAAAGACTGGAAAGGTAGAAACAGGAGAGGTTAAGAAGGGCTTTGAATGTCAAATGCAGGATTTTTATATTTTATAGGGAACCATGGGAGTTTATTTTATGATTTAGGAAGCTCAATTTGACATATGAGTGGAGAATGTACTGAAATAGAAAGAGATTGGGGTTTTCCATTAATTCTAGTAGCCTTTTGACTTATCCCTCATAATCTGTCTTGACTACAGTCATATCCATGCCAAGTAAGTGTAAAGCATGGGGATAATTTTGTTGCCTTTTATAGAAAACTAATACCTATTGTGGATAAACAGGAAACTTTGGACCTGTCCCAACTGGGTATTCAGGATAATTATTTCTATTTATGTTACTCTATGTGTCAATTAATAATTATAATGTATAAACCACACAGTGTACCTGTGCCTTGGACATTACTTGCCTGGAGTCATTAGGAAAGAATGTAGGGAGTACAGAATTTGGTGATGGGGAGGTAGGAGGACAAAAGTCATTAGATGCATAGTAATAGTTTGTGGAGAGGGAAGGACAAAGGTCACCACTTCTACTTAACACTTGAAATGAAATGAAAGGCTTACTCCTAAAAAGATTAGCAGAGACTTGGGCTTATGATCTGGTATATTAAAGGAATAAGAATTTTAAAACTTTCTGATCATTATTCAAAACAGAATTTACACAATTAAATTCAAAAGTCAGATTTAATGCCTAAGGGCAAATTACAAAGAGCCAAACTAGCCCCAGGGGCTATGAACTAAAAGAGTTTAACAATTCCTCTTCTGCTCTAGGGAAAGAAGGGGAGGAGCCTCTAAAGACTCAAATTGTCCTAAAGAGTAGCTGGTAGTGATAGAGAACAGTAGATAATAAAACCAACTGAGAGAAAAGATTAGTATAGAATCTGTCATTAGTGGGGAAAGCAGCAGTTTACCCTTTATAGACCAATGACATCTTCAAAGTCACCCTGTGGATATCCCACCTGGCATTATCCCAGGCCCTCTTTTCTTCTCCCTCTATACTGTTCCACTTACTGATCTTATCATCTTCCATGGGTTCAAATATTATCTTGAAGATGGTTCTCAGTTCCAGCTTTAACCTCTCTTCTGACCTAACCTTTCATACCTGGCTTTGGATGATGGGGGTGAGCAAATTAGCATAGACAAAAAACATCTCGGGCCAAAAAGTGTCTCCTTAGAGAAACTATAAATCCCCCTCTCCATATTGTAATCTTAAACTTTCTGCTACTTCCAGAACCTAGAGAGGTGATCACCCTGAGCCAGTCATCCACACCATAAAGA
Source organism: Pseudocheirus occidentalis (assembly GCA_028646575.1). Taxonomy (NCBI): domain Eukaryota; kingdom Metazoa; phylum Chordata; class Mammalia; order Diprotodontia; family Pseudocheiridae; genus Pseudocheirus; species Pseudocheirus occidentalis. Next base: position 77,538,286 of record CM053596.1, on the reverse strand, counting down.
GTAATATTATTTGAACCAGAATAACCTTTATCCTTAGAACAACTGCCAAGTAAAGGGGGGTGCCGTGCCTTCTGTTGACTAAAATGCAACACACAACACACACACACACACACACACACACACTCCCTAATTTACTCACATTCTTGACAAGACCCACAAATGACATAAGGGGACACAAGACAATCCAACCCAATGTAACTATTGTTTGAGAGAACTGCTGTAGCTGGTAAAAATGGGAACAGATGCTGTAATTCTACCTGAGTTATAGACATGTAAGCCTGTGGTTTTCTATTTGGAATCATGATGTTTGGAGGGCAGACATAGGTTAACAGCATCTCCTTCTATGTACAGAATTGTTTGATTCTGAAAAAAAAATTGCTGGGATGAGCAATGAAATACTGAGGATTCAGTGTAGCAATATAAACCTTAGGTTTTAGGGTCAGAGGGTCTATATTTAAAATACAACTCTGCTATGTCCTATCTGTGTTACTTTGGGCATCTTGTCAACTTGAGTTTCTACAACTGTAAAATGGGAGAGAAGGTTGGACTAGATATCTTCTGAAGTCCCTTCCAGTTTTAAATCCATGATCCTATGAATTACTTGGAGAAGGAAATGGAAACCCCACTAGTATCTGATAGGCAACAGGTGATATGGGAATGATGCTCAGGAGGCTAGGCCTGGATAGACATATAGAGTCATGAGTCACCTGCAAAGAGGTTATAGTTAAATCCATGGGAGCTGATAAGAGAGAAGGAGGAGGAGGAGGAGGAGAAAGTAAAGAAGGAAAGAAAGAAGGAAGGAAGGAAGGGAAAGAAAGGGAAGAAAGGGAGAAAGGAAAGAAAGGGAGAAAGGGAAGAAGGAAGAAAGGAAGGAAAGAAGGAAGGAAGGAAGGACAGAGAATAGAAGAGGGCCCAGAACAGAACTCTGATGTGAACAAATAATTAGGGGTGTGACATGGGTAATGAGCCAGCAAAAGAGACAGAGAAGGAACAGTCAGATAGGTAAGGAGCATAACCAGAAAATAGTGATATACCAAATGCCCAGACAGGAGAAAGTGTCAAGGAGAAGAGGGTGGCCAACAATATCACATGCGACATAAAAGTGGAAAAGAATGAGGACTGAGTCATCTGACTATCAGATTTGGCAATTCAGTGATCATTGGTTACTTTAGAGAGAGGCAGTTACAGATGAGTGATAAGGTGAGAAGTTAAACTGTAAATGATTGAGGAATGAGGGAAAGGAGATGAAGTATAGGGAGTGAGTGTAGATGGCTTTTTCTAATGAATTTAACTAGCAAGGGAGGAGAGATTGTACTATGATGGCTTGGGGGAATGGTAGGATATAGTGAAGGATTTTTTTGTTGCTATTTTTGTTTTGTTTTTAAACATGGAGGCAGGATAAAGACATGCATGAAGACAAATTAGTTCAAGTTAATTTTTACACAATAGCATGCAAAACACAATTCTCTAGAAGTCTGGTATTTACTCCCTGTGGCCAAACTCTACCTCTAATAGGAACTTTTTTTAAAAGTATGGGGGAGATTTGTCAGTGTGCAATACTGAACTTGAGTCAAAAGACCTTAAGCTCCCTGGGTTAAAATTTCCCCATTTATAAAATGAAAATAGTAATACTTGCAGCAGCTACTTGGCAGGATGGTGAAGAAACTGTTTTATAGACCTTACAATGCTATGTAAACATGAATGATTACTATTAATCATTTCTCTGGATCCCAGTTAACTTACCCATAAAGAGAGTGCTATACTCTAGTCCCTAAGTTTCCATAAGGAAACTTCCAGCTATGACTATAAAGAGTTCTGGATAATGTTGTCCACCAACAAGAGCAATTGATGCACATCAATCATCTCTTAGCAATCCCTCTGCAATTTGTGATTTTCTTAGCATCTTCTCTGTGATAGTGGCAAATACTTTGCTTTTTTTTTTTTTTTTTTTTTTTTTTGGAGAGGGGAGGACAGGGCAATTGGGGTTAAGTGATTTGCCCAAGGTCACACAGCTAGCAAGTGTTAAGTGTCTGAGGCCAGATTTGAATTTAGGTCCTCCTGATTCCAGTGCTGGTACTCTATTCACTGAGCCACCTAGCCACCTAGCCACCTAGCCACCTCATGGCAAACACTTTGGACATAGATTCTTATGGAAACTTGATGTTAATAAACGCATGGCCATCAAACAAGTTTATCTTAATTGCTCTATCTTTTAAAAAGTATAGATATATTCTGTTTCTATATCACCTAAATTTTCAACCGCACCCCCATTCCTGTCCTTCCCCTCTCCCCAAGAATCATCTCTTAGTACAAAGCTTTTTTAAAAAAGAAGAGGAAAAAAGAGCCAGCAAAATAAATCAATATATTCCCAAAACATCTGACATTATATACAATGTGCTACATCAATGAAACCCCCAACCCCAGAAGGAGTAGGGGAGATGGCTTCTCATATCTCTTCTCTGGAGTCAACCTTGTTCTTTGTAATCTTTTATTGTTGATTTTGTGTGTGTGTGTGTGTGTGTGTGTGTGTGTGTGTGTGGTGTTCTCTCTATTTGCATAGTTGTAGTCATTGTGTATATTGTTTTCTTGGTTCCACTTACTTTCACTCTGCATCAGTTCATGTAAGTTTTTCCATGCTTCTCTATATTCATTTCTTATGCCATAATAATAGTCTATTATATTTATGTATCAAAATTTGTTTAACCATTCACCAATCAATGGGTCTGTAATTTGTTCCCAACACTTAGATACCATAAAAAGTGTTGCTATAAATATGTTGGCATATATAGAACTTTTTAATTTTTTTACCAGTGATCTCCTTGAGATAGAATATTGGCAGTGAATCTCATTAAATTGTGAGCTTCTCTAGCACGTGGCCTAGCACATAGTGACTTAATAAATTTAATACATAATTGATTGACTGTGTCAAAGTGTGTGGGAAGTTTAGCCATTTAGTTATGTAATGTTATATAATTTTCCAGAATGGTTATAGTTATTTGCAGCTCCACCAAAAATGCACTCGCATGACTCTCTTTCTATAACCTTCTGACATGGACAGGTTTTGTCAATCATCACTAATTTGCAGGGTTTGGAGTGATACTTCAGAGTTGATTTGATTTGTGTTTCTTTGCAATATTCTTTCATATGGTTGCTAATTGTTTGCATTTTTTTTTGAGAACTGTTTGTATTTTTTTGCTGTTATTGTTGCTGCTATACCATTAAAGGAATCTTATATGCAAAAGAAAATGGATTGGTCATATATCAAGAGCAAGAGATCACTAACTGACTGAAATACAGCCCATTTGCTCCACTGCCATCATGTGATGTCAAAAGGAAGAGAAGGAGGCTTCTAGCATATTAGTTGGGCATATTGAGGTGAAATAATAGAATGGCATGGACACTTTCCAGCTGTGTGAGCCTGGGCAAATCAATTGACCTGTTTGCCTTAGTTTCCTTATTTGTAAAATGAGCTGGAGAAGAAAATGGCAAACCATCCAGTATCTTTGCCAAGAAAACCCCAAATGGGGTCAGAAGAGTCAGATACAACAATGGACAAGAATTGGTCATATAGCCCAAACCCAGTCCCAAACGGATTGCAATCTGAATCCATGGAGAAATTGCCCATATTGAAGGGATCTCAGATGCACTGGAGTGTTTGAGTTAGGAAAAGAATTTTCCATTAGCTCCTCTGATGACTACCCCTCAATCCTCTTCCCTGGAAAATAAAAATAGGTTTGCTAAAGAGACTCCTTAAACTTTGGTTGGCTAAGCCATAAGTGCTATCATTCTCACACCAGGCACAAGTTCTCACTGCACTTCTCATCCCCAATATTAAAAACGGAGAATTAATTACCAAGATTTAATTTGCTTTTCGAGATCACCCACTCATTTCTGCTGCTGAGTGACACACTCTGAAGCTTTATCTAAAAGAATGAAAATTAGCCCAGACTGGCAGAATTGACCCTGAGGATCTTGGGTGAAACTGCCACTTTCCTTTTTTAATCATGTGGGGGTTTCTTCCCACCTACTGGCTAATTTGCAAAATCCAGTCATTCTTAGCAAGTCTTTCCACCAACTCTCAGTTTTGTAGTTGGCCTTTTGAATTTAACATAAACCCGAGAACTCTGATGGAGGCCAGGAATACAGAAATCATTAACATTCTTTTCTGCAGATTTTAGGAAACCACACCACAAAAGAGACAGATGCAGAAATACGTCAGGATCAGTACTGATATATTTGCCAGGGGGTCAATAAATAGTCCAGAGATATTTGCTATCATAGCATGAAGTTGCTTCTTCCCAGATCAAGATAAAAAGAGAAGGACTGCACAGATTGGGGGAGCTTTTGTTTGAAAGCTGCTTCTGCTAAAAGGCTACTACTGCTAATAGAAATGGATTGATATTTATCATTTATTTAGGTTCTTTGTTTATCAAATCTTTTTTTTTCCCCACAATAGTACTTAAGCATAAGATCCTGGACACTGAGCAGGAAAGAATCATAGAGATCATCCAGTACAATCAGATTTTACTGATGGGGAAACTGAGACCTAGAGAGGTCATGAATTACCTAAGGTCACAAAGGTACTTGCAGAGACAGGATTCCCAAATTCTTTAACTTCAGCAACCTGAAATTTGGTTAGTGTCTTCTGTCTTAAAGGTAGAAGTCAGAAGCATCTGAAGTGACCTTAGAACTCGAAAAAATCTAAAGCAGGTCCAAAGACTTAGAAACACTGAAGAGATTTCTCTCTCTCTCCCTCTCTACCCTATAACTGTCTCTGTCTCTCCTTCTTCCAGTCTCTCTGTCTCTCTTTTTTCTCTCTCTCCTCTTTTCTCCCTCTTTCCTCCCCTCCCCTCCCCTTCCTTCCCCTCCCTCCTCTCTACCTGTTTCTTGGTCTCTCTCTTTTTCTCTCTCTTTTTCTCCCTATTTCCTCTCTTATTCTCCCCCTTTCCTCCCACCTCTCTGTCTCTGTTTCTTGCCCCCCCTTCTTCCTCCTTCTCTGTCTCTTGTCCCCCCCCTGCTCCTTCCAGCTTTGCCCCTCCCCTTATGTAAGCAAGGGACATTGATTTCCATTAATGAAGACAGAATCCCATACAGATGGGTTTGGGGACCAGAATTACACAAAAGACTTTTCAGGTGCACGTGTAACACAGAAAAGAACACATAGAGACTCAGAGAAAGCAAGCCAGTTTACCAAATGTCACAAAGTTGCCCTGCTTTGCTTCAAAAAGCTTTCACTGGGCTTCTTCCTTTTCTTCTTTCCAACCTAATTTGTTCTGTGGTCAGAATATGAGAGACAATTTAGGTGGAACAGCCAAGAGATCTTTGATATTATGTGTTCCTTAGAATAAACCTTGAAGTTGATGTTCTCGTTAGGGTTATTGGCAGTTATTGGCAATGCCTTCCGCTTCTTACATTTCAAGTTAGTTCTCTGTCTCCCTGATTGTTAACAATTTGGGTGACATCCATGAACTGAATAGAGCTTTGAGGACAGATTTGATCAGTTAATTAGCACAGAATGGTCTTAACATATTTGTATCAATTCAGATATATATGCACCTGTATATCAAAAATATATAGGGATCTAAAGGCAGGTAAAATTTTATCAAAGGGATTTACCCAAATAGCAAAAGAATCTTTTATCAAAGATTTTAAAAAATTTCTCTTTTCATTATAACATAATAGATCAGGTAATTTCAATATAATAGTTGTTCATGCAAAAGCTTTAAAAGTCCAATGTCATCAAAATTGTCTCTCTTAGTTTTTGTAGTTTCGTATGTCCTTTGTTTGATTAAATGTAATTCTCTTTCCAATATGCCAAACTGACTCCAAAAATTCTGTACGGTCATATCAACCACAATATTATGTTCTGTTCTAAAGCAAGGATTGACAGCAAGAATCTGATGATGCTTTTCACAAGATGCAATGATAACAGCACTATACTATGTTCCAATTGATTTCTCAGGAAGTCATCATTGAAACACAAGAAAGATGAATTTGGTGGATACAAAACTCCAAAACAATCAGTCACTAACTAAGCAGAAATATTGGGAAACTCTTGAGGGAGAGAGGGGCAAAGAAGAAGAAAGAAACACAACAAGGGACTTTAGCGTTTGTTTGTCAGAATGTTGGCCAGAGATATATTGTGAAGATTCCTCTAAGAATCATTATTTGAAGTAGTTCCAAACCCAATTTGATGTCAATCTTGTTTATTTTACTAGGAACTAAATCACAAATTAGTAAGTATGAAGCAGGAAGTGGGCCAGCATTAGGTTTCTTCCCAGGGATGCCTGGATTCTCCCTTTTTCTAAATACTTTTTCTAAAATTCCTTTTGGAGGCTGTTTCTTCACTCATGGTAGCAGAATCATTACGGTTAGATTTTTGTAATACTGATTTAAAGGCAGCTGTACTGGAATAGTCAAGTATAATGGGGGACTAGCCAATGAGGGATCAGTCCTGAGACATTGACAAGCCTATTTCTGAAAGTGCCTTATGATGAGGAATTGAGGGACCCAGCTCTGCACTTTAGAGCATATATAGGTATTCTATGACTGTGTCTGGTCTGCCAATTATATGGTGAAGAAATTGCCTTTTGATTAGTTTCTGACCTAAAACTGAGCCTTCATACTAAAAGCACCTATGACTTGGCATAGTTCTTTTCCCTACCTGTTACATCTGAGTCAGGAGACAAGGGCTACAAGTGTCCTATACTTCCTACCAATGTCAACAGAAAGCCAAAGGTATGCCGCCACACTATTAGTTCTGTCCCTGATATGTCTATTCTCTCCTACCTTAGGTGAGAAGGTATTAGAGAGACAGAACAGGCTAGGTGTGATCTTGAAAGCTTCAAAAGGTCAGAAGAACCCCAGGGATGGGCATCTATGCCAGGGTATGTGGGCATCCCAACCCATTGAGGAATAAAGCCCTGAGTACCCTGCTCGTAGCAGTAGACTTAAGGCAGCCAGCAAGAAGTGAATCATCCCTCATCTACACTGCAATCTGAAGAGAACTTGGTAGGGAGCTAATGCTTTGAAACAACTATTATAAATTTGGGTCTACTCCCCCTAGGCACTGAATTGGTATAAAGGAGATTGTGCACCCAAGTGTTGGGAAAGGTTTACTTGTGTTCTTACTCTATCATCTCATTAAATATCACTTTGTAAAAGCTAATGGATGTTAATTGGTTAAAAGATACTGGGATGCTAATAAAGAGTGATTGCCTTTGGGAAGAGTACTTCAGAATGGGAGCTTAAGCCAACAGCACCAGAAAAAGATATCCCTAAGCCCTCCAGGATACCCTAGAACCCTGACAGGACTTTGTGATCAGCAGCCTTCTAGGGGACCTGACTTGTTAGGGAGAGTGAAATTTGGGATAAGAACCCCCAGAGTTCATATAATGGCTACCTACCTAAGGCTTCTGGTTATCCTGCAACCTCGCTGCTGTGTGAATAGACCACAGATGATGAATTTGATCAAACATTACACTTGGTACAGGTCTGCAGCAGTAGATCCATCACTAAATATATGGGCAGTCTTAGTAGTAGTGGTTGCTGTGGACAGCTGAAGCTGGTTTTAAATAATGAGCTCCCTGAGGACAAAAAACATGTTCCTTCCTTTTGCTAGGCTGAAATGTTGAGTGCAGTGACTTGTTCTTTAGCCTGGAGGGAGTTGAACAGAAGTCTAACTCTTTGGCATACTTGGATACTTACTATGACATCCTCAAGATGGAATAGATGGGAGCAGGTCAAGAGAATTTAGATTCATAGTACATTGGGAAGAGTGTTGGGTTTGGAGCCTACAAACATGGGTTTTGCTCCCTGTGTGATCTGGGATAAGTCATTTCTCCTCTAATCTGTGAGATGAAGGATTTGGACAATACGACCTCAGGTCTAAAACCAAGTCTAAAATTTTGATTCCATGACTGGGGAAACAGGGCACATACTTGAAGAGTCAAGATCATGTCTGTACTGATTAGAGACCAAGTGGACAAATCAGAATCAGGCAAAATGAGTTTGATGTTCAAAAAGCCAGGAAGGTGGTGGGAAATAAGGAAAGCAAAAGCATGGATAGAATGGAACAAGCCGGGTTGAACAGCTATGTAACACTAATAGCAACTGTGGTTGATTCAGAGGCACATGATGAGGGTTCAAAGCCTGGTTCTGCCCTCACTAATTAGGTTAGTTAACTAGCTGCTTTCACTTTCAGTCTCTTCATCTATAAAATGAGAAAATTCAAGCAGATGACCCCTAAAGTCTCTTGCAGATTTAAACTTTTTTTTTTGCTCCACCATTTTAGTCATGCTCTATGCTTTGTGACCCCTTTTGGGGGGTTTTCTTGGCAAAGGTAGTGGTGTGATTTGCCATTTCGTTCTCCAGCTCATTTTACAGACCAGGAAAGTGAGGCAACAGGGTGAAGTGGCTTGCCCAGTATCAAGTAGCTAGTTAAGGGTCTGAGCACAGATTTGAACTCAGGTAAAATGAGTCTTCCCGACTTCAGGGCAGGTGCTCTGTCCACTGAAACACCTGACTGGCCTAGCTTTAGACTTAGGATCCAATGAACAAGGAAAACACATCATCACAAAAATCCCAGAGTTGGAAGGGGGCCTCAGAGGCCCTTCAACCCAACTTCTACCCCAACAAAAATCAATGAATTAATGTTCATCCAGTCTTTCTTTGCTTTAGATCTCTAGTGAGGGGGAACCCATTACCTGCTGAGGCAGCCCATCAGGGCCTCAGGACAATCTAATCGAAAGGGAGTTTTTCTTCATATCAAATTAAAATCTATAATATTTATCCATTACTTCTAGTTACAATGTTTAGGGCCAAGTAGAATACATGGCAGCCTTTCAAATTCAGGAAGAGAGAGAGCTATTACTTCATTTCCTCCCCATTCTCCTCAGGCTTCTTTCTCTCCCCCCCTCCCTCTCTCTCTCTCTGTCTCTCTCCAATCTTCATTAAGTGACTTGTCCAGGGTCACACAGCTAATAAGTGTCTGAGGCCAAATTTGAACTCAGGTCTTCCTGACTCTTGGGCCAGTGCTCTATTCCCTGTGCCACCTAGCTGCCCCAGGCCTCTTCTTGAGTATAAACATCCGTATTTCCTTTAACAGATCTTTTTATGGCATAATTTAGAGGTCGATTCCCATTCTAAGCATGTTTCTCTGCTCACTTTTAAGATCATTACTGTCCTTCTAAAGTGCAGCACCCAGAATTAAAAGCAGCTCTCCGGATATTGTCTGAACATGGGGTCAGATGTGACCCAGCTGAACTACAGTCCTCTCCCTCCCCACCCTAGAACTGAACACTATACTTCTCTCAGTGTCGCCTAAGATCTCATTAGACTACTTGTTCACCATACCACGCTGATGATTTACTGAGCTTGAATTGATTCAAGATTCCTCCTGCCTTCTGTATGCCAATTGCTACCTGGCCTCACCTCTCTCATCCTTTTGAAGTCTATTTTCAAAGAGGGAAGAGAGAAGAAAAGTCTAGATCAGGCATTTTCAAAGTGAGGTCCAAGGACTCCTAGGGATCCTAGAGGACCTCTCAGGGTGGCTGCAGGGTCAAAATTCCTTTCATAATAAATAGCCATTTTGTGCCTGTTAAAATGCTGCTCTCCCCTTTCCAACTTCATAGCTGCGTGATAGCAGTTTTATTTATATACTTCCAACCAAAACAATATATAGCCACAGATAGAATGCAGAAGCAGATATGAGAATCTAGCTGCCTTCTATTAAGCTAAGAATTAAAGAGATTTGCAAAAGTAGGTAAAACAATGTCACTCTTCTCACAAATTGTTTTGTTTTGGAAAATATACATTTTCTTAAATATATATTATTTATGTTAATAATAAATATATATTATTTATGTTAACATGTAATGCTTTATTATTGTAATCTCATGATTTAATAAAATATTTTAAATTACCATTTTAAATTTCAAATATAGTCAATATCATACCACACAAATGAAAGCTCTTTAGGGGAAACCCTCAATGATTTTTAAGAGTGTGAAGGGAACCAGAGACTGTAAAGCCAATGAGCAGTAGATTTCTGAGAGAATGCTACTGTGAGGAGCTTTTAAGATTTGGATTACACAGTATTAGTGAACACTCTGTTTATTCCATTACAAATCTTTATTCAGTACAATGTTCACAGTTTCAACAGTTCACAATATTATATACAA
>CM053596.1:77493703-77527605 GCA_028646575.1 Pseudocheirus occidentalis | reverse complement strand
AGTGGAATTCTTTCAGCAGGACCCGGCACGTTGGTATTTTGGGGTTTCAGGCAGCCCTAACCCTCTTTGGGTTCCTCTTCAAATCCACTATAAAGACATAATTAGAAGACACATCTCTGAAGTAAAGGAAGGAAGAAGGTAAAGATCACCAGTTCTTCTGTATTTTTTTGTTAAATCTGTACTCTGGCCACTTATTTTGTTACTTGCCCTTTGAATTTTCTTGTGATTTTCCTTGGAGGCTTGGGTTTGAGGAATGGCACTGCAAATATTGTTATGTATGTGCATTTGTGTATGTGGGCTTGGAAAGCCCCAACCCTTTCCTCCTTTTTTCCAGGCTTCTCTCTTTTCAGAGACCCTAGAAAGCCCTTGCTATAGGAGGGAGACCCCACCCTTCAGGCCTGATCTCACATTTACCTCCTCCTTTCGGTTCAAAAAAGTATTTTTTTTTTTTGGCAGGGGGGAAGGCAGGGCAATTAAGGTTAAGTGATTTGCCCAAGGTCACACAGCTAGTAATCATTAAGTGACTAAAATCACATTTGAACTCAGGTCCTTCTGATTCCAGGGCTGGTGCTCTATTCACTGCACCACCTAGCCACTCTCCTCCCTCTCTCATCTCTTTCCTAGCTGGGAAGAAATTAATCTCCCAGAGTCCTTAGAAAGTTAAGCTCCCTTGCAGGCAACCAGTTTGGAACCTTACCAGAAGTATTGTTAGGAAAGGAGGTTGTGGAGAGCCAATGGAGGCCTCAGGGGGGCTGGAGCAGGGATGGTCACGAGGGTCCTCTAGGACCCACCCGTGGTATGGCAGCCCTCCAAGATGGCTTCCTGGACTTCTCTTTTTGTACCAGAAAAGTCCCATCTCTGACATGCTTTCTCCTTATCTGGAGTTCCAGGACAGTGATTGATAAGGTATTAAGTTATCCTATGACCTCTACTTTCCGAGTTACACTTCGTGATATTTAAATGTTATATTTGCTCTAGGGGGACAAGCATCATAGGATTGGAATGTCCCATACACCTGCTACAGGTCAGTTAACAAGGTAGTTATGGAGGATTCTGTTCATGATCCAGATGCTATGGAGTCATTTAGGCCCATGTAGACTTTTATTCATGTCAGAGTTGGGAAGACAAGGAGTCAGTCTAGTTTGGTAAAAACAAAAGAAAGTGGAAAGTAATTATAACTAAATTGGTTAAAAAAAAAAGACAGGAGTCAGTTAATATGTGTCTTCCCAGGGAATCCCTGCCTCTAAAGTGCATGGTGGGTACCAGCAGGATGATGTCTTTGGATTTTTCTCTCAGAGACAGCTGGGTGGTCCAGTGGATAGAGCACCAACCCTGGAGTCAGAAAAACCTGAATTCAAATCCAGCCTCAAATACTTATTAGTTGTGTGACCTCGGGCGAGTCATTTACCATCTTTTGGTCTCAGTTTCCTCGTCTATAAAATGAGACTAATAATAAGGTGGTCATGAAGATCAAATGAAATAATAATTTTAGTGTTTAGCATAGTGCTTGGCATATAGGAAGTGTTATGGGAGTGGCTGGGTGGTGCAGTGAAAAGAGCACTGGTCCTGGAGTCAGGAGGACCTGAGTTCAAATCCGGCCTCAGACACTTAACACTTACTAGCTGTGTGACCTTGGGCAAGTCACTTAACACCAATTGCCCTGCCTTCCCTCTCCAAAAAAAAAAGTCATGAAATGTTAGTTGTGATACTGATGATGCAGAAGATGTTTAATACGCCTTTCCTCCTTGAATTTCTGCCTATGAATGCTAACTCATTCCCTATAGGCATGCAGGAAATGAATTCTCTAAACAAACTAATCCCAATATGGGAGAAAAGGCCTAAGTTATAAATACAGCATTGCATAAACACATATACATGCACATTTTCTCTAGTAAGCAATATAATTTCATTTGCAGTCCCCAGAGAAAGGAGATAGGTAACTGTACTTGCAGTTACAAAAGTCTAGGGAGGAAACATTTCCGTACAAGCATTATAGGAAAGGTCTTAGAAGTCACAACCAGAAATTAAGAAATGAATCTCAGTAGTCCTAGTGTAATAGATCCTGCAATATATTTGTGTGTTCTAGCTGAGAGACATTGTGAAATAGTGCCCAGGCAGGAAGATCTGGGTTCCAGGTATGCACCCCTGCCACATCCTGGCCTGACACATGATCCTGAGCTGGTCACTCCACATCTCAACTCCCTAGGCAATTCTCTAAGGCTATTCATTTGCAGGGGTGGAGGGAGTTTCTACATTGAGAGTTCCCCAATCCAGTCTAGTTACAAGAGGGAAAAAAATGTGTCAGCCAAAGCTTGTTCTTCAGGAGTGCCCACATTTTGTTACTTTGTGATGGGGCAGTGGGTCAAGAGGGCTGTGACAGTCTCTGATCCAGGAGAAGACTATATATACACTGATGTGAGGTTTTGCTTTAGGGCTCACTTTGGAAAGAGTTCTGTGATTTGGCCAGATGAGACTCTGGGAAGCTGTTGAGCCCCCCAGCTATGAAAAACCCAGATGTTGGTGCTTCCCTCTCTGGTAACTGAATAGGCATGGATGTGATGGTCAGACAGTTGGAAGCCCATCTGCTGATCTGTTTCTTTGTTTGCTTGTAACTTCTTGTGTTCTGTTCATGTTCTCTGAAGTTCAGGGTGCTGAATTTTTCCCCTGAACTAGGTAAATAATATATGTTTGTTTGATTAAAGTAAGATTGTCAACCCATTTTGAGTTGCTTTCCTTTAGAAAGATCTAAGAACCTGTGCCAGCAGCCACCCTGGGTGTATGCTAGGGTGTTTGCTGATGCTGCCCTTCCCCACATTCCAGAGATGAAGAAAAATACCTTCACTCTTCTTGTTCTTTTATCTCATCCTGCTCTTTGCATAACTCATATCTTGTGTCTGGGCTGATCTTTTCCATTTCTCCCAAATCTTCTCTACAATTGTGGCTCTCTACCCCTTACTCCCATCAGTTAGGTTAACCAAGGTGGCTCACAGTGCATTCTGTTTTGGGAACACCTGTCAGAACCCTTGATGCCAATAGCTAAGGCGTCTTTTATGATGCGAGGCACAGCAAGAAGGAATCTAAGACAGCATAATTAAGTGATGAAGAAATTCTGATGTATGGATGTATGCAAATTTATTTTTTAGAAGATTGTACTCAGGTTTTACAAAATCAAACTCTCCTGTTCCTGTTTATTGCTCCTGAAGAATCAGAGGGCTGTCAGACTTCCATGAGGGAAGGGAATCCTGCATCTGGCACTGATGTGTTTGAGACGTCCTTCCCTAAAGTGTGAAATCCATGGGGTGGTGATCAGTGGGAAGAGCTGCCTTAAGTGACTTGACCAAAGTCACATGGCTAGTAAGTGTGTCAAGTGTCTGAGGCCAGATTTGAACTCAGGTCCTTCTAACTCCAGGGTCTGTGCTCTACTCTCTGCACCACCTAGCTGCCCCTAGATTCCCTTTAAAAAAATGAGTTAAATAGAATTTAGGGGAAGGGGATTTTATGACACCCTGGAAATAACTGGAAATACTGGAACCTGGGTCCTGGGCCTAACTCTTTTACTGACTAAGTATGTTGCTTCCTTCACTAGGCTTTTCCAAGAAACTAATCTTCCTTCCTGTCTATGTGTTAGACAGTGACATCCAACATGGATTGACTGATTCATACTTGCTATTATGGCTTTGCTGATTACTTGGCCATTGTGGGATGGGGAGAGGAAGGGGGATGTGCTAAGGGAGTGGGTATGGAGTGGATTGCAGGACTATCAGGGCATGTAGGGCGACTCTGCCTATCAGTAGAGTTTTGAGGGGGTGTTGAACCTGCCCACTGATTTGATGGTAGGTGTTATAAAAACCAACAACTGAGTCTTACCCCATTCTCTGCACTGTTGCTTATGTGGGAGGGCAGGGCAAGACTCAGTGGAGTCTTGATTAAATTGAGAGATCCCTCCACACCTCTACCCCCATCAATGTGAGGAGAAGAACCATTATTTGGAGAAAACTCATAAGACTATTAGCTACCCTTCCTATGGCCTGTAAAACCAAACTGTTACATTCTCTGAGGCCTTGGAGCATTGCTCTCTCTCTCTGTTCCTCTCTGCTTGACACCTCCCCTCCCTTGCCCATTCCCCATTTCTGTCCAGTCTTTCTGTTTCCTCCCCACCCCCACCCCAACATGAAAGTGGGAGAAAGTGTTTACATGTATCCTGAGAAGGGAATTTGAGGACTTTGTTCCTCCCAAGCTTTTTGTAGAGGAGAGAAGTTTGTACATACTTCAAGCAGTATGATTCCAGCAAAGAAAGATTTCCTGGGTAGCAACAGCTTTGAGAGCTGCCTTGTGGGTAACTTCACATTTGAAATTTCCCAAGTCTGAGACTTTGGGTGCCAGACATACTAGAGGGAAATTTCCTGATGCAGGGGGAAAAAAATAAATATTTATCTAGCACCTGCAATGTGCTAGGTGCTATCCTATCCACTTTACATACTTTACCAATATTATCCCTTTTTTTTTTTTTTAGAGGGGGGAAGGTAAGGCAATTAGGGTTAAGTGACTTGTCCAAAGTCATGCAGCTAGTTAAGTGTCAAGTGTCTGAGGCTGGATTTGAACTCAGGTCTTCCTGACTCCAGGGCCAGGAGTCACTCTATTCACTGAGTCACCTAGCTGCCTCTTCACAAATATTATCTCAATTCATCCTGTGAGGTAGGGACTGTTATTATCCCTATTTTACAGTTGAGGAAACTGAGGTGAAAAAAAGTGACTTGTCCAGGGTCATACAACAACAAATGACTCAAAACCCTTGGCTTCTCAATTTTCCAAGTACTCTTCTTTCCTCTGTAAACTGCTGCCTGGAGTATCATAATTCACATTTATATAGCACTTTATGGTTTACAAAGATGGGAGCAAATAAATGAAAACCTAGCCAGAACTCATTTCCAGCTAATGCATTATACAGAAAACCATTTATTTGCCAGGGCTTCCATTGCCTTCTCTGGAATCCTCTGGGTCTAGTGTCCAGGCAATACTCATATTTTCCTCTAATGTATTCCTGGAACCCATCCATTCCTTCCTGACCCCACTGCCACCAGCCTAATTTGTGTCCCTCTCATCTCATACCTAGACTATTGTCATAGCCTGCTAAGTGGCTTCCCTGCCTTCTGTTGATCATATCCAACACATATCATATAAAACCATCAATGCAATCTACTTCTTTGTTGTAATGAACTCTTTTAATTTGCACCTTCAAAAAGCTCCCCATTTCAGGAGAAATAAAAGTACAGCATCCTTGGTCTTAACATTCAATGCCCTTCATAATTGGATTTCTTCCTCTCTCCCTACTCAACCAACCTTCTTTCCTACTATTCTCCAAATGCTTGTAAAATTGTGCCCCAAGTGTTATAAAATGGGCATAAATATACTGTATACTTCAGTTATATATGAGGGACCCCAATGAGCTATAAAGTGTCCCTGCAATACATAAAAGGATGTAGATGGCAAGTTTGAACCAATGACACCTGCTTTCTCCCTTGATAGACTTTCCTGTAGCAAAAAGTATTCAAAATCCAAGTGGGAGATACTTTATCATTTTTTTTCTTGGTGGTAGCAGTGGTAGTGTTGAGGATGATGGCATTTCTTTTGTTGGAAAATATTTTTAAATGTAAGGACTGACCCAACGTTTCTCCCCTTTACCTTTGTGTATTTTCTCAATTTATTCAAAGTGACAAATGTCACTGCTTAGGAGCAGGCCGTAGAAATGTCATTAGAAAAACTAATGTGTTGTTAATTCATTCTTTTCTCAGTTTGCCTTGCCATTCCTGACCCAAGTTCTCTAGCTGGCCTCCTGAAGGTTTGGACAGACAATGATACATTCTTTGCAGAAGGTGCTAGGCCTGACTGAGTCTCCAGAAACACAGGGCCAGGAACCCTCCTCTTTTCCTGTTTATCTGCTCTGCTTCCTTCCCCACATGACAGAATAGAGCAGCCAGCTTTTAGTACAGTAAAAATGTCTTTCATGTGTGACCACAGAGTACCAGGAGCAGAAAGATAAAACTAACTTGCAACCTCTTGTACTCACAGCTTTGACACTTAGAGCATTGGACATTGCATTGGAAAGCTCCAAAACTGATACCTGCTTGTTTGCTTCATGTGCTCTTTCTTAATAGAGTATCTGTAAAACAGTCAGAGGAGAAGAATCAGGACCATATGTGTTCCTTTGTCCTACCTCCTAGGGTTGTTGTGAGGGTCCAACAAAATAATATTTGTAAAGTACTTAGCACAGTGCCCTGCACATAGTAGGTACTTAATAAATGTTTCTTCCCTCCCCCTCCCTCCCTCCTTCCCTCCCTTCCTCCTTTCCTTCCTTCTTTTCTTCCTTCCTTCCTTCCTTCTTCCTTCCTTCCTTCCTTCCTTCCTTCCTTCCTTCCTCCCTTCTTTTCTTGCTTCCTTCTTTTCTTCCTTCTTTTCTTCCTCCCTCCCTTCATCTTTTGTTTGAGTAGCATAACTCAGTTTTGCTCTTGTCTGCAGTCACTTATAGATAACCATTGCCATCTATATGGGGATCAATTAGTCCAGCATCAAAAGCCATAAGTGTACAGTGAATTCAGAGGAAGGTAGAAGCTAAGTAAGCCACAAAGGATGGGGCACAAATATACACGTATGTGCCCAAAGCATAACAAGAATGCATCAATGAGATCCTGATTTGACCTGACGTAAATCACATTCCTGGCAGAGCTTTTGTAACTTTGAACCTAGATTGCAGAAACTGACCTCGCCTTTTCCTCCACGATTCCTCTGGCCTCTGGATCTGCAGAGAATCTTTCTGGATTAAAACATTTTCCCTGGTCCCAAAGTGGGAAAGTTTCAGTCAGTGCTAAAGAACTCACTCAGTCACAGCCCATGATAGGTCTTGACTTGAATCTCTACCCTAAGATGGAGCAGGTAGAAGAGTTATTTTAGGGGTCTGATTATCCTTGAGTAAACTGATCTCAATATTGGGGGCCTGAAAGATTAGTCCCAAGAGTATAGAGACGTGAGAGTAATGTAAGACCAGCATTTCCTAGGTTATTTATTAGGGAAGAGAGAGAAAATGAATAAGCCTTCATATCATACCTATTATGAGTCAGCTCTATACAAATATTGTCTTGTTTGACCCTCCCAATAATACTGAGGTAAATGCTATTCAACTATTTTATAGTTGAAGTAAGTGAGACAAACGCAGGTTAAATGACTTGTCAAGGGTCACACACCTACCAAGTATCTGAGGTTGGATTTGAACTCATAACATAAGACCCTAGACACTAAACTAGGTTCAAGTCATAGTGATTTAAAGTTGGAAGGGACCAATCCCTTCATTCTAAATATGAAGAAACCAAGAGAGTTATATGTTATATGTAGTTAGTTATATGACTTTCCCAGGCTCACATAGCTAAGCTAAGTGTCTGAGGCAGGATTGGCTTCCTCTCTGCTGGGTCCGGTAAGGTGGGGAGAAGGCATATGAAGTTGAAATATGTTAAAGTCTCTGCCCTCATAACCATATAACCTAGTAGGGAGTTGGGGCATGTACACAAAGAAACTTATCAGGATGGTTTAAATTAGCACATGGAAAGATCAGCCAGAGAGATCTGAACATAAAGGGATCTCAATAGAGAGGGGGAAAGGATCTTAATAAGTCATTTGGCAGTGTCTCCACCCCATCTTCCTTTCCATCACCCCACCACTAAAAAGGGCAGTGTATTTTCTAACAAGTGAATCTTTCCAGCTTGTTACAGATGGGAGGTTGTCTCCCATAGGGAGAAAACTGACCGTGTTTCACAGGCTTGCCCAGATAGCAAGAGAGGGGCCTTGCCTTGGAAGATCAGCTGAGGGCAGCTCTTTACTCTTTCTCCCCTACATATTCAAAACGGATCCCTTTGAAAATTCCTGTCCCAACTGTCTTTTCATTATTCACACTCACTGCCTGTGAGGTCCCCAGGGCTCTGTGGGCAAAGCCAGAGTGCTACAAATATGATAGGAATCACTTAGACCAAAGGGTCTTGTTAATATAAACTTTGCCTATTTCCTCTATGAAGTCACTGTGCTCCAAAAGACAGATTCTTCTGTGTAACCACATCAAAATACATGTCAACTTAATGTTGTTCTAAGTTTTATGGATGGCTTTGGAGGTTAAGAAAAAGAGACCCTGTAGAAAAAATGGTGAAGGTGATGATGAAAACTGATTTCCTGTCCTGGTACTTGGAAACAGGAAGAATCATAAAATCATGGAATTCTGGAGTTGTGAGGGACTTTAAAAGAGAGTATAATCCAGACTTTTTCCTGTAGGTACTGAGGCTCAAAGAGATTTAAACAATTGGTCCAAAGTTCGCATAGCTAGTCAGCAGGCAAACTGGGTTTGATCCCAGTTCTGCTGACCCCAATGTCCTTTCCAGGGTACCATAAAAGCTGTAAAATTATGCAAATATAATATGCCCAATGAATTAAGAGCAAATTTGCGCATGCAGGCAATTTTTATGTTCTATTTCAAACACGTGGAATCAAGCTGGTTTACTTTGGACCCAAGTCAGCTTGTGCTCTTTGCCAATAGCTTTGTAGGTGAAGGTCAAGGAAAATGGCAGTACCCAAGCAGCATGGCAACTGTGCCCAAAGCTGCAGGCAATGTAGCAGTGTGGGGTAAGCATAAGGTCT
The DNA here is from genome assembly GCA_028646575.1 of Pseudocheirus occidentalis. Taxonomy (NCBI): domain Eukaryota; kingdom Metazoa; phylum Chordata; class Mammalia; order Diprotodontia; family Pseudocheiridae; genus Pseudocheirus; species Pseudocheirus occidentalis. Next base: position 77,518,932 of record CM053596.1, on the reverse strand, counting down.
AGTTGAGAAAACAGGTTTTGCAAGCCTGCATTCATAAGCCCAAAACAAAACAAAACAAAAAACCCTAAAGAGCAAATAGAGAATGTTAGGAGGGTTTGGAAGCATTACAGGCAACATAATCTTCCATTTGTATGGAGCCATGGTACAGTTGCACCGGGAGTATGGTATGGGGTGGTGGTCACTGTGCTCCAGAATATGCAAACTGATGAAAGTCTGGGAACAGGCATTGAACATGATCATGGGGAATGGACTAAAGAGACTGGGATTCATCAGTTATTAAAAGTGTCAGTTTTGACATTTACAGTAGGAAACACCATGACTGAGATTACAAGTTAGTCTGTGTATTCATTCATTTCCTGGTACTTCTGAGGAGTTTTAGTTAGTATGGAAGTAAGAAGGCTATTTTGGTCAAAATTTTTAAAATTGTGATTGGTCACGGAGGGGGTGACCATGAACTTGTTGGGAGGGGAGGAAGGAGCAGAATGTTTCCTTTAGATTGTTTCTTTGAATGACCTTTTAATATATTTGCATCGTCAACACTGAATGTTTAATCTGGCTGGTTTCATGGCACTAGGCTTTGGAAGGTTAAAAGCATCTTACCTAAGGCCCCATTCAGGCCAACTGAGTAGTGTTGTTATGAGGACAATATTTAACAAATATTTGTTGCTAAACTATACCAGAAAGGGTTCCAACAATGAGAAAGATGTTGTCCCTGTCTTCCATGGAGTGTTGGCCCAGGAGGACCCAATCGAATAAAAAACAAGTGAATGAAATGAAATGAAAAGGCATTTATGAAGTGCTTCTTGTATGCCAAGCACTCCTATAAGTGCTGGAGACACAAATACAAAAATCAGAGAGAACTTGCCCACAAATGTTGGGTATTATGTGCATACCCACAATATATGTACACACACATATATTTTATGTATATATACGCAACCAATATATGTATACACACAATACTGCATATGTACACATAGTATACACATACAATGCACATGTACATACGTGTGTATAAACAGATAATGCATGTGGACACACACATGCACATCTATATGATGTCTATAACATAGTACTGTATGTACATATAGTGTGTATGTGTATACATATAGTATTTACATACACATATGCATTGTGTGTGTGTGTGTGTGTGTGTGTGTGTGTGTGTGTGTGTGTAAGGCGACCACAGAAGAGAACTATGGTCTGAGAAGTCATAAGGATGAGAAGTGGAATAATGAGGTAATTCAGTAATATGCCTTCTCCAGAGGCTATAGTAGGGGCAATTTGATTATAGTATTGGGAGAAAGAAATAGGAAATGCTTGGGGCAACGGGGGGAAATGGAGGTCAGCAGGGCTGACCAGGATGACCAGGAGAAAATGAGAATGAATGTGGTTGTATTTTTAGACAGCATCTTTTCAGAAATTAGGCAGTGAAAAGAAAGGGAAAACCAGCTGTTAGCTTGGGAGCAAGTCACATAATGATTCAGAGAAGGCTGGATAGGGGAAAACCTAGGTAACACAGTGGGGAAGCAGACACTGAAAAGGAAGAGACTAATGATTCTAGAAAGGGGATAGTTAATGGATCAAGTGCCTTGGAGAGAAGGGAAAACATAGATGAAGAGTACTTGGGAAGGGCTAGCCTTAGAAGATGGGTAGCAAGTTGGTGCAGTGGATAGAGCTCTGGTCTTGGAGTTAGGAAGATTTATCTTTGTGAATTCAGTTCTGGCCTCAGACATGTACACACACTAGCTGTGTGACCCTGAGTAAGTCACTGAACCTTGTTTGCCTCAGTTTCCTCATCTGTAAAATAGGCTAGAGAAGGAAATGGCAAACCACTCCAGTGTCTTTGCCAATAAAACTCCCAAAATGGGGTCACAAAGAGTCGGACAAAACTAAAAAAACAATTGAATGTAAGGGATCGATGGTTGAAGCTCTGTGTATCTTAAGGCCCTCCTCTTTAGTCTGAGGGTGGAAGTACAGGTCCTTTAATACGGCACAGATTCTTCCCCCCCTCCCCCCTTGCATTTCTGGATTAGAGATACAGGGTTAGGATTCCTATAACTTCCCTCTGAAGATCTAAGAATTGAGATGATATTCTTTTTTCTTTTTTGTCTTTTTGTAGGGGGGAAGGCAGGGCAATTGGGGTTAAGTGACTTGCTCAAGGTCACACGGCTAGTAAGTGTTAAGTGTCTGAGGTCAGATTTGAACTTGGTTCTTCCTGACTCCAGGGCCGGTGCTCTATTCACTGTACCACATGGCTGCCCCAAGATGGCATTCTTAAATTCTCCCCAATCACCAACCCAACAAAGTGTTTTGGAAACAGCATCAGTCAGGCAAGGATTTATTGAATACCTGCTATGTGTATAGCATTATAGTGTGCTCGAATGAGTGCCGGATTGGGAGTCACAGAAGCTGGGTTCAAATCTAGAGTTTTGAGCTGTAGTTGATGGATCAAAGCATTTACTAAGCACTTACCATGCTCTAGGCACTGTATAAAGCACTGAGAATTCCAATACAAGCAAGTAATCCCCAGTTGTGATGGACTTTTACATTCTAGTGGGGTGAGATAGGGGAGAGTATGGGGTCCCCTGGGGCCTGGTGAGGAAACTGCAGAAAGTTTCATGGAGGCCTGGTGCCCAGCAAGTTAAGGCTACAGGCTCCTGGCAGCCAGAGTGGTGAGTCCCATTTTCCTGTTGTCACTATCTTCTTGGAAGCCTTAGTTGCTATATCTCTGCAATGGGTATGATGCTAAAGGCACTATCTACTTTATTTGGTAATGAGAAATATTTGAATATGCAAAGGATGTCTGATTTTATCTGCTTGGAGAACTCTAGGTATGGGAAAACCCAATAAATAAATCCTTGTGCTTGAGGCACACAAGGTCAAGTCATCTGTCTAGGACCACACAGATAGTAAATTGATAAAGGATTTGAACTCTTGTCTTCCTGATTCCAAGCCCATCATTCTAATCATGGTCAGACTGAAAGCCTTAGTTTTATAAATGTCTGCCATCCAGTATTAACTAGGTACCTACTATGTGCCAGATTTGTGTTAGGTGCTGGGGATACAAAAGAGAGACCAAAACAAAATGGTCTCTGTTCTTCAGAAGCTCACAGAATAGAGCAGTGGCTGTGTTTCCTCACTGCCTACCACCTGAGTCCTACATGGGACAGAGAGGTAGGTGAGAGAATCCCATGAACTACTTCAACAGTTTCATTAAAAAATATTTTATATACATATACAGTCAATTATATATACACACATGTGTGTATACATATGTATGTGTGTGTATATATATATATACATATATATATAAAGATAGGTATATCTATATATAAAAAGAGAGAGTGAAGAATCTGAGCAGATCTACCTGCTTCTTTCCTTGACTGTTTAGATGGGACCAATGTAACTTAGTGTCATCTAGGTGCAGTGGATAGGGGGTTGAGGACATCTATCTTTCGCTGCTAAGGCTGGGTAGGAGACATTGTAGCACAGAGAGGAAGATGCTGGATTTGTTGTTAGATGTTCACATCTTAGTTCTGCTCATGACTGTGTGACCTTGGGTAAGTCACTTCCTCTCAGAGGATACTAGTTGATTTGTGCCGTGGTCGTTTCAACAGTGCACCTCTTAGATCTCCAGCCTGACCACCCAGTGACTCCAATTCAATAGCCTCCTCATATGAAAAATGAGGGGATGGACTCATTAACCTCTAATCTAATGGATCTTCCAGAAACTGAACACAATATTCTCTTCGTTGCCTCGCAAGCCCTACAGCCGGAGGACTCCCAGACAGCGAAGACATAGCATAATTTCCTCTCAGTCTTCCAGGTTAAGCTCTCTCCCAGATGACATGCTCTCAACATTGATTAACAAAAATAGAACCTTCTTTGTGAGAACAGTAGCCACCAGATGGCACCAAGAGCTTTTATGGAGTTAGCTGCAGAATTTGCTCTTGAGACAAGGTACAGGAACTAGATGGAGAAAAAGAGTAAACACTACCTGTGGGGGTGGCTTGGGGCCCTGGCCATGGACCACCTGCTCACAGAAGCAGAGACATCATAGCTGAGGCTCTCGAGGTGGCCCTTGGACCTGTTGCCCGAGTTTGCATGCCCCAGGTCCCTCCAGGGAGGGCTTCAGAGCAATTGGCTATGATCCTCCATTCCCAGACTCAGTCTCCTTGGGACCTCCCTTAGTTTCATTGGTGATGATGGAATGATCCTGAGAGTTGCTTCTCTGTCGGCTGGAATTTCATACCACACCACATCACACACATAGTCACCACCAGAACTGACCTCAGTTTAGCTCTGGGCATTGGGCAAAGCTTTCAGAAGGGAACAAGGGTGCATGTTTTCCACTTTGAGTCACTCAGATTTATAGCATCAGTGATTTAAATGAGAATAATGCATTGAATACCAGGAAGGAGCAGTAGTAAGCAGGCTAATACACCACTTATTTTCCAGAATTGCTGTGAAGATTTAAAAATATACACACACACACACATAAATCCACTATATGTGTTTATACACATATGTAATATAATATATTTGATATATAACAAATTATATACATATAAATAATGTGCATTATTTATATGCATATAAATAATATAACATTTTACATATAAATAACAACATATATTATTTATAAGCATATAAATAATAGACCATATATTATTTATACATATAATAATTTTCAATATATCAAATAATAATGTATATAAAGTCCTTTACAAACCCTAAACTACTGTACAAATTATTATAAGATAAACAAAAAGACCAGACAACAAAAGGAAGCAACACAAGGGAAATTAGGTTCCCCACTCTGCCAAATATACTGGATCATAGGAATATGGGTTCTTATGAGTCTGAAGAGACTTTAGAAATCATTTTTTCCAGTTATTTCTTTACATTGTCCTCTTAAATAGTGAATTAACCCTCAGGTCAGCAGCTTTCATTCCATGGACTAGATAGTAGATTTTGCAATTGCTAAAATAGTAATGTAAAAATGTTATATTTATGTTTATAGAGTCATAGGACATTGGAGCTGGAAGGAACCTTAAAAATAATTTAATTCAACCACTTTATATTATACTTTGGAAAACTTAGGTCTAGAGAAACTAATAACTTGCCCAAAGTCACATAGCTGGTGCTAAATCTAGGATTTAACCCACGTCATGACTTCCATTCCAAGTACTCCTTCACTTCAACCCAATTTTTATGCCTACAAATATTTAATGCTTCAACTGTTAAAGTCAGAAATTCTAGCTTTTAAAATGCATTTTGTAATCATGACTCTAAATCTTGGATAATAAACTTCTAAAGAAGGCAGAAGAATTTACACAGTACTTAAATCAATAAATATGGTTCTTGGAGCCATAAACACATAATAAATTAAGTATTCTTTGTGCTTGTAAACCAATTTCCACTTGAGTATTCATGTATTTTGTTCATATTTATATCTTTGATGATTTTAATGAAACTTCTGCTGCCTCTGACTACATCTGTAGAATTTCTAGAATATTAACCCTTGTGAGGACCCTACGCTTGACACTTGGACTTTGATGATGAACCTAACTGGGCAGGCTGTTCAAGAGAAAGAGAGTCCCAGAGAACACAACTGGGCTCACTTAGCAGAGTCTGTGATCCTGAAAAATTTCCTAACAATTACAGATAGGTGACATCAAAGTAGAATGGGCTACTGGGGAGGTCCAACCCACCTGGTCATTGTTAAGCCTGTAAGCAGGCTCTAGGTGACCTCTTTTGGGAATGAGCCCTGGGCTAGGACCCAGAAGAGTCCTATTCAATCTTAAGTTCTGCTTTGCATTAGCTATGTGACTCTGGGCTTTTCAAGCTCCATTAAACACAAAGAAAGAATTAATGGCCTTTGTTGGATTTGGGCAGGACTAGGTGGCCTTTGAGCTCCAGTTCATCTCTTGGGATTCCATGGTTCTATGATAAGAACTGGTTTTCTCTGAGTCACTCTGAGTCACCTACATACCATAATTTTTTTCCCCCCAGCAAAAGACAGAACTTTGGCAAGTAGTGATATAGTGGTAAAAGGGGTTCTGAAATCAGAGGACTTGGGTTACAGTCCCATCTCTGATTCTTTCTGAGGGATGTTTTTGTTGTCTGTTGCAGTTCAGTCATTTCAATTGTGTCTGACTCTTTGTGACTCCATTTGTGGTTTTCTTGGCAAAGATACTGAAGTAGTTTGCACTTCCTTCTCCAGCTCATTTTATAGATGAGGAAACTGAGGTAGACAGGGTTAAGTGACTTGCCCAGGGTCACACAGCTAGTAAGTGTCTGAGGTCATATTTGAACTCAGAAAGATGAGTTTTACTGATGCCAGGCCCGGCACTCTATCCACTAACTATCCATGGGGTATTAGACAAGTCAATTAATTCCCCTGGTCTTCTGTTTTCTCACCTGTAACATTAGGACATTAGGGGGCAGGTAGGTGGTGCAGTAAATAGAGCACTGTTCCTGGAGTCAGGAGGACCTGAGTTCAAATTTAACTCCAAACACTTGACACATTTACTAGCTGTGTGACTTTGGCCAAGTCACTTAACCCCACTTGCCCTCCAAAAAGCAAAAAGCAAAAAAAAAAACCCCTTAGGGCATTAGACTAAATGACTTCTGAGGTCCCTTCCAGCCTAATATTTACAATCCTATGATCCCATACATGGGCAGGGATATTTTGCTTTAAGCAACTCTAGGGGTATCAGAAGGTTGGTGTAATATGAAGAGGGTGGTGCTCTGTAAAGGGTAAGATCTGTGTGTAGCGATGGTGGGAAAGCACACTAATATGCTTGTAATGTTGTGTGTTGGTACAAACTCAGCAGAAGAGTAGCCTGACAGTTGGCTCCTTTGTGCCCCAATGGTTTTTGCTACTGAGTTGTGTTTGCCTACTTTGTGCGCCCCATTCCCACCCACACCCTAGCCAGACATCGTCTGGGGAAATGACTCCTGTGGCCAGCCATCCCCACCAGCTGCTGACCAGTGATCACCTATGGGTCAGACAAGTCAGCCTAGCTGGAGCAACGAGGCCCCCTGAGGTGGCTGGTGCCAGACAAGATGAAGTGCCAGCCACCGCCCCTTCATCTATCATCTTCTTTTAGACTCAGAAGGAGATAGCTTAGGAATGTGAACTCACAAGCTTGGCTAGGTCCTCCCCCACTCGCTGAATTAGATAACCAGAATCTGCAATGGGTTTTGCCTCCACCCAGGTCCCACAGGTATCCTGGAGAAACAGCCTGAACATTTATTCTCATAGCTACTGTAACCACAGTTCCTGAGGACCCAGAAAGGACAATTCTTGCAGCCAAAGTCCTTGGTACTCTTGGATGTTTCAACATCAGAAACTGATGTGATTTTAACAGTGGAAATGACATTAAAGATGCATGATTACCCACTGTGTTGAAGAACCCTGAGGATCATGGGACTTTTTCATCTGACTTGCAGCTGAAACCTTCTGTAGGAGCCATCCCCCCACAGGAGCTCCTTGAGAGTGGTGACTGTCTTACCTCCATATGTATATCCCTGTGCTTTGTATGTAGTAAGCATGTCATAAATGCTTTTTAATTCATTCATTGCTTTCAATTCTTTATCTTTTCTTTTTTTTTTTTTTTTGCCTACTTGGTCCTTCTCTGCTTATGATCACCAGCTACGGACTGAGTGCCAAGTTTACAGGGTGGAAGGAAGGTAGGGGGCAGGGAGGCTGCCGATGCATCATCTCTAGGAACTAGAGCCATGTAATGAAGCTCGCTGTTGTCTTCAGTAACTTTTGGCTTTGTCCCATGTTTGTCCTGATTTAGATGTTTTTATTAGAATTGTAGACCCCAAATAGCCATTACTTATCAACACTGGGGCTGTTTTAATTTAATTATTTGTCCTTTCCTCGGTATGTGTGGGGATGGTATTGAATGAGTTTGTATCCAAAATACCAGTGTAGGCTGGGAAGAAAATGTCACCTTCATGCACCATACTGGAACTGACAAAGCCAAATTCGTCCTCCCTTCCTAGACAAGGTGACTAGTCTCTGGGGCAAACCCAGCCATATCCCTAGTGCCAGGGCTCAGCAGGGCCATAAACACAATCGTACTGGGACAAAGGATGAGATTTAAACATTCTTCATGCTATAATAGGCATGGACAAAAGGCAGGAAATGTTCAAGCTGATTCCTGTTCTTAATTCAAGCCTCTAGGGATGCATGGCATGACAGTAACCTATAAGCAAAAAACCTCCAGTCTCTGTTGAGGATGGAGTGGGGAGCTGGGAGGGTGGGGCTGCCTGACCCAGGCATTACTAACATTAACGCTAGGGTTAAATTTCTTGTTTTTAGTTTTCATATCTATTACTCATTCTAATTGAACTGTTATTTGCTTTCACATTTTTTAAAGAAATTCTCAGGAAGTTTGACCCAAAGAAGATGAGAAAATGTGACTCCCACTCCTAGCAGAAGTTGGGGGGAGGCAATAATAATAATGACAATAATATCTAATATTTACCATAGTACTTTAAGATTTTACAAATTAGTTTGCATGTATTGCCTCATTTGATCCTCAAGACAACCCTGTAAAATTGGTGCTATCATTATTACTATTTTTACAGGTGAGGAAACTGAGGCAGAGGTTAAGTGCCCAGGGTCACACAGCTAGTAACTGTCTGAGGCAGTATTCGAACTCAAGACTGTTCTGACCCCAAGTTCTGCGTTCTATCTACTGTGTCACCTAGTTGTGGGTATAAGTACAGGGGTGGGGAACCTGTGGCCTCGAGGCTGCATGTGGCCCTCTAGGTCCTCAAGTGTGGCTGTTTGACTGAATCCAGACTTCATGGAACAAATCCTTTCGCTGCAAAGGGCCACACTTGAGGACCTAGAGGGTCATGTGTGGCCTCAAGGTCACCAGTTCCCCACTTCTGGATAAGATATTATCTATACTGTCAGGTTTTGTTGATAATCTAAATTAATTTTGCAGAACTGATTTTTTTTTCTCTTTAACTCTTTGTTATAAGGGATGGCTCAATGGGTAGGGTAGTGTATGTATTTGGAAATAAAAGTGATGTAAAACCAAAATATAGCAATAAAAAATATAAAAAAGACCCCCTTCAGAAGGATGAAACTTCACAGCTAACCGAGGGGAACACTATTCTGGGTTAATGCGGGTCCAGGTTTATTATTTTATATGTGAGTATGTGTATATATACACACATGTGTACACATGTGAATGCACACAAGAATTCCTCTTTGCCAAAGGGCATGACTTATCCCACAGTGACCAGACCCATTGGACCTGGAGTGGGGAAGACTTGGGTTTGAATCTTGCCTCAGACACCAATTGTCCCTTCACTTCTTTGAACCCCTGTTTCTTCATCTCCAAAATGGGATAATAGTGCTTATCTATATACCTAGCTTATAGTCCTTAGTGTGACCTGTTATTAATTAACCTAAGAGAGCACCACAAATTTAGGACAGCAGATTAATCTCTGCCACACCCCTTTTATATAGTAGCTATGGTCCTGAAAAGACGCAAGCAATTACAAACTTTGTAAAGCAAGTCACATTTTAAATGTGCTAAGGCAGCTTGTGACTTATGGAATCCTATTACGAGTGTTTTCATTAGCAAAAGAAATTCTTTGTAAAAAGTAGACAGTCTGACATTTGGAAAGCTCCATTTTTTCCATATATTGGGTTTTCTTATAGTGAGGTACACTATGGATAAGTAGGCACCTATCTGTGTATTACATAGGTGTTTTCTGGTGACAGAATTTGCAAATATTTACCTTGAGACCTATAAAACCTCTTCTAGTTACCAGAAAGAGCTTTTGTAGGTCTCTAACAAGGTCATTTTCAGGACAGCTGTAATGCTATATTTCATCATATTATAAATACATTATATTCATATTAATATTCATTATATAAGAAATATTTTGTATACTTCTTACAAAAGTAATGGAGCATCTTCCACTTTTCCAAATTTTTAGCATCCTGTCTTTAATTATTTTGCCTTCATAGTTGTAAGAACTATCAAACAATAGTTATATAGGCTGCTTTCAGGTGGTAAAAAGATTTTGAGTTATTCAAGTCTGAGTTATTCAAGCAATAAATTATGTCTATAAGTTGTCTCTTTTTAAAACAATATTTTGCAACTTAGAGATAGGTGTTATTGGCATAATCATGTCAATGTTTCTCCATTGTCTCTGGAAAGAAAGCAGCTCTCTGCTAAGAAGTAATGATCATATCATATATACTATGAATTTTTTGGAAATAGGGCAAGTAATTCATTTCCAGAGGAGTACAGATGTTGCTACATAACTACTCTCTCTATTTGTAGCTCAGCAGTATAGTAGGGACAAGGGTAGATGAGAACTTCCGAGGCTCCAAGAATGGGGTGATAGTGAGGAAACTTCAGATGTAGAACTCTTCTATTTCATGAGTCGGGGGGCCAGAGGACTCTGCAGGTTGTTGGGGGTGGTCACTAGTTTGCCTGGCTTCTGAAGAACGGGAAGCGGGGATCTCGGAGGTCTCCTTGAGTGTGGAGGAGGATGTGAAGGGAGAGGCCGTAGATGATGGGGGAGAGTCGGATGACCCTGCAGTAAAAGAGGAAAGGGATGTGCAGGAGGCCTCTGCGGGCACACCGCTTGAAGCAGATAGCGGCCTTCCTTTGGAAACTCCCTGCTTTGGCAGATGGGGGTGACATTTTCTTGGGGGGAGGAAAGTTTCCAAATTATTGCAGAATCCACTGGGAGCTGAATAAGCTGAGACTACAGACAAGTCTGAGAAGGAAAGCTTTAGGCCTGTGTCCACATCAGTTTCTTGGGCATCTTCTAAGTCATCAACAGACAGCTTGGGGTTCTGTTTACATGCTGATGACTCTTCTGCTAGGGAGCCTCTGTTTAAAACCCAGAGTGGTTCGGCCGAGGGCAGAGAGTCAGAGGCAAGACTAGCTCCTCCAGTGGGCAGACAAAACAATGACTTGCTCCTCTGGAATGACCAAGGAGGGTGATGAGTGTTGCTGTTTCTTTGAGGCTGTCCTCCCTGATTCCCAGGGGGTAGGTCAGGCTGGTAGAGCCCATTGACTGGATCTCCTAATTGCTGCTGCTGGCCACTGCTTAGTGTGCGACTCCTTGGGATGAAACCAGATGAAGGGATGAAGGAAGAAGTCTTCTCTGGGTAGCAGCGAAGCTTGCTGCCTTTAGAAGATTTTCTATATAAACTGTGTGCCTGTGGGGAAAATAGGAAATACTCCATTAACATGGGATTGTTAGTTTCCTGGTGGCACAATTGCAAAATTATACTTGTTATAAATCATTCTATCGAATCATTGGAAAAGCCTAAGGGAACATTATGACAACTCAATGGAAAGAGGATATCGTACTTAGATATACAACATTAATAATTAATAATATTATAACAAAAATTAATAATGCCAATGATTAATATTAGTAATTTAAGTACATTGTACTTATGTCAGCAAAAAAAACCCCAAGACCCAAACTACCAAATTTTATAGGAACCATCCACCTAACCCAAGCATCAAGATCCTCACTAAGATGACTTTATAAACTATGTGGGGTAATCCAAACTCAAGGTGAAATGAAACGTACCAAAAAGCATATTTTGCCCTTCCTGAGCAACAAATTCCTTTAAATACCAAAGAAGAGTGCTCCCAGAGAAGGAAGAACCTGTCTTCTTTCTTTCTAGAGACATCTTAATATTAGTAAAAGGAGCAATGGATTTGGTGTCAGAGGAGAGACTTAAATCCCACCTCTGCTTACTTACCTGTATAACCACAGATAAATTACTTAACCTCTGTGGGTCTCAGTTTTGTTATATATAAATAAGGAGAGGGGTGTACAACATGATCTCTTGAGTTCTTTCCACCTATAAATCTATTACCCTAGGAATCCAGGAAAAAGATGGTAGTAGTAGTAGTTGTAGTTGTCATCGTAATGGTAGTGGTAGTGGTAGTAATGGTAGTAGTGGTAGCAGTAGTAGTGATGTTGGTGGTGGTATGGTAGTAGTAGTAATGATGGTAGTAATTGTGATGGTGGTGGTAGTGGCAGTAGTAGTGGTAGTAGTAGTAGTAGTGGTAGTGGTGGTGGTAGTAGTAGTGGTGGTGGTGATGGTAGTAGTAGTAATAATGGTGGTGGTGATACTATTGGTAGTAGTAGTAGTAGTGGTGGTGGTAGTAGTAGTAGTGATGGTGGTGGTGGTGGCAGTGGTAGTAGTGGTGGTGGTGGTAGTGGTAGTGGTAGTAGTAGTAGTAGTAGTCGTGGTGGTGATGGTGGTGGTAGAGAAATGAAGGAGGGCAATACAGAGTTAGATAATAGAGACTGATAGCAGAAACTATCTACATGGCCTTGGAGAAGTCACTTAAAGGGGGCCTCAGTCTTCTCCTGAGTAGAATGAAGGGCTTGGATAAGACGTCCTCTGGGGTTCTTTGCAGCTCTATAAGGCAGGGGCCATGGGGAAGCAAGGTGGTTCCTCGCTCCACACTGCCTGTCCGGTGGTGCTACAGCACATGCGAAGAAAGCCAGTGCCATCTTATGCTATGCACCAGACTGGAAGGGCCCAGACTTAAGTCTGCCTGCTCAATTTTAAAGTCTGTGTCAGGGTTAAGATAAAATCCTAGGGTTTCCCACGGCTGAGAATGCTAAACAAGTCTTGAGATGAGTGAAGCACAATGAAGGAAAGCACAGTTGAGCCGTGTTCCGTGCATTTCTCCCCAGAAGCCTACAAACAACCAGGAGGTACTGACTGCTCTCTCCCTGGTACCTCGTGCACCTTTTATGGTAACAGGACTGTCCGGTAAGCTGTCGGAGTCATTAACCACCATGCTTAATCCCAACTGCCGCAGATTCTCTGCAGGGATTGGCTGTTTGACTGTTCTTTGGTTCTCTTTCCTCTACTTCTGCTTTCTGTCCACTGCTTTCAGAAATTTAGAAGAGAAACCTGCTGTTTACTCTTGCTTAAAACCTACAAACCTTGCCTTCAATGCAGACAGCTACTTGTACCCTCCTGTCCTAGCTTTCTCCTTGTTGTATACGCAGAGTCTAGCAAACCTGACACATGATAAGTAGGTCATCAATGCTTATTGACTGGCTGATTGTGTATCTCTCTCACTTCACACAGGACCCACACAGAGGGACTGGAAAGGATGGTTTTCTCTCTGCTTCTGTTCCTGATTTATGGTGTACCGGCAGTAATAACTTAGTCTGACTAACTTACCCCGTCCCTTATAGCTCTTTAATCATTGACCCAACACTTTACGAAGCACTTTCCTTAAAACATCCTTTGGAAGTAGGCAGTACAAGCAGTCCCCTTTTACAGCAGAAGAAAGTGCAACAGCTCTCTCAGGGTCACTCAACTAGCACGTGTGATAGTCAGAGCTGAAATTTGAACTCGGTTCTCCTGGCTCCAAGTTCAGTGCTAATAAACCTCACTGCCTCTAACAGTAATAGCTCACATGGACAGAAAGTCTTGAAGTTTACAGAGTTAGTATGGCATAGGGGCTAGAGAACAACAACAAGGTCACAAAGACTTCAATTCAAATTCTGACTTTGACATATACTAGCTGCTGGACTACATTAATTGACAAGTTAATTAGCATCTTAGTGTCCTGAGAAATTTACTAAGATTATAAGAAGTTCTGTTTTGATGTCAGGGGTGGGCTACCACACTCCCTAGCACCAGGACCAGATTAAAATGTAATTGGGTTATATGAGTGGACCATTTTGTGTTTTTACCAAAGTAAACAATAAATTCAGTTATTTTATTTGTAAAAAATAATAATAAATAATAAAATAAAATGTAATTGGGAATATTTAATAAAATAAATAAAAATGCAATAAAGCAGGTAATATTAATATATGGTTTTCTAAGTCAATATGCAAACTTCAGAGCCCTCATGTATGGTTTAGCAGCCCCCTTTCAATCTGAGTTTGTTACTGCCACCCAATATAGATCAAGTGATGTATCCAGACTTAAAATTGATATTCAGAAATAATATTATTCCTTTGTTTCATCCTTCTTTGGCATTAAGACTATATTTATCATATAAAAAGAACTTGGTAAAGTGTTTTCTTTCTCTCAGCTTTTGAGAATAATTTGTGTGGTATAGATATTAATTTTTCTTTAAAAATGTGATGCAGCTCTCATTTTTACCCCTTTGTTAGTCCCTATAGAGCCAAATCGATTTCCTTTATGAAACTGGATTAAATACTGCTTCTTGGAGAGCTGTTAATTTGGGTATTTTATATTTTGAAGGTGTTCCTCTATATTTTTTATGTTCTTAGTTTTGTTGGCCTGTAATTCCGCATACAGAAGGTTCTTTTTCCTCTGCTTTTGTCAAGATCACAATTTGTGCATTTATAAGAACCATTTGTTGAGCCCTGTGATAGTTTTCCTCTTTTTAGTGTTCCTACTGTCAGACTCTTTTCATACTGACTTGGATTTACTGATGCAGGGTGAGCCTTATATGTGAGGCCCATCCAGGGATGGGGAACCTGTGACCTTGAGGCCACATACGTGACCTGGGTCCTTGGGTATGGCCTTTTGACTGAGTGCAAGTTTTACAAAGCAAATTCTTTGATTAAGGGGATTTGTTCCGTGAAGTTTGGATTCAGTCAAAGGGCTGCATTTGCATTGAGGACCTAGACAGCCACATGTGGCCTCAAGGCAGCTGGTTTCCCACCCTGCCATTGGCCAGGGTACAAATATAACCTTTGCTATATTAATATTAATATTGTCTCCATTTCACAAAGGAGAAAGCTTGAGAGGTAAAGTGACATCTTATGATTGCACAGAGAAATACTGGAGCAAGGAACAGAATTCAATCTCCTAAATTCTATTTCCAGAGCTATTTCTACTACAACAGATTGCCAGTCTCTGTGCAAAATTTCCTGGCATCTGATGGATTGAAAACCTCTACTAGTCTTCTAGACATCAGAGAACACCTAGTTACCCATTTAAGGAGGAGATGGTTCTGTCCCAAACACAGCCCTTGTGAAATTTCAGGAAAAAACTTCTCTTGCAGACATATCCCTAACAATGGTGTCAGAAAACACACATGGAAGATGGTAACTTCTGTAAGCAAGAGTCAGTGAATGTATTCATTGGAAATGAGGCGAGTCAGGAGGATTGAGGGAGAACAAGGAATGGCACTCTGACTGACAAGGAGACGAACCTGTAGCTTGAACGCAAGACCAGAGGAGGCATGGGTGATGGCATATTGAGAGAGTGAGCCCAGGTAGTTTGTGTGTTGGGAAACAGTCAGGAAAAAATGCCAGAGTATTGGAGACAGAAGGTGAGACTGTTTCCAGGAGCTCTGGTGGTAATTCTGTGAAGAGGAGTTAGCATGGCCACTAGGATAAGTGGTCAGGTCTGGTCTTTCTGCACTAAGCCCAGAACTGAGAAAGAAGCCAACAGGGGAGGCTGAGGTCTAGTGCCTTTCACACACAGCAACAACAATACTGGGGAGCCATAATATGTGTGTCTTCCTCAGATTACATTTATTTGAATAGCAAATTATTATTGCTTCTTAGAGTTTCAATATGAATGTAGATAATGCCTAGGAGCCACAAGAAGATCTAGACCTCAAGATCTGAGTGAAACCAGTGGCAACTGTCTGAATGTTTAAGAGTGGATGTCAGCCTTAGACACTTAACACTTACTAGCAGTGTGACCTTGGGCAAGTCACTTAACCCTAATTGCCCTGCCTTTCTCCCTCAAAAAAAAAAAATGGATGAGACCAGATGGGATGTTCTGCCTGAACACATTAACTAAATTATGATGGAAATCAATGTGGAAATTATTTTGTTTCTAAAAACTCATTTCACAAACAAAGTTTTAGGAGCACATCTGTCTTATAAAGTGAGTCACACCATTGGTGGGATTGCAAGATATGACTGCATTGCACCTCCTACCAACTGGACCACCTTGTGCTTCATTGGCAAGATTTGGGGTCTTACAACCTATTCTGAAGTGAACAACACCTGAGTTATCTGTGATTCTAAAGCTCTTTTCCTTCCAAGTTTCCCCAGTGTGTATTTCTTCCATCTAGGTGCAGACCCCTCACAGAAGTAATCCTTGTAGCTACTTCACTTCAGTGGAAATCTTTCAGGTTTCATTTCTATAGCAACTCTCCCAAGCTTCCTCAAGTCCTATTTGGTCAACCCCAGGGATTTCCTAATGCTACAGTCAAACACCTCTCTCCCCTTACACTGGGGACATCTGGCCACTTCCCATCAACACAAGGCTCTCTGGGTATTCCTTCCACGATACCATTTTGATCCCTTCTAATACTCTCTCTGACTGAACAGGCACTCCTGTCTACTCAGCCCCCTTTTCTTTCAGCTGGGGTATGTTTAGCCTGGAGCAGACTAGGTCTTCAAGTGCTTGAAGAACTGTCATGTGGAAGACGGATTTACTCATTCCATTTGTTCCCTGGTTCTGCAGAACCTGGAGTGATTACTGAGTGGAGGGAAGCTTTAGGCTTGATGCAAAACCAAACCAAAACAACATATAAATAAACACAAATAAAAAACACTCCCCCCTCCCCAGCTAAAGCCTAACAATGAAACAAAGCAGTACAAAAACTGAATGGCCTATTTTGGAAGGTAGTGAGCTCTCCTGCATTTAAAGTCTTCAAACAAAGCCCAAATGATCACTTTTTGACACAGAAGGTATGCATAAAGCATTAGCCAGACAAGACTGGTTGTTCCAGTATATTTGTCCCAACAGTCTGTACATGCCTTGAGGATGGCATAGAGGACTCTTGATCCAGTATGACCTGACCTGGATGGAGTCTGATATTTCTTCTTTATCTCTAAAAATTCTATGATTTTGTCTCTTCTTTGTTGTTCAGTTGTTTTTCAGTCACATTCAACTTTGTAACCCCATTTGGGGTTTTCTTAGCAAAGATATTGGATTGATTTCAATCTTTTTCTCCAGCTCTATTTTACAGATGAGGAAACTGAGGCAAAGTTAAGTGATTTGCCCAGGGTCACACAACTGGTAAATATCTGAGGTTGTATTTGAATTCAGGAAGATATTTTATGCGATACACCCCCAGGTAAAATAACAGATAATCAGTTAAACAAGATTTACTTGTCAATCAACCAGCATATGCCAGGTACTACACTAAATACTGAGAATATATTTCTTGACTAGGTAAGAAGAGGTTTTAGGGTATAGATGAGTCCAGGTCTGCAAGTATGTAAGATGCGTTGGCTACAGCTGGCTAAGGAAAGGATGAAAGAAAAAAACTGAAGGTGGGTCCTGATAAGCATGCGGATGATGTCAAGGTGGTATCTCTGGCCTTCATGCGACAGCTGCTTTCATGTTTCATGGTCACAGATGACTCCCAACCCTGGCCAGATGCAGCATCGGAAATCTGGAGCAAACAATCACTAAGTTGAGGGATGCATTTACACAGGAAAAACCTCAGCCTTCTCACTTGTAGTGAGTATACAATTTTTCTGCATAGGTAAATCTGCCGCTGCTCTTTGTGGCCCCTGAAATTACTTTTACTTACTCTGCAGACAGTTTATTTATTCATCTCTATCCTGTAGCTTCCCTGACATTCTTCAAGGTTCAGTTTAAATCCCATTTTTAATAGATGATCTTTCCCCTGTAACTGCATTCCATTTATTCAATATACATCTTGTATGTAAACTTGCTTCTACATTTTCTCCTCCATTAGAATATGAACTCTTTACATGCTGTATCAATCTTTTATGCACTTGCATATTTTCTTCAGCATTTGAATATAAGCCCCTTGAGGGAAGGGACTATGTTTTTGCCTCTCTTTACATCCCAATTCTTAATATATTGCCTGGCACATTGTTATTGGAGCTGTTTGTCCTTTGCTTTCCAAGAGGACCAGTGACATCGTGGGTGATGTCTTGACTTGTTTGTGAATTGTATTAAAATGAGGCAGAGTTGCACAAAGTCATCAGCCTCACTCTCTCTTCCAGAGTCATATAAGGCCAGTGGCACCACCAGCGATGGCCTGGGATTCAATGGATGACCTTGGCATTTTCGATGTCCAGCCAAGCTCCACAGCACCTGCTTCAGCTGCCTTCAGGGATGTTGGAACAAACTGTTTTCTTCTATCCAGTCTGCCAGTGCAAATCTTAATATACTTGGGATAGATACCCCCTAACTCACCGACAGCTTTGAGGCCTGTTAGCCCATCAATCTTGGGTTAGCCAGGAGACACATGGTGAGAGGTGAGTGACAGGTAGACATTAAAAGTGGGTGGACCCTGAAAAGGACTCAGAAAGCCCCTACTCCAGATATGCTGGTTCTCCTGAACTCTTGTATGCCTCTGGCACACATTCCTGGCACATGCTAAGTGCCTAATAACTGTGTGTTTGCTATTTAATTTTCTGAGTACATGTTGTTTTACCCCAGCAGAATGCAAGGTCCTTCCAAGCAGAATCTGCTTTGTTTTTGCCTCTGTATGTCCAGGTCTAACCCAATGCTTGGCACACAGTAGATGTTTACTAAATAATGAAGGCTTTGACTATATATGTATTACCTCTATGGACTGACTGCTTACCTTCTCAATGAGGGGGCTTCAGGAGGGAGGAAGGGAGAGAATTTGAAAGTTTCAAAAACAAATGTTAAAATGGTTTTTACATGTAACTGGAGTAAAATAAAAATAAAAAGCTAAAAAAAGAATGAATACTTGTTGAATTAAATTGTTGTGCTCATGTGTCTGTTATGGAATCAGATGCCTTTGTAAGGTCATTGTATTTGGTGATATCTTTCTCCTGTACTTTTCCCGTGTCTGACACATCATAGCAAAGAAAAGCTCTGTAATATAATCTAAAACAACACTTAAATTTCAGGAGCTCGTAGCTAGGAATTCTGTTTAAATGATCCAGAAAAACTCTGCTAGGGCATGCCAGCAATGGAAAGAAATGAGAAAAATATAATGGTTGTTTCAGTTGGCTTTTTTTTACCTTCCTTCTTGAAGATAGTAATGAGAGCATCATCAAAATCTTTCCGCAGATCACTTTGGCAAGAGATAAAAGCTGACAAATTCTTGACTTGCCAGGTTCATCATTTGGGATTGAAATGAAAAAAGGAACCCACAAGGAGGAGCTGGCTGGCAAAAAACCAAAACAAAACAAAACAACAAAAAACCAAACCCTACATAAGGGAAACTTTCTGAGGCTGATGTTACCTTCAAGGTCAGGATAGATAAGGTGAGGATTTCTAAGAACAGTTTGACATTGACCCAAGAGGAAAAGATCAGGAAAGCAGACCTCAGAGAGATCAAAGATAGAGTTCATGGGATCTCATGGTCTGAAAATGACATCCAAAGTCTTCTCTGTATTTCAGTATTTCAATAAATCCATGAGCTCATCAATATAAACATCCCTCCCTGAATCAACAGAGATCAGAACTCATTCATACTTCTGCATACCATGTGATTCTTATCACCATATTCATAAAGCCTCCTCAAAGGATTCTCCAGCTTTTCCACTAGTTCCTTTAATATTAAAAAAAGTTTAATAGTAGCTTTTGTTTTTATATCACCTACATTTTTTATTGTTATTTTTCTCTTCCCCAAAATGACTCCCTTATAATAAAGAATAAAAAGGTAGAAAGGAAAAAAAATTCAATAAAACTGACCAAAATATAAAAGATGCTTGATGTTATTTGCAGTATTCCATGTTCACAGTCTCTCACCTCTGCAAGAAGAGTGAGAGGAGGAAAGAGATATTTTCTCATATCTTCTTTGGGACCAGTTTGTTCATAAATATCTAGGTGGTAGAGTGGATAGAGTATTGGACTTGGAGTTAGGAAGACCTGAGTTCAAATGTGACTCAGACTTACTAGTGTGTGACCTTGGGCAAGTCACTTAACCTCTGTCTGCCTTGGCTTCCTCATCTGTAAAAGGAGGGTGGTAATGAAGGGTTAAGTTTTTATGTGTGACTATTACAGAATGTTAAAATAAGGGAAAATCATGTTGACTCACAAAGTCACAAAACAGCAAGGAGGAAACAGAATTGCTGATAAACCATGGTACTATACTTGCTCAAGGACTTGATCAAGTATAAACATTGAGGCTATTTAGTGGAATTTTGTAGTCTCTCTCACAGGGTACTTACCCCCATGTATTTAGCCTATCTATACATGTAAGCATTCTGGCTGTTGCATATGCCAATCACTAAACTTCTCATTAACTTGAGATAATTTCTGCCCCTCCCCCCACCTCTGATTTTTACAACCCAACAATAACAGCACCTACCTTCCAGGGTTGTTGTGGGAAAAAAAAATGAAGAAGTATTTGTAAAGCACTCTGCAAATCTTAAAGCACCATATGCGGGCTAATACTACACAATCTTTAGTTTCTATTGTTTTGTTGTTTTCTTTCCATTTACATTGTTGTGATCATTGTGTAAACTTTTCTCCTGGTTCTGCTTTCTCCACTTTGCATCAATTTATATAAATCTACCACACTTCTCTGAATTAACTGTATTCACAATTTCTTAATACAGGAGTATTCCATTACATTCACGTCCCATAAGTTAATTCAGTCATTCTCTGACTAGATGGGCATCTATTTTATTTTCAGTTCTTTACTAACATAAAAGTGCCACACTAAATATTTTGGTGTCTATAGAGGCTTTCTTTTTTATATTGGCCTCTTTTAGACATATACCTACCTAGCAGTGGAAACTCTACATCTAAAGTCTACAGACAATTTAGCCACTCTCTTCACCTAATTCCAAATTGCCTTCAGAATGGTGAGACCAATTCTCTTTAGATGTTTTGTGCAACCCTCAGGGCTCCCATTTTCACTGTGTTTGATATGCCTCCTTTTCTATTATCCATATCCATGGTTATATCTTTTACATGCTTTGCATGCAAGTCATCGCTGGCAATGTGTAGCTGCCTGTTTGCTGTCCGCCATTTTCACTGCCCTTTGGATGAGCTGCACTTGTGAATCTGCATCCGCATCTTGTAATTTTTCCTGGGCATACTGTCATTAAAAAATGAGCTTTTGCTACAGCAAACATGTTGGGCTGACCAAAAGCCCTCATCAGTCTCCCAAGTACAACTAGTGCAATGTCCTTCTGTTAAAGGCTCTCATTGTTCATCTCCAGTATTTATCCCAAGTCCCTTTTGAGACTATGAAAATTAGCCTACCTACTTCAAGTAAAGGCTATTTGACTGAATGGGGTACTTCTAAAGACAATATTCAGTGATAGGGTTTTGGCCATTATATCCATGATGCTAGCAGTTCCAAGTACCATTTAAAGTGAGAACGTAAAGGTGTACATGTGTGTGCATGTGTGTGTGCACGTGTGTGTGTGTCAGGAGCAGGGTGGGGAGGTGGCATGCATGTAAGAAAGGGAGATTCTGAACCTATTTGGACAGATCAGAACTCTGTGTATTGTATGTGTCTCACTTCCTCGGTATGCTCCAGATCATTAAAAGCAGCCTGAGACCTGCCATGCTAACCTGACTTTGGGCAGATCTATCTTGCAGGCGGGGCCTTAGGGGCTGTCACCAAATGAACAAGTGCTGGAATAATATGTATTTCTGCCAGAGTTGGCTTGGAGGACTCCTAGTATGGGTTGGAATAAGTTTGATGAAGAAGGGGTGCCTGAATGTTATATATTTATAGAAGGAAAAAAATGTTTTCATGATTTCAGCTTGGCTAAAAGAGTAAGTCACAGGGTTTCCAGAAAAGGAAGACTTTGTGCATGAACTTGGCTTCCAGAAAACTTTATAATGGCTATGGCAAAAAAAAAAAAAAGCTCGGTTGCACTTTCCCAGGAGTGTCTATTCTCTCTGGTTCCCTATGTCCTTCTCTTATTATTTGGGAAAAAAATCTGTCTTTCTTTGCAACTTTTGCAGGTTTTTTTCCCAGGCTTTTCCAAGAATGTGATCATTATAAGGATTCCTGCTCCATGAGTCTGTTTTCAAAAAGTCCTTACTGCTATTAGTTCATGATGAGCTAAAGGGCAGTGTTCATTGCATGACCCTTTAATAGGCTATCCAAAAGTTTCCACTGTTTTGGAATTTAATTGTATTAAATGTGGCTCAAAGTAATGGTGCACTGTCTGAGAAGTGGGAATAATTGTTTTACAGACATTTGTTGCTATAGCATTTGCAATGGTGTGCTGTTTAATTTTGTAATCATATAATTCATGTCTGAGTTGGAATGATCCAGATATTACTCATTTGAAAAGCAGACAGGTATACCAGGAAGGGGAATGTACCTATGTAGTGGGAAGAGGATCATCCGTACACAGAATGTGAACTCCAGCTAAATGGCAAAGCATAGCAGAAGGAGCCTTTGCTTGGGAGTCAGGAGATTTGCTTTCAAGTCCCAGCTTTGTGGCTGCTGATTCTATTACTAGTAAGAATAATAACAGTAATAACTCACACTTACATGGCATCTTAATAAGGTTTATGATGTTAAGACGCCAGTCCCTATGCAGATGTTTTTCCTTGGGAGCAAGAACCTGTAACCCAGATTCTGCCTATGATTCAGATATATTACACCATCCCAAATCTGATCTCCCAGCTCCCATCATTGCTTGTTCCATACTGGTATAAGCTGTGTTTGTGCTGGGGTGGGGGGGAGCAGGGATACTAGCCCTAAACTTATCCTTATTCCCCACACACTCCCCCCTCCCCCCTATATATCATGGTGACCATGAGGGTTCCTGGCCACTCTTTCTCTCTTCTCATAAACCAAATGAACCCCAATGCACACTGGTACTTTGTAGTAAAAAAAAAAGCATACGATATGAAGCCAGAGAATTAGTTACGTCGTGGCTCTGCCTCTTACTATCATGTATGACTAGGGTTAAGCTGCAATTTTCTTTTCTTTTTTTAAAAATTGTTATTGTTGCTTTTTGGAGGGGGGAAGGTAGGGTAATTGGAGTTAAGTGACTTGCCCAAGGTCACATGGCTAGGTTTTTTTTGTGTTAAGTGTCTGAGATCAGATTTGAACTCAGGTCCTCCTGACTCCAGGGCCGGTGCACTGTTTACTGCACCACCTAGCTGCCCCATGTTGCAATTTTCTCATCTCTAAAATGAGGGAGTTGGATTAGCTGATCTCTGGGGTCCCTTCCTGTTGGCTTTTAGGGTGAAATACTCTTTTTCTTGCCACACTCACAGATGTGACCATGTCAGTCCTCAATTAGCTCCAGTGCTCCCTATCACCTCCAGGATCAAGTGCAAAATACTGACATTCAAAGCCCTTCATATCCTGGCCCCTCACTACCTTTCCAGTCTTTCCTGCCACCCTCCAATCCCAGTGACACTGGCCTCTCTGCTGTTCCTCCCACAAGACACTCCTTCCCGGCTCTGGGCATTTTCTCTGGTTATCCTAATGCTCTTCCTCCTTATCTCTGCCTACTGGCTTCCTCCAGGTTTCAAGTGGAGTCCCATCTTTGACAGGAAGCCTTCCCCAACCTTTCTTAATTCTAGCATCTCCTCCTCTTTCTGCTATTTCCTATTTATCATGTACATACCTTGTTTGTACATAGCTGTTTACTACTGGTTAGATCATGAGCTCCTGGAGAGCAAGGATTCTCTTTGTCTCTTTTTGTATCCCTAGTACACAGGAAACACTCTACAAATGCTCACTGACTGACTGTCATGGTACCCAGGTCAGCCTCTAACCACAGTGTCTCATATGCCAGACCTCTGCCCATTTCCTGATGTCACTGAATGTCCCTTGTGTCGCTGTACTTAGTTCTTCTTCGTAAGTGCCCAGAGAAAAGTGAGCAGTAAGGAGGCCACCTTCTCAACATACAGCCACACCAGAGTCTGCCTTCCCTTCAAGGGCCCCCTTTCCCAGGCCCTTAACTCATACAACGACCCTGTTAGTACAAATGTTAGCACTCCCATTTCACAAAGAAGGAAACTGGGGCTCAGGGAACTGAAATGACTTGCCCAAACAACAGACCCAGGATTCAAATCCAGGTCTTCTGATTTTTTTTTTTAATTTTCATTTTTAGTTACAACTGCACAACAGACCATTTTATTCTTGCATCTTTTCCATCGTTTCTTCTTTAAATCTGTCTTTCTTTCCAACTTGTTGGGATTTGGCTTTCCACTCAAGAATTTTTTTGCCATCTTTGTCTAGTTTTAGTCTGGTGATAACTACCTTACTAGAGTAAATTCCCACATGGATAGTTGTGCCATTAGCTTTTTCATGCTGTACATGTTCAGTGCAGATGAGATATTTCTTTCTGTAATTTGCCGACCTTTGTAGCGTCCGTGAACCACCTGGACCTCGCCGTCCTTCTGGATGGGCATCGAGCGCACATTGTATTTCTGCCTCAGCTCCTTGGAGAGCGAGGACAACATAATCTTGCACTGGATGTGCGAAGGGCAGCAGAAATGTAGCCTCCAGGTCTTCTGATTTCAAGACCAAAACTTTTTCCTTTTGTTTTTCAACTTTCTTGTTCGTGTTTGCATCCCTAGCACTTAGTCCAGTGCTTGGCACATAGTAGGGGCTTGATAAAAATGGATTACCTGGGAAATCTTGAGCAAATCATTAAATCTCTTTCAGGCTCTACAGCATGAGGGGAAGATGTAGAAAGAGCAGGGGACTTGTATAAGAAGGATTCCAAAGAATTAGGCCATAGTCCTGGCTCGACCTCATTACTGTGTGACCAGGGACAAGTCACTTCTCTTTTTTTTTGTTTAAATTTTTATTTTTACGTAGGGAAAGATCAAATATACATTTAACCCAATTTGGTTGCAAGTTCCTTAGCTTTTGCTTTTTCCAGCTTGGCAATACGAGCCACTGATTTTGGACCCAGAACATTGCCACCCCAGTGACGACGGATCTCATCATATCTGTCGTTATAATTGGTTTTGATGGCTTCTACCAGCTTAGCGAGGGCTCCCTTATCTTCAGGGTTAACCTGTGTGAAGGCAATGCTCGTGCAGGTCTTTCTGTGAACTAAGCAACCGAGTCTCGCTTTGCCTTTGATAATACACCGGAACCCCCATTTTCCGGCACAAGGCAGGTAGGAAGACCAGTAGCTCAATGGGGTCCACGTCATGTGCAATCACTACCAACTGTGCTTTCTTGTTTTCTACCAGGGTAGTAACAGTGTTAACACCTGCTCTGAGGACAGGTGGTCTCTTAGTGGGGACATCTCCTTTGCCTGCAGCCTTTTGTTCAGCCCGAGCCAGCAGCCTTTGCTTCTTGTCTTGCTTTGTCTCTGGTCTATACTTG
>CM053596.1:77451915-77493203 GCA_028646575.1 Pseudocheirus occidentalis | reverse complement strand
AAACAAATTATATCAACAAGAAACCCGTTTTTTTTTAACGTAAGCTTCTGGAGAGCAGGGACTATTTTCCTTTCTTTATATCCCCATCAGAGAGACTATATAGTCTATAGTACCTGTAGACTATAGATTACAGTCCCTTTGTTGGGGATATACATGCACTTATATAGGAGGTATTTAACAAATATTTTTTGTTCTTAAGTGGTTTATCCAATATTACTCAGCTAGTGTGAGGAAGAGGATTTGAACCAGGTCTCCACATTGGATTTTTCTTTCCCCCACACTATGATGCCTCCCTAAAGACAGAGGCCCTGAAATTCAAAGAAAATAGGGATTGTCATTTTAGAGCTATAAAGGAGCTCAAAGACTTCATCTATTCCAATCCCTGTGTTTTACAGATAAGAAAAGCAAGGCCCAGAAAGGTTGAGTGACTTGCCCAAGGTCAAACAAATCTACTCCTCTTTCTAACATACCTCACAATATCTCAGCCACCTTGGATAGAGCTAATACATAAAAGCTGCTGATAGATGGATAATTTGAATGATGGTGCTGTCGTTGTTCAGTCATTGTCAGTCACGTTTGCCTCTTTGTGACCCCATTTGGGGTTTTCTTGGCAAAGATACTGGAATGATTTGTCATTTCCTTCTCCAGCTTATTTTTACAGATGAGGAAACTGAGGCAAGCAGATTTAAATGACTTGCTCAGAGTCACACAGCTAGTAAGTGTCTGAGGCTAGATTTGAACTCAGGAAGATGGATCTTTCTGATGCCAGACCCAGCACTCAATTTACCAAGCCACCTAGCTCCTATTGTGATAGCAAGTTATCTTCATTACCCATGCTGATTCCAAGATCCTATTAAGGTTCAACAG
Organism: Pseudocheirus occidentalis; assembly: GCA_028646575.1. Classification (NCBI taxonomy): domain Eukaryota; kingdom Metazoa; phylum Chordata; class Mammalia; order Diprotodontia; family Pseudocheiridae; genus Pseudocheirus; species Pseudocheirus occidentalis. The sequence continues at coordinate 77,492,336 of CM053596.1, read as the reverse complement.
AAAAGGCAAGTCTATATTGTACAATTCCATGGACACATAAATTTTTCCTCCCAAGGCTGGTACTAGGGGAAAAAAGAGGGAAATATATCCTCTTCTTCATTTTCTAAGCATATTTTTCAGTGATTAGTGAAACTATTTCATCACTTAGAATGCCGGCAACACCAAGATCACTTGGTCTTGGAAGTCTTGGAAGACTTATATTACTGACTTGGAATTTATCTCAGATTGGTCTCCATGCTAGTAGAGAGAACATGCACTAATACGCTATCTGTGAAGATAAGAAAAGTGAATCTGGTCATTACATAATCATCCAAGGAAGACAGGAACTGGTAATACATACTCTGGCATGAAACTAAAGAGGTGGGGCATTGGGAGCAGTCATTTTGAGAAAAGAAATTATGGTTGAGGAAAGTCTTAAGCCAAAAAGTCTTGGGCCAAAAAGTCTTAGGCCAAAAAGCAAGATAATTCGTGAAAAAGTGGATCAAATGTTTGTGTATTTTGTTTACATGGTGACAAACATCTAGATATTTTGAAACATTCTAATATTTCACATTGCATAGACAAAAATATGTGGATATGTTTCTAATTTTTTCCTTAAATTTTTCAACAGCTCTCTTTTGTAAGTGTGGGGAAAGACTGATGTCCTATCGAATTTAATAGCTTCTTATCTGAGTTTCCATGTGAATGGCCAAGGCTTGTCTGGTAGATCCATAGACATATTTCTACTTTGCTACCTTAATATCAGAACTCCATCTTGATCTTTGGGGTTTATCTGTTCTGTAAGACTGTACCAACACTGTAATTAGTCACTATCCTTACGCACACAATTAGAAACAAAGGAAAACAAATCATATATTCTTCTCCCCTCCCCTATTTATTTCTCCAAAGAAAACATCAGAAGCCTTGTAGAATTGCTGTCAACTTGACCTGCTTGACATGGGATTGTGGAATCTCAGGATAAGATCTAATAGCTGAAAGGGGCTTCAGAGGCCTCCTAGTCTAACCAACTCCCTTTATAGATAAGGAAACTCAGGCCCAGAGAGTTTAAATGGTTTTCCCAAGCCACACCATGGGAGGAGAGGCTGAGAAATTGATTCATCTATCCCTTTTCCTCCGACAGAACTACACAGTCCAAGTGTCACCGTTTGGAGATAATGCAGAGGGAACCGAATGAGACTTCTGAGCACGAGGGCAGAATAGGTCAACAGAGTAAGGCAATGCTAGGAGTTTTGTTCCTGGGTGGCTTTTCCTGAGTGTCTATATTTCACTAGACTGTGTATGGCAATAGCCACTCCCAACCTTTAAAACCTCTACCCTCCCAGAGGGCAGTGAAGTGTCTTAGTAAATATAAAAGTGTTATGCCTGGAGTCAGGAAGACTCATCCATAGTCCTGACTTCAAATCTGGCCTCAGACTCTCACTAGCTGTGTGACCCTGGGCAAGTCACTTCACCCTCTTTGCCTCAGTTTCCTCATCTGTAAAATGAGCTGGCAAAGGAAACAGCAAATCACTCCAGTATCTTTGCCAAGAAAAACCACCAGATAGTGTCACAAAGAGTCAGACGAGACTGAAAACAACCGAACAACAAGAACCCTCTAAGAACTATTGGGCAATAAACCACAGTATGCTGCCACAATCAGAGATGAATGACCAGAAAGACTGACAAGAAAATGAATTCATTTGAAATGAGAAGACTGAAATATCATCGTATTTTTAAGGTTGTTTATTTTTATTTTTGGTTCTTCGGAACTTGAAAACGCCAACAAAGATGAACATTTTTGCTTAGAATGAAGAAGAGAAAAAGAGGATTAGATATAAAACTGTTGGTCTCAATTGTATACAGGTTATGGACATATATATATGTACATATATATAATGTATACATAGATATATGAAACAAATTCACCATATAATTGTCAAAGATGTACTGTTTATTTCTATCTTCCCCTGAACTCTATTCTGTTCTCTTCTGTGAATTTTTTTAGAATTTTTCAATGACACTCCTTTCTTTCTTTTGTTTTATTTCCATTAGTATCATTACACTCCTCTACAATGCAGTGACCCCACTGCAATCTTTTCTCTTAATAAAAGAACAAAGTCATATAAAACCAACCTCCCCCCAAAAATAAAAATAAATGTTAAAAAATAAATAAATAAAAACCAACGCCCAAATTGGCCATGTCCAAAAACAGATGCCTCATTTAATAGGTGCAGTCCATTACCTCTGTTAGGAAGGAGCATGTTTCATTATCAGTCCTCTGGTATCCTAGGTGGTCATTACATTTGTCATAGTTAAAAGTATTTCCAAGTTATTTTTCCTTACAAAGTTGTAGCCAAAGTATAAATAAACTATTTTCCTGGTTCTGCTCACTTCACTCTGTACTAGTTCATATAAGCCTTCCAAAGTTTTTATGAATCTGTCCTTTTTATCATTTCTTAAGGTTCAATAGTATTCCATCTCATTCATAATTTGTGCAACAATTTCCCAGTATTTAGGTATACACACACACATTCTGCTTAGTTTTCAGTTCTTTGTTACAACAAAAAGTGCTACTATTAACATTTTTGTGTGTATGAGTTCTTTAATCTCTTTGGGGTATATGCCTAGTCGTGGTATAACTGAGTGAAAGTTCATACTTTAGTGACCTAGGTGACAAAAAGTCCAAACTGCTTTTCAGAATGGCTATATCAAATCATAGCTTCACTGACAGTGCACCAAAATATCTTCTTTCCCATAGTCACTCCAACAATAGTCATTTTCCAGTGTTCAGACCCTTTGCCAAACTGACGGGTATGAGACGAAACCTTGTGTTGTTTTCATTTGCATTCCTCTCGCTGCGGGTGATTTAGTGCATTTTATTTTTCACATGGTTGTTCATCACTTAGATTTCTTCCCTTGTGTACTACCTATTCATGTGCTCCAACCATGTATCATTGGGGAATGGCTCATATTCTTGCATATCTGAATCAGTACCCCAGAAAATGTTTTCTATTTCATACCTTTATCAGAGAAACTTGCATTAAAGATCGTTTCCAAATGAACCGTTTCCCTTCGAATTTTAAGGTTGCTTATTTTTATTTTTGATTATTCTGAACTTGAAAACACCAACAAAGATGAAGATTTCTGCTTAGAAGGAAAAACAGAAAAATGAATAAATATAAAACTATTGGTCTCAATTGTATGCAGGTTATGGACATACACACACATATTTACATAGATATATAACAAATTCACCATATTATTGTCAAAGATGTACTGCTTACTTCTATCTTGGTTGTGAAAATACTTTTCAATTTTACTTAATCAAAATTGGCCATTTTATCTCCTTTGATTCTCTCTCTCTTGTGAAGAAATCTTTCCCTGACTACAGCTGTGAAAGTTATCTCCTCTATTCCTCTAGTTTATGATGTGACTTGTTATATCTAGTTCCTGTATCCACTTCACTTCCTGGTCACATTAGTGCACATATAACCCTCCCTGTTCTTGATCTTCCACCCCCTATTAGAACACTTCTTAAAGTCAGAATCTGGTTGCTTATATCTACTTATCAGTTTGGCAAAGGGCTGAACATTGGAAAATGACTATTGTTGGAGTGACTATGGGAGAGAAGATATTTTGGTGCACTGTCGGTGAAGCTATGATTTGATACAGCCATTCTGAAAAGCAATTTGGACTTTTTGTCACCCAGGTCCCTAAAGCATGAACTTCCACCCAGTTATACCACGACTTGCTTATCTTTGTATCTCCAGCACCCAGCACAGTGATTAACACAAAGTAAGCACTTAATAAATGCTCTATCTACTCAGCTCTGATCTTGTCTTTAGAAAAGAAAGTCCTCTATTCCATTTAAGGCACATTTCTCCCTACTCCAAACCCCTCCCCCACTCAGGAATATACTTAGTCTTGTAGGCTTAATGATTATAACTGTAAGTCTTTATTTTTGGAATATCAGATTCCAAGATTTTCTCTCCTTCAAAACAGTGACATCTAGGTCTTCTGTGATCTTGACTGTGGCTCCTGGGTATTTGGAATCTTACTAGTTTTTTGAAAAAATTTTTCTTTGGTGTAGAAACTGGATTTTGTCTATGACATTCCCAGAAGTTTTTATTTGAGCGATTTTAGTTTCACTTTGCTTTTTGGTTATAACAAATCTGGGTAAATTCCCTTTATAATTTACTGAAACACAGTGTTCAGGTTGATTACTTGGTCATGGCATTCAGAAAGTCTTATAATGTAGTAAATATGCTATATTTTATTTAATTTTTAAAAATTACTTTGTTGTAATATTTCTCATTGTCTCAATGAGTCATTGAGTTCTGCTTGCTTTATTCTAATTTTCCATTATTGAGTAAGATTTTTCATCTTCAGTTCTAAGCTATTTATTTTCCTTCCAAATTTTTCTTTCAGAGCTCTTAGGGAATAGATAGTGAATTATGATTTGATTAGTATAAAACAGGGGTGGGGAGCCTGCGACCTCGAGGCCACATATGGCCCTCTAGGTGCTTAAGTGCAACCCTTTGACTGAATCCAAACTTCACAACCTAGAGAGCCACATGTGGCCTTGAGACTGAAGGTTCTCCACCCCTGGTATAGAACATTCCCAGGTGAAGAAGCTTGTCTTATCAGGAGGTCAAGCAGTTTATTTTATAAATTAAAAAAATCCTCTTCAACTTAAAATATTAGAGCACTGTGTAGAGCATGGACAAGGTAAGTGGCTTGCCCAGAACTGGTACTCAAACCCACTTCTTCCTGGCTCAGAAGAAAGCTCTCTGCTATGACACCAGCGCTCTTAATTCACTTATAATTCCATTTGTTAATATCCTGCTTCATTTGGACACCATCCCCACACTGTTACTGCCTCTGCTCAGCTCCTACAGTCCCCACCATTTCCTTTCAGATTTTTCTCTCAGACTGTGGATGTGTCTTTTAAAACCCCTGGGTAAGGCTTCCCCATCTGCCTTCTGGCTCAGAGATCCCCAAAATGCAAATCAGTATCAGTGCGGAGAGGGAATGCTTGTCCCACTTAAGAACAGACCTCAAGGTGACAGTTCTCAAAGCCCTACTGCATATCTTTATCTTTATAGATATAAACATACAGATAGCGTATTGTTATTTTGTTTCAGTTGTGTCTGATTCTTTGTGACTCTATTTTAGGGGATTTCTTGGCAACGATACTAGACTGGTTTGCTATTTCCTTCTCTGGTCCATTTTATAGATGAAGAAACTGAGGCAAACAGAGTTAAGTGACTTGCCCAGGGTCACACAGCTAGGAGGCGCCTGAGACCAGATCTGAACTAAGGAAGTTTGAGGATTACTAACTCCAGGCCAGGTACTCTAAGAACTGTGCCACCACCTAAGTGTCCCCTACTGTCCTTTTCAGGTTCAAATAGGCCACCTTGAGCCTAGCAGATGTAAACTGTTATATCTCATCGTCTTGGTTACCTGCCTTTTTACATTCTATAATTTCACTAGGTAGACTAGGAAGACTCAATTGATCAGTAGTCTCCTGCTCACTATCCCTCTTCTCCCAAACACTTTTGATTTTTCTTTTTTTTTTTTCCTCTTTTTGGAGGGTGGCAGGCAGGGCAATTAGAGTTAAGTGACTTGCCTAAGGTCACATGACTATTAAGTGTTAAATGTCTGAGGCCAGATTTATACTCAGGTCCTCCTGACTCCAGGACCAGTGCTCTATTCACAGCACCACTTAGTCACCCCCACACTTGATTTTTACAGCATTTTAATAAATGGTACTCCCTTCTGTCCCTGGAAATCGTGCAGCATAAGCTTGAGTGTGGTGCTCCAGTTCAGAATCTACACTGAGACCTTTGTACATTCTGTGAGTACTTAGTGTAGGTAAGGGCTGGATGGCACTGGGAGCAGGAACTGAGCTTTCATTCATTAAAGAAGAGCTATTTGTATTGTCCTGAGACTTTCTAACTCTTAACAGCTTATCTTTAGCTTCATTTATCCTGCCATCTGCTCTCCTCCTGATTACATGTAGCACTAGTGGTTTCTTTTGTCTAACTAAATTTGCCAATAGTTGATCATTTTTCTTGTCGTGGTCATAATATTTACGTTCCATGTGGCAGGCTCTTCTTGGGTTTGGCAGAAAATTTATTTTCTGGGTTTTTCTCATTTTTTCAAGGCTTTATTGGCCTAGAGAAAGAGTTTTCTAAAACAAGAAAACTGCTCTTTCAGCTCTCTTTGGACATCTAGAAGAGTGTCTGGTATATTGTGGGTGCCTAATAAATGTTTATTTACTGATTCTCAATACTGGTTGCATAGTTAGTGGATGTTAAAATCACATAAGCTTTTATGGTTACTGCTGACTCTTTATCAGCTAAAGCAGCAAGGCTGAAAATAAGAAATGGAAGTGAAGTGGTATAGTGGATAGAGTACTGGACGTGGGAAAAGGAAGACTCATGTTCCTGAGTTGAAATCCAGCCTCAGATACTTATTAGCTGTGTGTGACCTTGGGCAAGTCACTCGACCCTGTTTACCTCAGTTCCTCATCTATGAAATGAACCGGAGGAGGAAATAGCAAATCACTCCAGTATCTTTGCCAAGAAAACCCCAACTGGAGTCACAGAAAACTCTACCTGGAGTCAGGAGGACCTGAGTTCAAATGTGGCCTCAGACACTTGACACATTTACTAGCTATGTGACCTTGGGCAAGTCACTTAACTCCAACTGCCCTGCCTTCCCCCCTCCAAAAAAAAACCTCCAGTATCTTTGCCATGAAAACCCCAAATGGGGTCACAAAGAGTCAGACAGGGACTGAAATGACTTGACCACAACCATAACAACAACCATAATAACAACTACCACCACAACAAATTTTGCCAGTTTTACTCCTTAATCCTGTATTTATTACCCAGCCAACTTATAACCTCTTGCTTTTTAGGTTTTTCTCCTCTCTTAAAATTTTTTGCTCTAAAATTCATGATCTGTCCTTTGACCATTCTTTGGTACAAACCCCCAAGAAGGACAAAGACTAAAAGTCCTGTACACACCAAAATATTCATAGCAGCAAGAATCAGTAAAATTTATTGCATATATACATATATATGTGTGTATGTATGCACATATATATGTATGTATATGAGAAAACAGCACAGTGGCCAAGTGGGATAGTGGGAAGTGATGACCAAGGAAGGATATTTTTGGTTTGGAAAATTCTAGGGTTGATTTGGAGCATTTTTTCATATTGGGTTTCTTTCCTGAGAACTACATGTTCAAATCCTTAGACCTACAAAGCATGTCGTATAGCTGCTAGATTCCACTGACTGAACTCCCTGTTTTTTAACTGGCACCAAAGAGTTTTGAGAATTACAGCTCTGTAGTATAAATTGAGGCACAGCTAAGCCTCTTTATTCTTACTCTTTTCGTCATTTCAAAACAATGGAAAAAATGCTCCAATTCATTACTAATCGGAGACATGCAAATTAAAGCAATTTTGATGTTCTGTTTCATATTCATCACATTAACAAAAATTAACCAAAAAAGGCAAATGATAAATGTTGGAAGGTTCATGGGGAAATGGGCATATAGATGCACTCTTGGTGGACCTGCGAATGGGTACAGCCATTCTGGGAAGCAATTCAAAATTAAACACAAAAAGTTACTAAGGAGCCCTTTGACCTAACTGTACCACTGCTGGGCCTCTAATCAAAATGAATCAAAGAAATATAAATGGGTGCTACGTGGGAAAAATATTTATAGCATTTCTGTTTTGGTTATGGCAAAAAAACTGGGAACTAAAGAGACGGCCATCAATAGAACAACGACTGAATAAATTGTGGTATATGAATGTGATGGAACATTGTGCTCTAAGAAATTAGGAAATAGATGACTTCAAAAAGACATGGAAATACTTGTATGAACTATACATGAAGAAACAAACAGACATACATGCTGGTATATAGCCAATGAGAAAATCTGTTTTGCTTGACTATTTCATATTTGTTACAAGGTACTTTTTTCTTATTTTTCTTCAGTGAGGTAGGGGAGGAGGTGAGAGAGAAAAAATAGATTGCTGTTCATTTACAAAACAATTAAAAATAAAGAAGCTAGGTGGGTGCTGCAGATTAACTAGCACTTCTGAGCTTTGTGTCATCTGCAAATTTGACAAATATTTAACTATACTTTAATCTAAATCACTGATTAAAATGTTAAACAGTCCAGAGCTCATTTCTGGGACACAGAATTGGAGACCTCCCTCCAGGGTGACATTGCATACACTATAGACCACTTGAACTGAAAGGGAAAATAGATGAGAAATTAAGAAACCAGATCACAAGCCTGGATCATGACATAATAGTGATGAGGTGTGGGGGTGGGGGATAGCCTTCTATTATTTGGACATCTGCTGGAGAATCCTCTCCTCCTAAAGCAGAGCAGTCAATAATTTATTGACTTACCTTAGTGATGATTTTTGTCGTTCAAAAAGTAGAGAAAACGAGGAAAAAGTTCTATTCTTCTCCAACAAGGAGGGCAATAATTGGAATCTTTTAGGCAAGTGGTACTCTTCCCACAGGTAACTGTGAGATAACATATCCTCATGTGCTGAGGAGGAGAGTTATGCCATTTGAGTAAAAGGTTTTTGTTTTTAAGTAATGTTTACTGGCAAAAGGTATATACGGTGAGGACTGGGACTTAAAGGAGCTGCCTTTAAGCTATGATTTAGAGTGGCTGCTGCCCCACAATGTCTCCAAACTGGGAAAGCTCTGCTAAGGGCCCAGTTGCTACATAAACAGCACCCATCTTCAGCATACAAAGTCCCTTAAGGGCATTTTCTTATTCAGTATCATCAGGTCCCTCTGCTCATCTATTTTACCAGCTTAGAGTGAAGAATCTGGTTTAAGCTATCCCCAGAGTGTTAGTAAGAAATAAAAAGCAGAACCAAGCTTCTTACCTGCACATAAACATAGTCTGGAGAAATATCCAAATCCTGCAGGATTTACCCAAGATAATATTATAGACATCATCATTGGGTAATTTAAATGAACTCCAGCTTGGCAGCTGGGGGTGAGGGCTACCCTGACCTCTGGAGGGCTTTTCCAGCCAAGGAGTCTTTGCTAATTATCCTCAGAGTAGCCTCCCACTTATTAGGGCTTTTTTCTCTAGGGCTCAAGGTGATTTACTGATATTGGTGATCTAATTAACACAACAAACCCTAGAGACAAGTATATTCCGGTTTGTTTGTTTTAAAGAATGTTTTTTTTTTTTAATCAAGACAAATTAAGATGGAGAGTAGAACAGTCTTGTGGGATGGATAACAGACTGATCTTGAAATAGGTAATAATGAATTCAGTGTTGCGAACTATGAAGAAAAGACGAAAAACTTACCTAGGTGTCAAACCAGGTCATTGGTGGAAAAGAGATGCTGGAGAATCTTATCTGGACTTCAAAGTTCTCCCCTCTATTTCGAACTTAGAATTTGGGGAGACTGGGGGGCTTAGTATAAGTTCCTTGATAGACGCTGATAGAAGCGCCCACCCTCCTACTCCCCTTCATAGCATTTGAGACAGAGCTTGAAGGGAATTTGGCAGCCCTATTTAGCCCAACCCTTTCATTTTGCAGATAAGGAAATCGAGGCATGACATCACAGATTTAGAGCTGGATGGAACTTACAGGCCATTTACTCCAACCCCATTTATTTTGACCACATCATAGATTAAGAGCTGCATGGAATATTTGAGGACAGCACTATTCATTTTGCAGAGAAGGAAACTGAAGCACAACTGGTTTGTCCAGGGTCACAAACCGAGAAAATGAATGGGGTGGAATTTGAACTCAGGTCCTCCTGCCTCCAATACCTTACGCTCTACCGCCTGCCGTTCGCTCTCTTACCACAAAGAATCGTTGAGCTGAACGAAACTGTGGACAAGAGGGAAAAGGTACACAGCGCAGGCAGCACACAAACGCCCATCCATGCACACGCGCGCGCGCGCACAAACACACACAAATACACTCACTGAGCGCTGGGAGGGAGGAGCGTGGCCATAGAGGCAGGAGAGGAGGTGGGAGGGGGTGAGAGAAGAAGGAGGGGGAGGGAGAAGAGGAGGAGGGAAGGGGACGCTCCGACACCCAGTGTGCACAGCCTAGCGAAGAGAAAGAAGGAGGCGGAGAAAGGAGGCAAAGGCGCCGGCCGCGGTCGCTGCCAAGACACCGACGCGAGAGTTGCGGTCGGAGGGCAGGGAGCGACCGCTGTATCGGGACGGGCCCCAGGCGGGCCCCAGTGGAAGGGAAGGGAGGAAAGGATAATGCCACCGCTGCTGCCGCTGCCAGCCAGGGAGCCCGAGGAGGAGTCGTGACTCGAGCCTGCCATGGACCCGAAGGCGGGCGGGGGCGAGGAGGAGGAGGATGACTGTGTGGACTCAGGAGCTGAGACCGGCGGGTGAGGAGGGTTGGGAGGGATACGGCTCAATTGGGAAGCCGGGGAGAGCGAGCGCGCAGGCTCAGCTGTAGCTGGGGATGTGAACAGGGGGGTGGCAGGGGCTACCCCAAGCTCCGGGGGAAAGCGGGGGTGGATAGGGCGCTGGTCTGTGCCGGCGGGGTCCCCCATCGATCCCTGCACCCCTCTATTCCACCCTGGGAGGGGAGAGCTAGAGTGGAGTAGGGAGACTTTGCATGTGGGTGTTACCTTGCTGTCCCAACTGGGTGTAGCTCAAGCATCTCCACGGAAAAAAAGACCAGTCTTTCTGGAGAAGCAGAAGTTTTAGGGGACTCGGAGGCAGTTCCTAGGGAAGGAAAACCCCAGGGCCCAAACTGAAGGGGAAGGGGGCTGGGACCTGCTGGACCTCTTGTGTTGGGGGGAGAGTCTAGGAAGGGGAAGGAGAGCTCTTTTACTGCCCCCTCCACCACCCACCTCCACCATCTAAGAGGGGACCGATATGCTGTTGCACTTGTTGCTGCCCTGGGCTGGCTTTCTTCTCACCCAGGCTATTAAATTCTGTCTGGAATGTTTGGATTAGGGTTAGAAAAGACTGCTCGCGTCTGGCATCTACAAACACAGACGCACACACTTTTGTTTTTTGTGTGTATATATGTGCACATACATGTGAATGTATATATGTATAGTTCTATGTATATGTACCTGCTGAGTGTTTAAATACTACGAATTCAGGGTATTTTTTTGTTTCTGTCTGGCTTTAGTGCAGACTTCCTGGCCATACATACCCCCCCCTTCCCCTCCTCCCCACCTCAATTAAATCCTTAGAATGTCTCCCTCCCTTCCTGAGTCTCAGACTCTTAACTTTTGAGATAAAGGGGAGGTGGGTAAACCTAGTACAATACACTTTTGATTATTTAAATGACATATTATTTCCTGTCAGTCAGCAAAATAAAATAATTAGCTCAAAATGTCAGTTGCAGAATAATTACTCTTTTCCGAAACACCACTGTTTTCCTGTGTAGGACAAAAGGCTGAATGCTCCTGCCAGTGCTTCCTACCCAATTCCTATCTTGGGCTGGACTTCCCAGGGCCTCCCCTGCCCAATCCTCAGGATATAACTACCGACCTGGGGTGACCTGGAGGGGAAGTGGTGGCCTCTCTTCTGAAGAAGCCTTGGGGAACAGAGGTATACTTATAAATCTAGTCATTTCCAAACTAGAGAATGAGCCTGGAGTCATTTAGGACTCATTCTAGAGTTTGGCTGAACTGCAGGGTAGACCTGAGGGAGTTCCTAGAGAGTACAAGACTTAGAATGGAGCAGTGGAGTTGAACTAGCTTGAGGCTGCAAGCTCTTCTTGCACTTCCCCATCCCAAAGCTGAGAAATTTAACCATCAGAATATTGACTTTGCTGGGGACTTTCCTATTAGTGTTCAATTTGGGCTTCAAAAGCTAATTATAATCTAAAGAGGCAATATAATTTCTAATTTTCAACTCTTTTGTTATTTTTGTAAATTTGTGAAGCTTATCAACTTTTATTTTAGGGTTTTTGTTTTCTACCTCCTATGACCTGGAATGTGAATCCAAGAAGCCATAATAAGCAACCATTCTTACTTGGTTCAAATCTCTGATATTTCAATTCACTTCCAATTTGTAATTTCTATTTAAAACAGATTTTAAAAAAAGACTTTAGCTTAGGCTAGTAGAAGGCATTGACCCAGATGGTGACATTATCCTTTAGACTTAGACAGTCAGCAAGACATCTGCTTATGTCTGCCAGCAATGGGCTGTTAATGCTGATGGTTTTATGGAGCTCTTTAGAGCCTGTGATACTAAAACTGTGACTGCCAGCCACAGTGCAGATTTAGGTAAAGAATTTTTATTTTCAATATCATCCTTAAACTTTGAGGAGAGAAGCAAAAAAGATGGATCTAAGTAAGATATCATCAGTTATATTTATTACATTGCCTGATCTTTGATACAACTTTATTTTCTCCTCTTTTAAATGAGCATTTGCATTTCAATCTTAGTTTTGTCATCAAAAGAGCTATTTCTAGTTTCTCTATTTTCTTTCAGTTCCCTGTCACAAAGCAAATTCCTTTTGCCAGATCTACCCTTTACTCTTCTCTCCAGTATGTATTGGCCACTTCAGAATTCATCTGTTTTCTGGTATCTCAGTCAAGAGAAGACAGAATTTGTTCATTTTGGGGTTAAGTTTAGAAGGATTTACCTCCTGAAAGCTTTCATCGCAATTTTCTTAAATAGTTTCATGGAGGCCTGTGACTTCAGTCCCTCTGGTGTGAAAACTTCCTCCTCCAGTGAATCAGTAACACATTTACAATACACTTTTGAAGAGTGATTTTCCCAGGTTTATACAACTCCTGGGTCGGAACCTAATCTTGAATTATAATCAATACTGCCATTACCTCTGGAAAGAGACTGCCCTATCATTCCACTCAGTGTCTTTGTGACATCTCAGACCATAACTCCATGCCCTGGCTATCACTTCACTCACTAAATGTGCTGTCTCTCCCACTGATCATAAGATCCTTGATCTCTCTTTCATTTGTAATCTTTTTCTTTCTCATTGCTTTAGTCTTCTGCCCTTCAATGAGTCATGGCTCCCTCCTGAGGATATGGCTTCCCTCAGCACCTTTTCCACTACTTGCCCCATTTCTATATCCCCATAATTCAGTGTTTATAAATCAGAATTCTCTTAGCTCATCATCATCTCTTCTAAACAACCTTTCCCCTTCTGAGGTTCATGATTTCCAAATTTATTACCCATGCCAGTTATTGATGGCCATTATCACTTGACCCCCAGATTATTCAGTTTCATTCTTCAATGAGTTCACTGTTTGGTCTATAGGCTTTCTCACTTTCTTATCTCCTTCTCTCCTACTAGGGGACTTCAACATGCATATTGATATCCCTTCAAATACCTTAACTTCCAAGTTCCTCAATTTTATTCAGTTTCCACGTTCTTTACTCCATCTCACATACAGATGATCAAATCCTTGATTTTGCCATCACCCAAAAAAGGTTCTATTTTCTTTTTCATGACTCCTGAAATTCTTTTCTCTGAGCATAGTCTTTTGTTGTTCCATCCTTTTCTATGCTTTTTAATTGCCCCCACACACAAAAACCTTTTTCTCCTTACTACAACCTCCATGCTCTGCACCCCTCAGCTCTTTTTCAGACGATCGTTCTTGTATTAGCTATACTCCCCTTCCTTCCTTCTCTCAGCCCCTCTCTTGCTTAACCAACTCTTGGTGGTGAACTTAATGGTGAAGAACTCTTCACTACCTTCTGTTTTTGAATCCCTTTCATAAATGTCCTTTTGCTGACCATACCTTACTAAATCGCAGCCTCTGCTGAATCTCACTGTCTACCTCCATAATTATTCACGTGTGGCTGAATGGAGCTGAAAGAAATCATGAAACTATGCAGATGGATTTTTCAAATTTTTGTTATCTGATCTCAACTAGGCCCTCATTGCAGCAAGGCAAACATTCTGTTCTCTACAACAATGATGACTTTAATTCATATTTCACCAAAGAGACAGAGAGAGACCATTTGTCAAAATGTTGCATCTTCTCCACATCTTCTTCCATTACTACCTCCTCTCAAGTCTCAGCTGATGAGGTAGCCTTTGTCCTTACCAAGGTAAATCCTAGTATCCTCAATCCTATCCCCTCCCCACTTCTCTAGCAAATTTCCCCTACTATCATCACTCCTTCCTCACCAGTTTCCATCTATCTACTGGCCCCTTCCCTTCTGCCTATAAATATGCCCATTGTCCTCATCTTAAAAAAAAAAAAAACAACCTCTCCCTGATCCTACCATCCCGGATAACATTTGTCCTATATCTCTCCTCCCATTTGTAACTAAACTCTTTGAGAATGATGCTTTCACTCATCACCTCTACTTTCCTCTCTCTCACTTCTTTTTTTTTTCTTTTTGGAGGGCAGTTGGAGTTAAGTGACTTGCCCAAGGTCACACGGCTAGTTTTTTGTGTTAAGTGTCTGAGGCAGGATTTGAACTCAGGTACTCCTGACTCCAGGGCCAGTGCTCTATTCACTGCACCACCTAGCCGCCCCTCTCTCTCACTTCTAAACATCTGTAATCTTGCTTCTGATTTCATTATTCAACTGAAATGTCAGTCTCCAGAGTTACTAATGGTCTCCTAATTGTCAGTCTAGATTGCTTCTTCTCGATTTTTGTCTTTCTTGACTAGTGGTGCAGTGGATAGAGGACTGGGCTTGGAATTAGGAAGACTTGAGCTCAAATACAACCTCAGAAGTTTACTAGCTGTGTGACAAGCCAACCTTTGTCTTAGGTTCCTCAACTATAAAATGAAGAAAGTAATATCGACTGTCTCTCAGGGGTGTGAGAATAAAATGAGATAATATTAGCCCAATGCTAATCCATAATCTCCTTTTCTATCCCTCCCATATTTTCATCTTTTTGTATTATTTGTCAGAGCACCACCACCTTTGCAGACACCATTTAAATCCATACAAAGCAAGCTATATACAGGATAGATAGGAAATAATGGTCGACACATAGTAGGTGCTTTTATTTACATTGTTTCTTTCCTTCTTCTCTATATAGTCTTTGACACTATCAATCACCTTCTCTTGGATACTCTCTCCTCACTAAATTTTCATGATATTGCTCTCTCCTGGTTCTCTTTCTGTCTATCTGGGGGCTGTCTCCAGTTGCCCATCTGGCTGCTGGACCCAGATGGCTCCAGAGGAGAAAGTGAGGCTAGTGACTTCACACAGCCCTCCCTCATTTCAGTCCAATTCACTTGCAAGTCATGGCATCACCTTCGTGATATCATGATCCTTGTCAAGAACAAAGGGCCAACAACAACTCTGTCTAACTACTCCTCATTCTCCTCTGCCGGTTCTTCATCTGTGTCATCCTTGCTATTTGTGAATATCCCACAAGGCTCTTTTCTGGGCTCTCTTTTATTTTTTGCTTTACATTATTTAACTTGATGGTCTTCTCAGCTCCCATGGATTCAATGATCATTTCTATGCAGCTGATTCCTAGATCTGTATATCCGTCTCTAGTCTCTCATTTGAGGTTGTCACCCGTCTCCGACGGCCTCTTGGACATCTCAAACCAAAGACATGTCAAACTCCCCATGACTGAAACAGACCTTATAATCTTGTTCCCTTCCTTTCCTCCCAAGAGCACCACCATTCTTCCAAGTCATCCAGGCTCACAAATTGGGGGTCATTGTTGACTCTTCTTCTCACTTGCCCTATATGCCCAATCTCTTTTCAGATCTTCCTTTGTGACATCTCATATCCATCTCTTTCTCTCCACTCATATAGAAATAACCTTAATTCAGAACCTCGTTGCTTCTTGCCAGGGTTACTATGGAGACTTTCTGGTTGATCTTCCTGCTTCAGTTCTCCCCCCACTCCAGTGGCTAACCTGCCAAGGTGATTTCTGTTATAATGTGTAGGTCTGGACTCCCTGTTATCTCTGGAATCAAATCTAAACTTTGGGATTTAAAGCCTTTTGTATCCTAGCCCCTTATCTTTCCTGTCTTCCTGCGCTTCTCTCTGTGCATTCTGTGATTGGAGACACTGACCTTGCTGCTCCTCACAGTCCATCTTTGACTTTGCCTTGTCAAGGGTAATCCCACCTAAGCCCAGAATGCTTTGCCCTCTCATTTCCACCTCCTAATTTCCTCAGCTGCCTTAAAAACTCAGAATAAAGTCCACCTTCTGTAGGAGGCCTTTTGTGGTCTGTCTGTTCCCCTACCCCGACTCATTCCATCCCCTTAAAGCTTATCCTTCATCTACTCCCTATAAATCTTATATGTACCTAGTCATTTGTGGGACAGCTAGATGGCACAGTGGATAGAGCACTGCCCTAGGAATTAGGAAGACTCATCTTCATGAGTTCAAATCTGGTCTCAGACACTTACTTAGCTGTGTGACCCTGGGCAAGTCACTTAGCCCTTTTTGCCTCAGTCTCCTCATCTGTAAAATGGGCTGGAGAAGGAAATTGCAAACTATTTTAGTATCTTTGCCAAGAAAACTCCAAATTTGTCATGAAGAGTGGGCAGGACTGGACATGACTGAAAAGTACTGCCTAGTGGTTCATATGGTGTCTCCCCCATGAGAAGGTTTGCTTCCTGAGGCCAGGGTCTGGTGTTTTCTTATCTTCTTTAGTATCCTTATCACTTAGTACTACTTGACATATAGTAGGCAATTGTTAACTGACTCATTGAGGACAAAGAGTCTCTTGCTTGGGTATTTATATTCCCAGTGTTTAGCTATCAAAAAGATAGACTTTGTCTTTTCTTATTTAATACTCTTTTGGCTATTTCCCCATTTGCTCAGCAGCAAATGTTATAGATCAGAATAAGCAAAGAAACATGTTATGGCCAGTGTTATCTACCCTGCTACCTATATACTGTTAATTTGTTCAAATAATTGCACCCTTTCAGTCTTTAATTAATTCTCATGTTTTTTGCCCTGACATTCTTCTCTTTGCTTGGTATGGCCTCACTGCTGCCCAACATATCCTTCAAGCCAAGATTGTAAGCAAGACGGTATCCTTTGGCTGTAATTGATTTCGGTTGGAAGCCACAATTTCCCAAATCCACTTGAAAGCGAGCTTTGTACTTCAGCATGCTTTTTAGTGCCTACGGCTGACAAGCAGACTGCTAGACAGTAGTAAACTATTTTAAGTAACCGAATCCCCTTAACCAAGGGACAGGCAAGATTGTTTTATATCTACATAAAGGCAATAGAACAAGTGAGGCTTGGCTTTAGAATGGCCCTTAGTAAGATTTGTCCACTGAACCGCCTTTCAAGTAGGGCTACACTAAGTGGATTCATTTCTTCAGACATCATAATCGAGCATTGCAGAATCACCCTGAATCACGTCATCCCTGAACCACTGAATCAGGGTCATACAATGCCCTTTACCTATGGCTCCCCTCCAGTTGATGATATCATAGAATTGGGAGGTGAGAGCCAGGCCATGAATCTAGTGTTTTTAGAATGGGTAGATAAGAAAGAATAAACTGAAGAAACCAAGTCTGAAATAGATAGGAAGAAAGGCAGGGAGAAGTCATAGTATTTCTTCTTTCTGATCAAGAGAAGGTGATACATTTATTACCAACTGTAGATCTTTGTTTTCCTTAGCTCACCAAATGTACATAGTATCTGTGTGCCTGGACGCTTGTTGAAAGTTAATACCAATGAAGTTTGTGATGCAATGAATGATATTATGCATAAAGGCAAAGTGGCTCATCAGTTATAATCTTAAACTTTATGCCAGTTTCCTGGGAAAAGAATATTTTAGGAAAGTATAATTGGAAAGTCAGAAATTAACCAAAAAACTCTACTCTTCACTGTTTCTGCTCACCAAGTATGCATATCATACAAATATATATCATATAAATATAGAGTAGGGGAAAGAGGGTAATGGGGAGTTCCCAGGTCAACTGCATAAGCTCACAAGCTGTGATCTTTTGTGTGGGACTTGCCTCAGGCTAGTGAGTGTCAAAGAAAGGATTTGAACCTCAGTCTTGATTTCAAGACCAACACTCTAGCCATTGAACTAAACTACCTTATATCTTTGTGTGGACAAATGAATGCAATTTAGTTCCATCTACTAATTACATCACCATGGAGTCAATCAATCCCAACTTTCCTGCTCCTCTAATGTTGAGTTGATCTTAGGTTATGCCCTACTGGAGACCTGTCAGGAGGCTCCCGAGTTAGAAGCTGGCTAGAGCGAGAGGTTCTGATATGGCAACTAGCCCATGTTTGTATCTAGCTATAGATAGATGTATGTGTTTAGATGTATATGTATCTCTGATGTATGTATATGTATACACACATTATGTATGTGTATGCACACATTATGTATGCATGTATATGTATGTGCATATATATTATGTGTGTGTGCATATGTGTATAGACATATCATGTGTGTATGTATAGGTGTATACACATATTGTGGATGTATGCATATGTGTATACATACATTATATATGTATCTATATATGTATATACACATTATATATGCATATGCATATATACTTATTATATACACGTATGCCTACATGTTATGTATGCCTACATATTATGTATGTATGTGTATTCACACATTGCATATGTGTGTACACACATTATATATGCGTCTATATGTGTATGAGCACATGTTATGTATGTATGCCTGTGTGTACACACACATTATGTATGCATCTGTGTATATACACACATTGCATGTGTACGTACACATATTGTGTGTATATGTGTACATGTGTCTGTGTGCATGAGTGTGCACATATGTGTGTGCACACATGTATTTGTGTGTGCATGTTATGTAGGTATGTATAGGTGTAAACAGATATAAGGCATGTCTGTCTATATGTAAACACTCACAGTGATGGTTCTAAAGTGCAACCATACCATTTTGCTATTCATAAAATGTGTCCTATATAAAACTTGTTAAATATCTGAATTAATCAATAAAGAAGCATTTATTAAGTGCCTACTCAGTGCCAGGCACCATGCTGGGTACTGAGGGTGCAAAGTCAGAAATGAAACAGGCTCTGCTCCATCCAAATCCATTGAGACTAACTGGAGATGAATGTGGCATGGTAAAGGGGGAGCATCCAAACCCTGATTACTCATCATCTGGTAAGCCTAGGCAAGTTGAGTTATTTTGGAAGGCTTCAGTTTTCTTATTTCTAAAACAAGGGCATTTGATTCCAGAAGAACTTTAGTTCATTCTAAGTCCTATAATTATGCTAAATCCTCGCAGTTAGGTGGCATTGTGAATGGAGTGTCAGACCTAGAATTAGGAAGATTCATCGTCCTGAGTTCAAATCTGGCCTCAGACATTAGCTGTGTGACCTTGGGCAAGTCACTCAACTTTTTTTGACCTCAGTGTAAAACAAACTGAAGAAAGAAATGGCCAACTACTGCTGTATCTTTGCCAAGAAAACCACAAAAGGGGTTGTAAAGAGTCAGACCAAAAAATTTTTATTATGTAATTGTATATGTTAACCTATCACATATGTGCAATCTATTGCATCCTCTTTGGCATTAGTCATTTCAACTGAGAAAACTAGAGAATTATTAAACATTGTATTACAAAATTGTTATAGTATTTTACCTCTAGTCATTAAACATCTTAAGGATCTTACCACCTTAAACTAATAACAGAATTAGCCAAGTAAATTTGTCATAATGCCCAAGCATTTACAAAATGGACATTTTTTGAATAAAATCTTGCATTTGTACTTTGAAAGTATTTTTATCTGAGACTGTTATAACAGAGTGGTACAAGAGGAAAATTGAGCTCTTGTCTCCACTTTTCCCTAGTTGACTGTGTAACCCTGGGAAAATCACTTTGTCCTTTTTGGGTTTCAATTTCCATATGCATTAAACAAGGTAATTGGACTAAATGACCTCTAAGATTTCTTCTGTTTTTCAAATTCTACAATTACTAAAGAATTTCATTTGATAAGAGAAAGCCAAATGCTATTTTCCTTCCATTCTTTTCTACTGGCATTTTGTTCTCTGTTAAATCATTTAAATAAGCAATAGGAATACTTTCCAAAATATTTTTAGTTCAATGTCTTTTTTAAATTGGAAAGAACCATGACATTTTCACTTCTAATGACAGCTGTAAAGTTCAGAGTATAATGGAGTATACAACAGTAAAATTAGGAAGAATACATCAATTCATCCTAATGCCTTTGTCATTGAGTTGACTAAGTCTTTAGCTAATTAATAGGGCTGACTTGGGATCTATGAAGAATGGAGTGCTTGTTGTAGGCCTGAGTGCATGTCATAATGGAGTGAGTGTAGGACCTGGGGTCAAGAGACCTAGTTTAGAACTGTGACTCAAACTTCTGCCAGCTGTGATAATGGGAGAGTCATTTCACTTCACAAGCCCTCAGTTTCCTCATCTGTAAAATGGGAATAATATTTCTACTATTTACCTTACAGGGCTCTTGTAGGGAAGGTGTTTGATAAATCTTGTAGTATAATAAAGATGGCCCAACATAACAATTTATGTAAATGATTTTGGGAGCTGAACCAAGGAATTAGTCATTTAGCCCCATACCTAGAGAAACCTTGGAATATATCTTGTGTCCAAGACTAGGAATGCGATTCACAAGGCCATTGGTTTAGGGCTGTAAGGGACCTGAACGGCCATCTCAGTCATTCCCCTCATTTTACAATGAAAGGGTCTTCCATTATCCCATATAAACTTTGAAGGTAGCAAGGATTATATTAGATTCAGGGCAGCCTTTTTTTTTCACCTTACCAAAAAAAGGTAAAAGATTCAAAGGAGTCATAGGAACTCATAATTAATCAATACATTTCCCTTCCTTTTCCATTTCTTTTTTCTCCAAGGTCCTAAAGCTATCTAAACTTGTAACATGTCATGATTTGGACTCTGACCTCGGAAAGAAACTGAGCTTGAAACTGGTAGAACATTATAGCCCTCATTGAGTTCTACAGGTGCCTATGCCTTATGGTATTACTTGGATAAGAGCTTGGTAAGGGCTTGGATCCCTCTGGGAGGGAACTACATTCAGGAGTGCTAGACATGCAATCTCACTACATTTTGGATCTGTACTATCCAAATAACTCACTGAGATAACGATGCAAAATCTAGGTCCCTTATGCTCCCATTTTGTTTCTTTAGTCCTCCACTACTCCCATCACCAAAGTCACATGCACTCCTCTTCTTCCTTCCCTTCCCTTCCTTTCCCTTCCCTTCCCTTTCCTTCCCTTCCCTTCCCTCCTCTCCTCCTCTCTTCTCTTCTTCTGTCCTCTCCTCTCCTCTCTTTTCCTTCCTCTCTCCACCCCTTCTGTCTCCTCTCCTCTCTCCTCTTTTTCTGTGACTCATACTTCTTAGATTATCCCACTGTTTCCAAAGAAGACCAGATTTCTGAGATTTTGAACCTGAAGTAACCATCAGGGCAACTTCCAAGACACATTATCTATGAAGTGTTTTCTCCTTTAACTAGAAAACTAGAATGCAAGAACTACATCGTCTAGGAACTCCACTCTTGAGTCATGTGAGTGAGCACATCTTTCTTACCATGTACTTCTGCTATGAGGAAGTTCTTGGGTGAGAAGGAGAATCCCCTCCTTCCTGCTGAGCTCTCAGAACTTCTCTAACAATAAGACAGGAAGGAAAAGGGATGAGCAATTTTGTTGGTTTCTTTTTATGGAACAACCTGTAAGGAGGGTCCCTTCCAATAAGGGTTCCTTTTGCCAAGAATCCAAGTAAAAGTTAAGTCCAAGTATCCTGCAGCCCCTGTCATTAAAAATTATCCTCTAAGACTCCATGTGGGTCTCAACCCACAGTTTACGAAGTGCTGAAGAGGTTTCAAGTTTAAGAAACCATGCTCTAAGGGAGGGGTTCTTAGTCTTTTTTGTTTCATGCACCATTTTGGCAATCTAGTAAAAGTTTATGGATCCCTTCTCAGAAAAAAAAAACTTTTAAATACTTAAAATACATAGCATCACAAAATAAATTTTACTGAAATATGGTTATCAAAATACTTTCAAAAACAATTTCATGCTGCCAGGTTAAGATCTTCTGCTCTAGAGATGCATTTATATGCTTTTTAGGGAGATGCAATGCAAAGTCCTAATGAAAGACTTACTGCACCCAAACTAATCGGATTGATTTATCATCAGGTATTTATTAAGGATCTATTATGTGCCAGGCCTTGTGATAGAGGCTGGGATACAACAACCAAAACAAAACACTTCTTTCCTTCAAAGAGCATGCATTCTACTGGGGAGAAGCAATACCTAAAAATAAATCTAAAATATATGCAAAATTGGCTAAAGGGCAGCTAGGTGGAATAGTGGAAAGAACACTGTGCTTTGACTCTCATCATCCTGAATACAAATTTGGCCTGAGACATTTACTAGCCATGTAGCTCTGGGCAAGTCACTTAATCCTGTTTGCCTCAGTTTCTTCATCTGTAAAATGGGCTGAGAAGGAAATGACAAACCACTAGACGAAAACTCCAAGTAGGAACACAAAGAGTCAGACATGACTGAAACAAAAGGTTAAAGATCATTTTCAAAGAGAAGCCTCTAGCAACCAAAGGAATCCAGATAGTCCTCCTGGAGGAAGGGGCACATGAGTTGAGCTGTGTATTTTATAAGTAGTGCATTTCCAGGCATGGGGGCCAGCCTATGCAAAGATCAAAGATGAATCTTCACATATAGAAAATAGCAAGTGAATTTTTTTGTTGCTCAGTCATTTTTCAGTCATATCTGAGTCTTGGTGACTCCATCTGGGATTTTCTTGGCAAAGATATTGGAATGGTTTGCCATTTCTATCTCCAGCCATTTTGCAGATGAGGAAACTGAGGCAAACAGGATTGAGTGACTTGCCCAGGGTCACACAGCTAGTAAGTTTCTGAATACATTTGAACCTCTAGGCCAGGTATTCTAGTCACTGTACCATATAGTGGCCCCAGCAAGGAAATAGGAAAGTTTAACTAAAACATAATGTGTGAGGGAGAAAAACATGCAATTAACTTTCAAATGTAAGTTGGAGTTGGATTGTAAAGGGTTTTTTAAGCCAAACAAGGAATAGCCTTTATTAACTACACTTTTGCCCCAGTTAGTTATTAGTAGTCCCTGACAATCAAATAGCAATGCCTTTGGGTGTACTGGTCAACAGCCTCGATCCTGAGGAGCTCTCTAGAGCTCTGAGAAGGCAGCTCATTCGATGCAGGAACTGATGTTTTGGGGACTGCTTGCCCCAGAACTGTCCATGCATGGAGTCCACTGTAGTGTACATGAGACATCCCTCAATTAACAATCCATTGTGAGAGTTTGAACCTCTCATAGCTGATGGCCTTTGAGCTTACCCTCACCCTACCCCACCCCCAGAAAACACATGAACAAAGTTACTCCAAGCTTGTGCCTCCTACTGCTTGTCAAGATCTCTCTCTGTCTCTGTCTTTATATATATGTATATATATATATATATACATATATATATATATGTATATGTTTTAAGGCTTACAGATATCTCATTTGATCCTTACAACAGCCCTTGGGAGATAGGTGCTATTATTATCCCCATTTTATAGATGAGGAAACTGAGGTAGGCAGCAGTTAAGTCACTTCCCCAGGATCTCACAGCTAGTAAGTGGGTGGATTTAAGCTCAGGTCTTTCTGACTCCAGGTTCGGTGCTCTGTACATTGCTCAACCTTTCTTTTTTTGAGGAAAGCAAAACTAAAAAAGAAAAAGAAAACTGGAATCTTCCCTTAGGAAAAAAGAATATAAATGAAAAAAGAAAAGAAAGGCTTTCCCTTCAAAAGAAAAAGCATTTGAGGATTGCTAGGGAGTCCAGCAATCCCCTTTCTATTGACCTGAATTGAATAGGAATTCCCAGAAGATGTACTTGTGTCAGACAGACTTGAGGGTTGTCTCTTGAGCACACTCTATACCAGCGTAAACAGTTTAGATCTCTGAAACAAAATCAGAACCAAAAAATCAATCCTGGATGAACTGTTCTAATTCACATTATATTAAGAGGAGAAATTCAACTGCAATGGCAGCTCTTACATTCTGGACTCATACAACTGAGGTTCAGGCTTGGAGCATACCCTGAAATATCACTGAGTCTTAACTCCACGGCTCCAGTCCTCTTGACAGGATGTTAATCAGCATATCCATACGTGCTACAGTCACAAGTCCGAAAGGCTTACCACCCTCTAAATTCATTAAAGTGATCAATTGAGCCCCCTGGATCATTCCCTATGTATAAATCATATATTCATAAACCAAGTTCCAGATTGGGCACATCTTCAAATCCATGCCCAAAGAATGGGAACTTAATGGAGAAGTAGTCATGAAGGATCTCTTAGTCAGGTTCCCTTTCTCAGAGAGACAAATTTCACTGAGCAATTTTTTCAGTGTGGATGCTTGCAATTGGCAATTTCATATCACTCTTCACACCACCTCTCTTCCCTGGTTATCCCTCTGGGATTTCTTATTGAGGTGAAATATGTCAAAGTGTCCTTCTTCATTGTGCCAAATGACCAAAGACACAACAGTGGCACCTACCTTCTGCTGCCAAAGTAGAAGGCACAACTGTTCACAGTTCACAGATTTCTTCTGGCACTATGACCCATGCTACAATGGTACAGGAATGTTTATAAGGTTTGTGTTTGTGGTTAATATTGATGCATGTCTGTTTCTTATATTACCATGTTGCAGTTTTATATTTCCATAGAGGCAGTTGGTATAGTGGTGAAAAGATCAAATTAACATTACCTTGAGTTTCTCCCATCTTTATTTCTGCTGTATTGATCCTAAAATGTATTGAATTTTTTATGTTGTATTCCTTTTTATACTTGTGTCTGTATCTAAGCCACCTTCTATGCATTTGAGTTGAGCACAGAAATTTAGCTTTCCCTCTGAGTTAGTTTAAAATTACAATTTAAAAGGGGCAGCTAGGTGGTACAGTGAGTAGAGCACCAGCCCTGGAGTCAGGACGACCTGGGTTCAAATTCGGCCTCAGACACTTAACACAAAGAAACTTAGCCATGTGACCTTGGGCAAGTTACTTAACCCCAATTGCCCTCCAAAAAAAAAAAGGCAAAAAAAATTACCATTGTTATCTTTCATACAGGTAGCCCCTGAGATGTTTCCAGGACAGTTCTTGGTTATTGTTAAGCCCCACAGATTAATGGGTACCATCCCCAAAAGATATGTCAACTCTCCTGGCCTATCCTTGTGCAATTAGGGGAATTTTCTCTCTTCCAAGGAGACAACAAGTCTGATAGTTTTGGTACCCTAGCTAAGATTACAAAATACTGAATGTGTCCCATAAAACAATAAACATTTTTTAATTGTCAGAGTGGGTATAGTACCAATGTAATATTTACAATGCCCATGATCACTATAAAGCTTCAGGACCAATGCAGGGGGGGGAGTGGAGGGGAGACGGGGGAAGCATTTATTAAGTGTCTTCTAAGTGGCAGTCATAGTGCTAAATAAACCTTGAGGTCACAAATACAAGCCAGCAAGACTGTCCTTGCTTGCATTCTAATGAGAGAAGATTACAACTAAGAGAGAACAAGAAGTTAGGTGGGAAGGATTTGAACACAGCCCTGTAAGTTTAGAAATTTTCCAGAGGAGGTGTGGTGGCCTGGTTAAGGGCAAGAGAATTCAAAGGTTACCTTTCAGAGCTGAGTACCCTGGGAGCAAAGTCTAAGTTCCTGTGGGAAGGGGATGAAGAAGATGGTCAAAGCTTGGGGAGAATGGCTTGGAAATGGCTGAGAAGTTATGGGTCACTGCATTTAATGTGAATTCAGTTGACTCGTAGTGTTGTTTTCATTTACATTATATGGCTGTTGTGTTATGGTTTCACTGTTCTTTCTTTATTCTACACCAAAGGCAGTTGTTCTCAACCTTCCTAATGCTGCAGCCCTTTAATAATTGTATGTGGGTGTGTCTCCATGTGGGCAGATCTGCCTGGAGACAGATAGAGGAGCATGGTGTCTCCATTCCTAAGACCATCGGAAATATATTAAAGGGTTGTGGCATTAGGAAAGTGCTGTGGAGAGGGCATCCTCTTCACAGTTCTGAGGCAGGTGCCTAGAACAAAGTGTGACAACAGCTGCGCAAAACCCCAGAAATTTGGGACACAGCACTCTCCACTCTGGAAGCAGAGTTCTGCTATGGCAAAGAACTCAAAAGTCAAGTTTGGCTAACAAAATGAGCAAACAGAAGAAGAGAAATCAGGCTATAGAATCATTCTTTGGTGACAAAGACAATCAAAACATAGAACCAGAAGAGGACGGCAAAGTCAAAACACCTGCATCGAAAGCCTCCAAGAAAAATATGAACTGAGTGCAGGCCATGGAGGAATTCAAGAAGGATTTTGAAAATCAAGTAAGAGAAGTAAAGGAAAAATTGGGAAGAGAAATGAGAGTGATGTAAGAAAATTATGAAAAATGAGTCAACAGCTTGCTAAAGCAGACCCCCCCAAAAATATCGAAGAAAATAACACCTTTAAAAATAGACTAACTCAAATGGCAAAAGAGATCCAAAAAGTCAGTGAAGAGAAGAATGCCTTAAAAAGCAGAAATGACTAGATGGAAAAGGAAGTTCAAAAGCTCACTGAAGAAAAAAATTCCTTCAAAATTAGATTGGTGCAAATGGAAGCTAATGACTTTATGAGAAACATAAAACAGATCCAAAAGAATGAAAAGTAGAAAGCAGTGTAAAATATCACATTGGAAAAACCACTGACCTGGAAAATAGATCAGGGAGAGATAATTTAAAAATTACCGGACTACCTGAAAGCCATGATCCAAAAAAGAGCCTAGACATCATCTTTCAAGAAATTATCAAGGAAAACTGCCCTGATGTTCTAGAACCAGAGGATAAAATAGAAATTGAAAGAATTCACCAATTGCCTCTTGAAAAAGATCCCAAAAAGAAAACTCCTAGGAATATTATAGTCAAATTCCAGAGTTCCCAGGTCAAGGAGAAAATATGACAAGCAGTCAGGAAGAAATAATATGAGTATTGTGGGAACACAATCAGGATAACACAAGATCTAGCCGCTTCTACATTAAGGGATTGGAGAGCTTAGAATATGATATTCTGGAGGTCAAAGGAACTAGGATTAAAACCAAGAATCACCTACCCAGCAAAATTAGTATAATACTTCAGGGAAAAATATGGACATTCAGTGAAATAATGTATTTTCAAGCATTCTTAATGAAAAGAGCAGAGCTGAGCAGAAAATTTGACTTTCAAATACAAGAAGCAAGAGAAACATGAAAAGATAAAGAAGAAAGAGAAATCATAAGGAATATATTAAAGCTGAACTGTTTACATACCCACATGGAAGGATGATATTTGTAACTCTTGAAACTTTTCTCAGTATTAGGATAGTTGAAGGGAATATGTGTGTGTATGTGTGTGTGTGTGTGTTATATACACATATATGTGTGTTATATACACATGTATATATGTATGTATGTATGTATAGGTGAGTGTATGTGTATATATTATATATTTTTATATATGTATATATATGTGTGTGTATATATGTATACATAGACAGAGGGCATAGGGTGAGTTGATTATGAAAGGATGATATCTAAAAAATAAAATTAAGAGGTGAAAGAGAAATATATTGGGAGAAGGAGAGAGAGATTAGGATAAATCATCTCATAAAAAAGAGGCAAGAGAAAGCTGTTACAGTGGAGGGGAAGAGCAGGGAGGTGAAAGGGAATGAGACAAACTTATTCTCATTGGACTTGGCTTAAGGAGGGAATAACATGCACACTCAATTGGATATCTTACCCTACAGGAAAATAGGGGGATAGGAGATAAGAGTGAGGATGATAGAAGGGAGGGCAGATTGGGGGAAAGGGTAGTTAGAAGCAAACATTTTTTAAAAGGTATAGGGTCAAAGGAGAAAATAGAATAAATGAGGGGGTGGGATAGGATAGAGGGAAATATAATCTTTCACAATATGACTACTATGGAAATGGCTTGCATAACTATATATGTATAAACTATACTGAATTGCTTGTCTTCCTGTGGGGGTGGGTGAGGAGGGAAGAAGAAAGAGAATCTGGAACTCAAAGTTTTAAAAACAGATGGTAAAAAATGGTTTTTACATGCAACTGAGAAATAAGATATACAGGCAATGGGGTATAGAAATCCATCTTGCCCTTCAAGAAAGTAAGGGGGAAGGGGAAAATG
Source organism: Pseudocheirus occidentalis (assembly GCA_028646575.1). NCBI lineage: Eukaryota > Metazoa > Chordata > Mammalia > Diprotodontia > Pseudocheiridae > Pseudocheirus > Pseudocheirus occidentalis. The sequence continues at coordinate 77,464,170 of CM053596.1, read as the reverse complement.
GGGAATGTAAGAGAGGGCAGACTGGGGGAAGGGTATTCAGTATGCTTACTATTTTGGGGTAGGGGTAGAAGAGAGATGGGGAGAAAATTTGTAACTCAAAATCTTGTGGAAATGAATGTTGAAAACTAAAAATAGATTAATAAATCTTGAGGAAAAAATGAATTAAACAAATAAATAAATGTTTGGTAGAATTCACTTGTAAATCCAAAATAAGAAAATAGGGCTTAAGAGAAGCAGAAGGGGGTGCAAGGTGGGGGAATACATCCCAGGCATGTGAGGCAGCCAGTGCAAAGGTACCCATATGGGAAGTTCAGGGTTGTGTATGTGGAACAATGAATAGGTCAGTATGGCTGGATCTTATAAGAAGTCTGGGGTGGTAAGACAGAACCACTCTGTGAAGAGATCTGTTAAGCAGAAGAGTTTATATTTGGCCCTCTAGGCATAGAGCAGAAGGGTGACCAGAACAGTGTTTTACAAAAATCACTTCCATAACTGTGTCAGGATGGATTAGAGACAAGTCTGAGGTCAGGAGATAAAAACAACAAATAGTCCTGGCAAAAAGGTAACAAAGGCTTGAATGAGGGTGATGGTTGCACAAATGGAAAGGACAGAAATGTTAGAGATCTTACAGAGATCAAAATGATGAGCGTTAGCATCTGATTGTATGGAATGAATGAATGACAGTGAGGAGTTGACATCAAGATTTTGAACTTGAATGACTGAAAATATGGTAGTGCCCTTGACAGTAAAAAAGGAAGTTTGGAAGAGGAGTGAGTGGGGGCGGGGCGGATGATGAGTTGTCTTTGGCCTTATTGAATTTGAGATGCTTATAGGACATCTAGTTGGACATGTCCACTAAACACCTTGTGACGTAAGACAGGAACTCAGGAGAGAGACAAGGAGAGACCGTAATCTAGGTGTAATCTACACAGAGATGGTAATCAAACCCATGGGGGCTGATGGTAATCACAGAAAGAGTTTAGGGAGGGGTGGCTGGGTGGTGCAGTGAATAGAGCACTGGCCCTCTAGTCAGGAGGACCTGAGTTTGAATCTGGCCTCAGACACTTAACATAAAACTAGCCATGTGACCTTGGGCAAGTCACTTAACCCCAATTACCCTACCTTCCCTCCTCCAAAAAGAAAAAAAAAAAAGAAAGGGGAAAAATGGTATAGGGAAAGAAGAGAAGGCCGGAGACAAAGCCTTGGCAGATACACATAGTGAATGGATGTGCTGTGGAAATGTCAACTCTTACTACTTTTTGGTATTTAGTCTGATGAAACTTTAAATGGCAGATGACCAGCAGTTGTAATTTTAAAAATAAGTACATAAATTTTAGTCTGATGAATGTTGCATAAGACTAGATTATAATACATACAGAGATGAATCATTAGATGTAGTAGAAACAGCACTGGTTTTAGAGTTGGAAGTCTTGGTTTTAAATTCTGGTTTTGTGATTAGTTTAATAGCTATATGATGATAGGCAGGTCACCTACCTTTTCTTTTTCTTTTGTTTTTTAATTTTTAATTTGTTTACTTTAGTTTTCAACTCTCCTTTCCACAAGATTTTGAGTTCCAGATTTTCTCCCCATCTCTCCCCTACCCTCCCACCCCAAGATGGCAAGCATACTAATTACCCCTTCCCCCAGTCTTCCCTCTCTTCTGTCCCCCTCTATCCGTCCTTATCCCTTATCCCCTTACTTTCTTGTAGGGCAAGATGGACTTCTATATTCCATTCCTTGTATATATCTTATTTCCCAGATGCATGTAGAAACAATTTTTCAACATTTGTTTTAAAACGTTGCATTCCAGATTCTCTCCCTTCTTCCCTCTTCACCCACCCCCACTGAAAAGATGAGCCATTCAGTATAGATTATACATATGTAGTTATGCACCTATCTTTTCAAAGACTGTTTCTCTCTACACAAAATGAGGGGAATCATGTTACCACACAAGGCTGTTGTTGGGAAAGTGCTTTGAAAAACCTGATGTGCTATATGAATGTGAATTGTTGCTGTTGTTTAGAAAAAGAAAAATTAGAGAGTAAAATTATACTTATACTAAGGTTTTTATATTTCAGGTCAGACTACAGCCATATGTCCTCTACCAGCAGTAAGTATCACTTGAAAAACCATTTCTCATTTTCTTAAAAATTATTCCTCTCCTTGTTTCTGTCGTTCTAATGTATGGGTGGGACAGTGGAAGAACACTGGATCTCAAATCAGAAAACCTGGATACCAGTCACAAATCTGCCACCTGTTATTTGTAGGACCATGGGCAAATCTGTTAATCTCTCTGAGCCTTAATTCTTTCATCTGTAAAATGGGAGTGATAACACTTGCACTTTCTTCTTCACACATTTGCGGCAAAGAAAACACTTTGGATATTCTAAAGTACTATGTAAATGTGAGGTTACTATTTTGTCAAAATAGTGTATAAAGTATAAAATGTTCTGTAAATGTGAGCTATTATTAATAATGGTGAAAATAACAAGAATAATGCAGCACTAGATTTATCATCCCAAAATCAAATGCTAAAGACCATATCTATACTTTAAAAGTTCTTTGGAGGAGGAGATCTTTAAGGGAATCTAGGCAACTTACAGCTGGAGTAAGTGGGAAAAATCACTGGAATTGGAGCCAGAAAAACATTTTGCAAGTAAAAGGAATCAGAGCATCTGGATTTGAACCCTGACTCTGCTTTTACTATCTGTGTGTCTATGGACAAATCACTTAGCCTTTCTAGGTCTTAGTTTGCTCATCTATGAAATGGGGGTGTTGAAGCAGATGGCTTCTAAGTTTGCTTCTAGCTCTAGGTCTATGAGCCATGACTTGATTGCAAGCCCTGGTCCCATTGTTGACTCACTTTGAGTTGTTAGAACTGTATGAATTTCTTTATCTGGTCACAATCATTCCACCTCTCCTTGTGCCTTGCAACCCTGGGCAAAGCCTGTTCTTGATCTTTACCTGGATCTCCGATTCCTCCACCCTTCATTTCTCTGCCAGGCCATTACCCCTACTCTGGTTTCGCTCTCCTCTCTTACCTATCTTGACACATCAATGAAACAGTTCAACTCTATTATCACCTTTTCTTGAGTCTCTTGCCTTCATATCCTATTGCCTGTCTTGCCCTACCAGCCCTTGCTTTGGATTATTCTCAGGTTTGCTGCCTTAACTCCTATTTACATGCTCCTGAAGGAAGCTAGAGGCAGTCAAGAAACTACTGACTGGATTCGCTACAAATTCATGGTCACATAATCTCAACTGTGCCCTCACTGCAGCAAGGCAATCCTTTTATACCTCTCTAATTAACTCACTTGAGAGCAGCTAGGTGGAGCAGTGGATAGAACTCTGGGCTTGGAATTAGGAAGACTTAGCCTCATGAGTCCAAATCCAGTCTTAGACATTTTTTAGCTATATGACCCCAGGCAAATCACTTCATCCTGTTTGCCTCAGTTTCCTCATCTGTAAAATGAGCTGGAGAAGGAAATGGCAAACCACCCCAGTATCTCTGCCAAGAAGACCCCAACTGGGTTCACATAGAGTCAGAAACAACTGAAAATGACTAAATAACAATAACAAATTGACTCACTAGCCTACTTACGACATTATCTTTTGTAAACTTACATCCCATGGGGGACAAGCCTCCCATGACGCCTGTACCACCCTCTACCTCATACTCTTCAGCTGAAAATCTTACTTAATGATTCACTGAAAAAAAATGGACCCATTTGCCATGAGCTCTTTCTTCTCTCCTCTTCCTCTCACATCACTCTGATCCTTTCTGCCACTATCTCCTCCTTCATCCCTTTCTCACATGAAGAGATTACCCTTATCAAGTAAACCCATCCCATCCTATCTTCTCCAAAGGATTGCCTGTCATCAACCTCACTCTCTCATTTCTCTTTAATCTCTCTGTTTCCTGTTTCCCTATTGCCTACAAACATGCCCTTGTCCCCATATCCTCAGAAAAACCCTCATTTGATCCATCCTTCTGTACACACTATTGTTCCTCATATCTCAACCCTCTTGCAGCTAAACTCCTTGAGAAAGCTATCTGTAATCAGTGCCTTTACTTTCTTTGCTCTTGTTCTAGTTGCTAACTCTTCAGTCTGGCTTCTGACTTCATTATTCAACTGAAACCATCTTCTCTAAATTTACCAGTGATTTCTTGACTGCCCAATCTAATGACCTTTCCTCCATGCTCATCTTTCTTGATTTCTCAGCAGCCTTTGCCACTGTCAGCCACCCTCTTCTCACTGATACTCCCTTCCCTCTGGCCTGGTGTTTCTTCTCCTCCTCCTAACCATTCCTTGGTCTCCTCTGCTTGGACTTTCCTATTTTTCCTCTCTAGACTATTTTGTTTGGTGATCTCACCAACTACCATGGATTCGACAATCATCTCTATGACAATGATTCTCACATCTAATTATCCAGCCCTAACCTACCTTCTGACTTCTAGACTTGAATCTCCAACTGCGTATTTGATATCTCAAACTCAACTCTTTCAAAACTGAATCCTTTATCTTTCCCCCAAAGCTCTCCTGTTTCCTATCTTTCCTATTACTGTGGAGGGCAACACCATTTTTCTAGGCACCCAGGTTTATAACCCCCGGTGTCAACTTTGACTCTTCACTTTCTTTAATCCCACATATCCATTCTGTCATTCTATCCTGTTGGTTTTACCTTCAAAGCGTCTCTCATATGTTCTGCTTTCTTTCTCTGATATGGCCACCACTCTGGTGAAGGCGATCACCTTTTTACTCCCGGACCATTTAGAAAGCCTGCTAGTTGGTCTTCCTGCATCAAGTCTCTCTCCATTCCAGTCCAACCTCCACTCAAGTGTCTGATTCATCTTCCTAAAGCACGTATCTGAGCAGGCCATCTCTCTATTTGACCAACTCCCCTGCCTTCCTACCACTTGCAGAGTGAAGTACAGAGTCATAACCTTTCCAATCTTCTTACGTTTGGCTCCCTCCTCCCCCATCCTCTACAATCCAGTGACACTGGCATCCTTGCTATTTCTTAAATACGACTTGTCCATCTCCTGGCTCTGGGCACTCTTGCTAAGTTTCTCATGTTCAGAATGATCTTTCTCCTCATCTCCACACTCTGGCTTCCCTGGCTTCCTTCTTGTCCCAGCTAAAATCCCACCTTCTCCAAGCCACCTTTCTTGGTACCCCTTAGTGCTAGTACCTTCCCTCTGAGATTATCCCCAATTTATCCTGCATATATTTTGTTTCTACATGGTAGCTTTCCTGTTGTCCCCCATTGGCCTGCGAGTTCCTTGAGAGCAAGTCTTTTGCCTTTCTTTATATCCCTGGGGCTTAATATATCGCTGGCACATAGTAGGCACTTAATAAATTTGACTTGAGTCAGTTACCCCCTTGGGAATCCTTTTCCTCATTTCTAACATGAGGCTGTGAAATGATCTCTAAGGCCCCTCCTAGCTCTGTGATCCTTGAGTTGAATTACCTTGAAGGGATGAGGAATGTGGAAGAAAATTTGTTAGGGTTTTCAGCAAGGTCAGCTTTTAATAAAGCACTGAAGACTGAAGTCCATTAAGGGCAGACAGAAAACAAATTTCCTGGATCCACATACTTAAACTCTCACCTAATTTACAAAGAAGCCTCATGGGATTTCCCCCTCTAATGTGTCAGTATCTGGAGAGAATTGTGGTTGTGTTTAAAAGATACTCAGTATTTAAAGAAACCTTTTCCTGTGAATGAATCATTTAGACATAAACATCAGTATAGATAAGGAGAATGGAGCCAACTTTTTTTTTAACTTTAAACATGATCCAAAACAAAATAAGAATGAGACAGAAGAAATAATTTTGAAAGAGAAGACTCAAATAATGTGCTTTCACCTATATCCAAAGGCTTTTCTAAGTTACATTCTTAGCCTGAAGTTGATCTTTAAATGAAAGCAATAGGAACGTGATTGTTTTTGTTGGTCTTGTGTCAGAGATTTGCACCTGAAATGCAGAACTGGTTACATTTTGGGGACTGTTTATTTGTCTGATTTATTGTCCCTACCTCTAGGAACCAGCTTGTCTGTCCAAACACAGGTCAGTCTGACAGGATTGCCCTGGGTGGGGGTAAGGAGGGAAAATTCTTCCCAGTGGTTCTTCCCTCTGAAGAACTATTTATCTGGACTATTTAGGGCTGAACTGTTCTGCTGCAGGTCCCCTGTAGGTTGCACTTCATTCCCCTGGCTGCCCTCACTGCATTCTATAGCCCCTTCTCATTTTCTTTCTGATGGTGCTGCTCCCTGCCCCAAATGTTTCTTGTTCTGGACTCACAAAATGAGTGGATGGGTAGCCCTGTCCCAAATGTAAAGACTTATGTTCTCATTTTATTTAAGCAGGCTAGAGAGTAAAATAAAATAAAATAAGATACAATACAATACAATACAATATGACAGATAGCTTTCTTAAGGAGTTTAGCCATAAGTGGACTGATATATGAGGAACAATAGTGTGTACAGGTGGATAGATCAAGTGAGGGTTTTTCTGAGGATAGGGGAAGCAAGGGCATGTTTGTAGGCAATAGGGAAACAGGAAACAAATTAAAGAGAAATAAGAGAGTGAGGATGATGATAGGCAATCTGTTGGAGAAGATAGGATGGGATAGGTTTACTTTGGAAGGGTAATCTCTTCATGTGAGACAGGGCTGAAGGAGTATAAAAGGGGTGGAATATAAAAAATAAAATAAAATTAAAATAAATAAAATATATATCAAATAGAGACATGTCCTATGGATACCTTGACTGAGGAATTCCTGACAAATATTTCTTTTTCTTCTAATGTTCCTTTTTAACTTTGAACTTGACCAGTCTCAATAAACATGAACATTTCAATATGCAGAAAACAGGAGAGGCTTGTGTATTAAACTTGAGCATCTATTACATACTGTGGTTCAAAAAGATACAGATCAAACTTAATACTAGCAGACTTTTTTCAGTGCTGCTATTTTATTTTTATTTTTTGGAATAAAACAAGCATTTGTCTAACATAGTATAATTTTTAAAAAAAAAAGATGATTGCACCTGAAACTGCAAATCTAACAATATAAATGAAGTTTCCCTGCTGTCTGTGACCCTCCTGAATTTCGTTTTGCTTTCTTCTGTGCATGGCTCATTAACATTTCTTTCCTTTCCTTCTTTGTTCCATCACTACAACTACCAACAAACTCCTCAAGACTCCCTCTCCCAACAAATAGAAGCCCTCTCTTGGAACAAATAGTCATAGTTGAGTATAAAGTTGAATAAAGTGCCTCCCACAAGTAAAATGAATAATGGTTCCCCATGATTTAAGAGAGTTAGCCTTGTCCCAGTCTCCTACGTATAAGTTTTGAGAAGATTGATCTCTTTGAGAGAGATGAAAAATCATTTCATGTATGCTAGCTTCCATTTATAATATGAAGTACTGGTAATGGACATAGGCATGGAAAGAGGGGACTAAGCAGGATCCTTCACTCTAGATGAGTGAAGTATCTTCACCCATCTGAAAATTGCTCCTAAAAGGGGAGGAAATCCAGTGTATATCAACAAATGATTCCAGAAAGACACTCCTCTCTCCTTCACAAAGGAAATCCAATGTATATCAACAAATGATTCCAGAAAGACACTCCTCTCTCCTAGGCTCACAAAATTTCTCTAGTCTAAGGGACTTTAATTCATTTTAGGAATATCTTTCTGTGTGCCACCTAGATAGACTGACTAAGGAATACTATAAATACTATAACAATGTAACTGAAAAGTTTTGTAATCTTCCAGGGAAGAAAGCATTGTTTAGCTGCCCTCCCATCCCATGCCTGTAATGTTAATGGAATATAAGATCTCCCCCACCCATTAATAAGCCTCATGTGAAGCCAATTTAGGGAAGTGTGCTTAGGGGAGATTTGTCTGTAGGAAGGCTTTCATACCCTTTGTTCATTTCTAATTAGGCACTGAGCCACAAGGATTGTGATACCCTCTGCCTCTTAAAAGGGTATATATACTCTGAGGTTAGCATTTTGCTTTGGGGTTCACTCATTGGAAGAGTGTTCTTGTGATTTGACCAGATGAGACTCTAGGTAGCCGTAATAGAGCCCCTCCTTCTCCCTCCCTGCTTTGAAAAACCTAGATGTGGGTGCTTTTCTCTCTGGTGACTATGTATGTATTGCCTTGGTCAGACAATTGGATCTGTCTATTGATCTGTGCTAATTTCTCAGACAGTTAGAAGCCCTATCTGGTGGTTTTTATTTCTCTGCTTGCATTTTCTCTATTTTCTTTGTTCAGATTTTCTCTGAAGTTCAGGGTGCTGACTTTTCCCCTGAACTAATGAATTGAATTAAAAAGATGGTTGACCCCTTGAACAGCTATCTTTCCTAGTAAAGTAGATCTAAAACCTGTGCTAGTAGCCATCATGGGTATGCCAGTGTGGTTGCTGCTACAATGCCTCATGCTAAGTGCTGGATGGGCCATGGATTTTTCTCAGACTGCTTCCCCACTTTCCATTTGCCATTGCTGTGGATAACATTAGCCACCCAACAGGGATTAGTAGTGGTTAATTTCTTCTTATGAAAATGGAAGTAAACAGCTTTGAGGGGAAAAAAACAGAGAAGCAGTGGGGGAGGGGAATAATCTCAGGGTGCATGCAGACAGTGTAGTGTAAAAGGCTGCCAACTGCAGCAGAGAACTAGTTGGCTGCTTTATTTAACTCCTTCCTCTCCCAGAGAGAGGTCAAGACACTTGCTTTCTCCTCCAGCTTGGAGTTCTGGGAGAAGGATACTATCTCTAAGGGGTAAATGGGACCATATTTCCAAGCCAGGTCTAGTTAGTACCACATGTACTGGACACAGACTCTTTGGGATCTCTTTCAGCTGAATATTAACTGTATTGTTAATGACAGTATTGCCAAGGCTATCTCTCAGAAGTTTTTAGGGAAGCTCAGAGGAGCATAAATCAGTGGCCAGCTAAGTGCTGGACTCTGAAAAAAGTCCACATGGTGCCAAGATGGAGGAAGACACTCTATATTCTCCAGTTGTAGATCTGACTTCCCCATTCTTCTCCCAGGATTCACTATAAACAGTTCTAAATACCCCAGTCCCATGTATCACTAGCTAATGAGTTTTGCATGGTAATTCTGACACAAGGTTACACAAGTAAAACAAATCCATACATTCTCTGTGTCTGAAAATGTATGCCTCATTCTGTTCCTCTAATCCAGTGGTTCTCAACCCTTTGGGGGTTGAATGACCCTTTCGCAGGGGTCACAGAGGTCGCCTAAGATCATTGGAAAACACGTTTCCAATGGTCTTAGGAACTGAGAGACCGCTCCTCTATCCACATGCAGATATGTTCACATGTGAGTATTAAAGGGTTGCGGCATTAGGAAGGTTGAGAACCACTGCTCTAGTCCATCTCCTCTCTATTGAGAGCAGGAGGTAGAGAGGAAAGTAATGACTGATTATTGCATTATCAAAGTCATCTTTCAAAGTTGTTTACATGATTATCGTCATCTTATAAATTGTTCTCTTCATTCTGTTCACTTTGGTCTGTAACAACCTCTAAAAGTCTGCCCAAATTTTCCTGAATCCACTTGTCATGTATTTCTTTCTTCTAAATGAACATCTGCCCTCATAGAAATGTCCCAGTGATACTTCACTCTCCTTTCCACTGACACTTCTTGCCTCCTGTTCTCTCTCCATTTCCTTTTTTGTTTGCTGCAGAAGTCTTTGTTACCTGGAACCAGGCCCTCCCTAACTCCATCCCTTAATTTTTAATTCACATAAGGACCAGCCCAGGACAAAGTCTTTTAGTTTTTGGTGGAGATATTAGTGAGGTTGAAGCAGAGAGGCAAAAAGTAATACTATACAATCATCCTCCCCTATCCTGGTGATCCTAAATTCCCAGTCTCCAACTCCTGCCATCCCATTGTTCCTTAAACTAAGACACTGTAGCCTTCATCCCTCCCACTTGTTCTCCAGATAGAGCATTTCAGAGGACCTAAGTTTGAATCCTAGTCCTGCCCCCTTAATACCTTTGTGATTTTAGCAGGTCGCTTCTTCTCTCCTTGTGTAAAAACACAAGGGTTTTACCAAATGGCCTTTAACATCTCTTTCAGTGCAAAATCTACAATCCTATAACCTTCTAACTGTCATTCTGCAGGAGGCCCATGCCAAGAGTTATTGGTAATGTCTTGGAGTTAGGGAAGTCCCTAATCCAGCATTTGGCTAGAAGAGAAAGAGGGAGAAGTCACTGGTGCCATTGAGGGGGGCAGGATGATGTGCTTCTGGCTTGACATATTCTTATTTAGAATACATTTTCCCATAGAAACATTGCTGCCCTTAGAGGTTTATGCTGTACTTAAGTACCATAGTATATATGTCAGGTACATTCTGGGTTGACTAGGTTCTTGTGGGCTGGTGTGGGACCAAAAACACAACTTGTAACAATTTTTTCTGTAAGAAAATATTTTTCATGTTCCAACTGGATGACATTAGTAAGTTCTCTTCTTTTCATAAGGTATTCAGAATAATTACTGTTACTGCTTGAGTTATCAAAGTCATTCATATTGGTTGTTTTTCTTTAAAAATCATTAAACAATTATGAAGCAGTGAAAGATTATTTTTAGTCCTGGTCAGATTTGGCTTCTTTCACTAGCATACTAGACTATTTTTAGAGGGTAAACACTTAATTAAACTATTTTGCTCATAGATAATCTGATTTGTTCTTTTTTTAAAAGTGCCTATTGATTTTTTTATCACCTACCTTTCTCCATGTATCTCACCACCCTCCCTTTCCCACAGAATCATTCTTAATGACAGATGATAAAAAAAGAAAAAAACCAGTTCAGCAAAACTAGCTAACAGTGAAAGAGGCTAACATTACCTGCAGTGTTCAATACCCCAGACTCCCATCTCTGACATTACCTGCAGTGTCCTATAACCCAACTCCTCAGCTCTGCAAAGAAGGGAGGGAGATGTCTTCTCATCGTTTTTCTGTGGAGCCAGGCTTGGTAATTTATAATTTTACAGCATTCCATTGCAATTATTTTGTAGTTTTTCTTTCATTTACATTGAAGTCATTACATATGTGTGTGTTTCTTCTCCTGTTTACTTCACTTTGCATCATTTAATGCAAATGATATAGTTTCTACATCAAGACAAGAGTCTTCTATATTTCTCTGTTTCATCAGATTCATCATTTCTTTTTTTTTCTTTTTTTTTTCTCTTTGGAGGGGGAAGACAGGGCAATTGGAGTTAAGTGACTTGCTTAACGAGTAAGTGGCTAGTAAGTGTTAAGTGTCTGAGGTCATATTTGAACTCAGATCCTCCTGACTCCAGGACCAGTGCTCTATGCACTGTGCCACCTAGCCACCCCAGATTCATCATTTCTTAAAGCAAAGTAATACTTTCTTACATTCATGCACTACAATTTTATTAGCCATTCCCCAATTAATTTGAATCTATCTTTTTAACAATTCTTTATTACTATAAAAATACTTCTGAAACTATTATGAAATATATGGTACATTTTTTTGTAAATGATCTTTTTGGGGTACATACCTAGCAATGAAATCTCTGAATCACCCAATATCCTGCTTCTGACACAGTATCTATGAGCCTTGAATTCCTCATCTTAAAATGGGAGGGTTGAACTATATGGCCTTTGAGGTCTCTTTCAGCTGTAATAAATCTATCATCTTATGACATTTTTGCTGTATTCTTTTTTTTTTTTGCTTTTTGGAGGGCAAGGCAATTGGGGTAAAGTGACTTGCCCAAGGTCACATGGCTAGTAAGTGTTAAGTGTCTGAGGCCAAATTTGAACTCAGGTCCCCCTGACTCCAGGGCTGGTGCTCTATTCACTTGAAGCGCCACCTAGCTGCCCCTTTGCTGTATTCTTTTTTTCATTGACTTGTTTATTTACTTTTAGTTTACAAGATTCAGTTCCACAATCCCTTGAGTTTAAAATTTTCTCCCCTCCCTTCCCTCACCCCATGGTGGCTTGCAGGAACGATAGTATGCATTGCTTCAGTCTCTATTTAAACTCTGGTCTTTCTAGATCTTTCTCTGAATTTAGACATTTCCTTCCTTCCTGAGACTTGTAGAGTTGTCATATAACTGTGCATTGCTGAGAAGAGTCCAGTTTATCAAAGCTGGTCATCACATATACAATATGTCTGTGATTGTGTACAAATTTTTCCTGGTTCTGCTCTTCTCACTAAGCATCAGTTTGTATAAGCCTCTCCAGGTAATTATGAAGTCCATC
>CM053596.1:77416833-77444852 GCA_028646575.1 Pseudocheirus occidentalis | reverse complement strand
TTCTTTCTTTCTTTCTTCCTTCCTTCCTTCCTTTCTTTTCTTTCTTTTTTGGTTTATTTACTTTTAGTTTACAACATTCAGTTCCACAGTCCCTTGAGTTTCAGATTTTCTCCCCTTCTCTTCCCTCCCCCCCCCCAATCATGGCGGCATGCATTCAGATACAGGGTCTACAAATTTCTTCCTGGCTTAATACTTTTCAATACACTTTTAGACACAGAAGGTGGGGATGGTGAGTTGGGTTCAGTGTTCTGCCCACAGGAAAATTCCCCAGGGGTGTCCATGGCTCCCATATGTCGGTGGCACATGGAAACAGATGGTTGTAAGTAGTCACTCCCACACTGTCCAAAAACAAAGTCTATCCTCTTCCTCAGCCCCATGTAAACTTTGAGGTTTACCAAAGTCCAGTGTCAGACCATAACTGAGAGAGCCAGCATTTCACAAAATGGAAACCTGGGGTACAGAAAGGTTAATTGTCTTGTGTTGGACAATGCAGGGAATCTAGAATTGGCACTTATGGATTTTTGTCTGGAAGACTGCTTTTTCATTAGAGGAGTTTAAATTCTTTTACTGAGTAGCCTAGAAGGAATCCAGATCACACTTTGCTGCTTTTTCTCTCACTAACCTCTTTCCCCAATAATTATGGCAATGGTTCTTTCCCTCACTCATGTTTGCTAACCTTCCTTTAATTACATCATTACCTTGTAATTTGAAGAAATGGAAACATAGCATGCTTTGATAGCTGAAGCTATAATAGGAATTTTGAAAGCGTCAAGTGCCCACATCTGCTTTTGTGCACATCTGCTCGGCTTTTTTTGCATTAAAAAGAAATTGGCTAATGTGAATGAGCTGAATTTTTTAAAAGGGGTGTTTTTTTATAAGCAAGGAAATTGAAGAGCTGATTACACATTACAAAATTAATGGATGATTTAGAATATTGCACATGAGCTGTGTACAACATCCAAGAGTCAAATTCAGACTAAAATGAATGACAATCGTTTGTTTTTCTTCTGTTCTATAAAGGGAAGTAGTGACTTACAGATTTCACTTACATACAGAGTCAGCATTTGTCCCATTTTCCCTCAAAGAGATAGCAGGGCTTATAGTAGTCAGATTAGCTTTATATTCCCTTTGTGAATTTAACACAGTGGAAAATATCTTTTCTTCCACATAGTATATCTGTGCCTTACCTGGATGCAGTTTTAAATGGAAGCTATAAATTAGCATTTCTAATTCACATGCAGTGTTCAACACACAGTGTTTTTCTGAATAATTTCTATTGTTCTAATCACATAAAATTTAGACAAAATAGGAACCTATTTGCTGGCTTTTGTGAGAAGAAATTTTAGCCACTGAATTTGCTTAGCTTCAACAGCAGCAAGAAATTTGGTACTGCTTCTGTATAAGTTTAGAGCTATCTGAAAGGATCCCAGGAGTATTAGATCATCAGCCCATCCATCAAGAAGCATTTGCGAACCACCCACTATGTCCCAGGCAATGTGCTATGCCCTGGGGATACAGACATTCTAACGGGAGAGACAACATGGACACACGAATACTTAGAGAGTATATACAAGATAGTTTGAGGAAGACATACACTAGCAGCTGCAGGCAACAAGATGGTTTTTTGAAGAAGGTGGTACTTAGTCTGACTCTTAAATGAAACCTGGGGCTTCAAGAAGCAGAGTCAAGGAGAGAATATTCCAGATTTAGGGTATGGCCATTCAAAGGCATAGAGAGGGCAGACAGAGCTTTATGCAAGAAGTGCAGTATGTGCAGAACCCTACTGAGTAGATCAGTGTGGCAGGAATGCAGACTGGGAGAACTGGGGAGTAAAGTATCCATAGAGTAGAAAGGTAGGAAGGGGCCAATTTATGAACATGTTAAATAGCAAACAAAGGAGTTGACATTTGTTCCTGGGGAGTAACCGGTGAGACAACTTACCAAAACTTTTGAGATATCACCAAAGCAATCTAGGATGAGGGCGAGAAGAGAATATATATTTCTAAACACTTTTGACCAATAAATAAACATTTATTAAGCACATACTATGTGCCGGAAGCTGCTAATCTGTGGAACAAAAAAAGAGAAAAAAGGAACAAATTAATAGATTGGCCAGATAACTGAAAACAAGGTAAGAAAGCAATAAATAAAAAACCCCCAACTAAACACAAAAGCAGAAATTCTAAAAATCAAAGAAGAGATAAAATAGAATACATAAAATTTAGTTTATTCGTGACTAAGCTTTAAAAAATTACTCTGAGGCACTATTACAACAAACTGTACCATTAAAATAACCTTTACTTTGTTAAAAAAAAAAAAAAGCAAAGTCTACAGTATCCTTTGTTTTGCCAATGAAACTCTATCCCAGTAGCCATATATTTATTGTGTAGAGTAGACATGAGAAGAAAATTTGCCTAATCATCCACTCATTGGTACTCTTAAAAATCCTGCTTCTTAAATATCCACAGGGATTAAACATTCTAATAGTATTAATCATATTCCATTTTTGACATCCTGGTAAAGCAATTCAATTCGATAAGCATTATTAAGTACTACGTACTAAACGTAAGACTAACCACTGAACTGAGAATAGAAAAAGTAGCTTACAATAGAGTTGCATCATATAGTGCATTGAAATTTCAGGAATTTGAGTATATTGAAAGGAGGAAAGGAGACAGAAAAGGAGAAAAAGTGAGAAGAGGGTTGTTGTTTAATTGTTTTCAGTTGTGCTCTACTATTCGTGACCCCATTTGGGGTTTTCTTGGCAAAGATACTGGAGTGGTTTGCCATTTCCTTCTCCAACTCATTTTATATATAAGGAACTGAGGCAAACAGTTAAATGACTTGCCTAGGATATCACACAGCTAGTCAAGTGTCTGAGGGAAGAGAAAGAAAGAGGATTCATGGTCAGCTTAAAGCCCTCTTTCTCAACCCATTCCCTCTGACTTCTTTGATTTCTCTTTTATCCCATTGGTTTCAGGAAGAAGAAATAATTATCTAGTATGAATCCCTTCTAATATAATTACATTTGTGTGTAAAGCCCCTCTAATTTTCATTTTTTCTTTTACCTTCTTCTATTTTCTTCCTTTTGAGTAGAAGCTCTGGTTCGGTCCTGCCTCATGATGAATCATTTAGCTTAGCTGGGTAATGGAAAAATAAAATTTATTTACTTGTTTCCATAGCATCTCCATGGTTTATATCTGTAAATTCTTGGAGTTTTAACTTGGACCACTGTGATTAATGGAAGGAACACTGATTCTGAAGTCAGAAGACCTATGCCTGAATGCTAGCTTTGTCATTTATTACTTATGTGGTTCTTTTGGAGAATCGCCTCTCTGGTCCTCAGTTTCCTCATCTGTAAAATTAGAAGGTTTTATTAGATAATCTATAAAGACATTTCAGTTCTAATTTTTTTTTACTTGTTTACGTGATTGTGCATATATAATCTATAACAAATTGCTCACCATTTTAGGGAGGAGAGAAAGAAGGGAGGGAGAAAATTTGGAACTCAAAAAATTTTTTTTAATGAATGTTAAAAATGGTCACTACATATAATTGGAAGAAATAAAATATTATTTTAAAGTACTTTTAATAAATCATTAAAAATAAAATAAAATTCTCTACTTGCATACAAAAATTCACTAACTAAAGTCATAGTATATTCTAGCCTGCTTAACAATTTCAGTTCCTCACCTACAGTTTGGGGGATCTAGGTGGTGCCATGAATAGAGCACCAGTCCTGGAGTCAGGGGGACCTGAGTTCAAATCTAGCCTCAGACATGTAACACTTACTAGCCATGTGACCTTGGGCAAGTCCCTTAACCCCAATTTCCCTGCCTTCCCTCCTACAAAAAGAAAAAAAAATTCAAAATGAGAAAATATTTCATTAAGGGAGTACTAAAATGTTATTACTGCATAATATAGAAAGAAAAGAGATTATTTGCTCTTTTTGTCCTATGCCTCTTCAGCAACTTGATTTAAAACAAGTAACCTGTCATTTGTGAATTAAGCTAGAGGTACCTAGTCCCTTCTAGGTGAGCAGATAGCAGCCTCATAAGCAGGGCTATGGAAAATGAGGACAGAGGCCTCTGTAAAGAATTTGATTTGGCTCTTAGAATAGATCTATGTCAGGAGAAAATCAGTGTGTTGGGCTGTGATTCACTAGGATGGTGTCTAATGTATGAGGGATAGTACCAAGAGCACTAGATATTAAATCAGAAGACTTAGGTTAGAATCTCAGATATGCTGTTTATCCTCCCTCTGTAATTTTAGGCAGGTCATTTCAAAGTTTTAGCCCTTAGTTTTCTCATCCACAAAATGGGAGGTTTGATCTCTCTAGCTTAAAATCCTATGATCCTCTCCCTTTCAGGCTTCCATAGTTTTTCTGATCCTTTTACTTCCACACCCTACCCCCACCCCATCCTCCCAGTCCATAGTAACAGTGCAAGCAATACTGAATTTGGAGTCAGAGAACCTGGATTCAAATCTCAGAACTGCTGTGTGCTTCTTGTACAATTTTGGACAAGTTACTTCATTGATTTTGGTAAGTTTCCTAACTACAAAATGATAGGCTTGTAGCAGATTAGAAATTTTGTGACCTAAATTTGTTCAGTGCCCCCAGCATTATATAACACAGTAATCTACCCACAGTAAGTATTTTATACATGCTGACTTTATCATTCATTTCTAGAGTGATTTAAGGCTTACAAAATGTTTTCTTGACAGTGGCCCCCTAAAATACATAGTTCAATTATTATTAGTCCCATTTTACAGATAAAGAAACTGAGACTCAGAGAGATTAAATAATTTTCCCAAGGTTCCTTAGCTACTAAGTGTAGAGCTGGGACTTGACTCAAAGTCTTCTGAGTTCCGTGCTCTTTTCTCACTATATCATGATGCTTCCCCTCTTTTTTGTTTTCTAACTAAAAAGACATGATATAATGCTCCAGCCCCTTCTCCCCACAAAAAAGTAGAAGAAACAATCCTATAAAGCTGGGTAAGGTTCTGCAGGAGACTTCCTTAGTCTCTGGTGGTAACAGATTCTGTCTTTGTGCATTATTGACTCTTTGGGCTCCATTAGAAGAGGGGAAGGGGGGAATCTGTTGTGGGAATACTATAGCACTCTCAGCCCCAGACAATGGGATTAGCTGAAGTCCTCAATTCTTGGCACCAGTGATGATATGCTTTTGTGAATTCCTATGACATAGGTCCAGAAAGTTCAAGATCGTGGAGGAAAACAAAGAGGAGCTCTTCCACAATCCAGTGTTTGCAACTCCTGGGCAATTGTTTGCTTTGCAAATCCAGCAGCTCCATATTGTCTCTAGGATCAAATGTGAACTGCTGTGTTTGGGATTTGAAAACATTGATAACCTAGCCCCCAGCCTACTTTTCTAGCCTTTTTGTATAGTATTCCTCCTTCCCATACTCTCCGGTGTAGGAAAGCAAACAGTTTCCCACAATAAAGAGTGCTCCATTTCCCATCTCTGTGCACTTGTACCTGTCCCTTATGCCTGGAATACATTTGCCCTTCACCTCTGAATCTTCCAATCTCCAGTCTTCTTCATGTCTTTCTCAATATCTTGCATTGCCTTCAACTTGTTAAAGGAGAAATATCTCTTCTCTGAAATCATGTGGTAGGTAACCACCACCAAATGTGTATTTACCATGACACAGAAATGATGGGGGCAAAAATCTAGGCTTTAGGATTCAATCGCTCACGCATAGGTTCAAGCCTTATAGATAACCTGAACCATTATGAGAATTCTGACAAGGATTCCCATAAGCAAAATTACATCAGAGTGACAGAGAAATAATTCTTTGACATATTATGGTCTTGTAAATCCTCTTAGGCCATTTAAAAGTTAAAAAGAAGATAGATTCATAATCCCATGCTTTCTTCTGTGTCATAAAAATTAAACAAACTTAATTAAACAAAGTCACAATCTCATACATTCCCTAAGGAAACAAAATTCTGTGTAATAACATGAGGGGTTTGGGACTGTTGAGATTCTTCCTCATCTTATCTGAGGAATAATTAAGACTCTTTTTGTTTTTGTGTGAAGCAATTGGACTTGCTCAGGGTCACCCAGCTAATGTCAAGTGTCTGAAGTCAAATTTGAACTCAGATCCTCCTGACTCCAGGGCTGGTATTCTGTCTACTGCACTACCTAGCTGTCCTGATAATTCATAGACTTTTTTTTAGTCCAGTCAGGGGTAAATGACTTGCCCAGGGTCATACAAGTAGTGAATGTCAAGTGCCTGAGGTCACATTTGAACTCAGGTCTTCCTGACTCCAGGGCCAGTGCTCTGTTCATTGTACTACCACACTGCCCCTATTTAAGACTCATAAGTAAATTTTTACATCTCATGGGACAGCTTTTGTTCAGGTGAGGTGAATACTAAAAGACTTTTATTTAACCAAAAATTGTGGGAGAAATGGTTCTGAGTCCCAAATAATAAAAGGACATTTTTTTAAATTCCTGTAACATACTTAAGGACTTTTCTGGGGCTTAACTCTTTCATTGCCTTGTATCTATTTTATATATTAAGGTATTGTAATTTTATATTCCTACCATATATGTATAGATAGAGACAACATGGCATAGAGACTGGAAAGCTGGTCTTGGAGACAGATAGGACTGGGTCTAGTTCTGGCTCTGAAACACACACTTGTTGTATGACCTTAGACAAGTCCCTTAACCTCTCGATTCTCTGGGCCAGAGGTGTCCAACACTTACATTGCTGTCCACAGCACTCTAGAGTTTTCTCCCCTTCCCCCATGAAATAAAAATGTAATTGGGAAATATTTCACAAAATAAATAAAAATACAACGAAATATAGAAAATGTTGATGTGAGGTTTTCTGAGTCTGTATGAGACCTGCAAGGACCTTTCTGTATGGGTTAGAGGCCCCTTTTCCGTTTGAGGTGGATACCCTCACTCTAGGCAATGCTGAGA
Source organism: Pseudocheirus occidentalis (assembly GCA_028646575.1). Lineage (NCBI taxonomy): Eukaryota > Metazoa > Chordata > Mammalia > Diprotodontia > Pseudocheiridae > Pseudocheirus > Pseudocheirus occidentalis. Next base: position 77,437,896 of record CM053596.1, on the reverse strand, counting down.
CTATGTAAGCAAACTTTCACTGAAGGGAGTTTCCTCCTCCCAGAGTCCTCCATCCCTGTCACTATCCCATCCCCAGAAAGGCAGCTAGGTGGCACCATAGTACATAGAGTGCCTGGCCTCTTGTTAGGAAGACTCATCTCCCTAGTTCAAATCTGGCCTCAGACACTTAGTAGCTGTGTTACCCAGGGAAAGTCACTTAACCTTGTTTGCCTCCGTTTCCTCATCTGTAAAATGAGCTGGAGAAGGAAATGGCAAGCCGCGAGTCAGACGTGACTAGAACGAACAGCAATCCCATCCCATATGCCTCCCCCAATTCAATGTTAACTCCTTCATTTTGGGCTTTGTCTCTCCAGTACCTGGCACATAGTAGGGGACTAATAAACACTTCTTGATGGACTAACTGTTAAAACCACCACCACCACAAAGCTTTAGGAGCTTTCTGTTTACATTTGAGAGCCCTGGGGGTTGAGAGGTTCCTTCCCTGGATTTAGGGCTGGGGGGAGGGGGGCGTCGCACCATCGCGATGGTGGAAAGAGCATTGACTGCAGTCAGAGTCGATTTCAAATTTCACCCACGACGGTATTTTTATGACCTTGGACGAGTCTCTCGGTCTCCCTGGGGCTCAGTTTTTTTATCTGTACAGTGAGAGAGGCTCAGATTAGATCGTGGAATCCTGAATGTAGAACCAGATCTCGGAATCAATGAGATTCCCTCCTCCTCCTCGGGCTGATCATTCTACAGATGCTAAAACTGAACCCCAGAGGATAGATCACTTTCTTGAGGTCACAGTTAGGATGTCGTTCCAGGACCTTTGACCCTAGTGCTCTTTCACTCTGACAGCTTGATGAGACCTTGGCTACTGCAGTGCTGGAATGGCAATCGGGAAAACCCGAGTTCCGATCTTTCCTCGGACCTTTCAAGCTGTGTGACCCTGGGCAAGTCATTTAACCTCTGCCTCAGGTTCCCCAATTGTTAAATGGGAATAATAATAACAGCACTTGCATAGCAAGATTGTGTGAGGAAAAGCTGCTACAAATCTTAAGGCACTATATAAAGCACTTTTATTATTGTTGTTTTTATTATGATTATATTTCCATTGTACCATAATCCTTTTTGTTAAGGTCCCTTCTCGTTTGAAGTCTAGGAATCTAGTAGGTATTCAAAAAAATACTTCCTAATCCATAGATTTCACCGGTCCTTCCAATGTCCTTCTGAAAAGGCTTCAAGGAACCTGACACTCCTTATCAAACTGAGAAAAAGATGGCAAGGCTGGTCTACCATAGCAGCAATATGAAGCATTATCAAAATATTTGACATAATTGAGAAAAAAGTATTTTTTCCTTGAATGGTATAGATCAGCGGCGTCATTCAAATAGAAACAGGATGACTAAACCATACTTAAAAGCTCCCTGCTGCTTTACATTCATGTAGAAAACCATATATTCACATTAACTATGTTCTATTGTATTTTTATTTATTTTATTAAATATTTCCCAATTACATCTTAATCTGGTGAGGGGTGGGATGCCACTCTGGAGTATTGTGGCTATGCTGGCAGCATGATTGACACCTCTGGTATAGATAATTGCCTTGGTTCCTTAATAAGTGTGGACATTGAAAGATCAGTAACAGATATAAAGGTTTATCCAGAATATTTCTGAGTTCCTTTTAATGCATAATTTCAGATCATGTTTGGTACAGAGATTCTAAAAGATTATTTGATTTTCAATTTGCTGCTTCCATAAATTTTTTATTGTTTTATGTTATTTTATTTATTTTTATTATTTTTATATTTATAAATTTAACTTCTATTTTATTATATAATTTATATAATCATATACAATTTATTTTTTTGTTGAATTAAAATTTGCCAGATGTCACAGAGCATGCCTGTAATCCCAAAGGCTATGGATTGCTTGAACTTTGGAGTTCTGAGGGACAATAGGGCTAAAGCCAGTCTAGTGTCCCTGCTAAGTCTAGCACCAATATGATGAGTCCCTGGGATTGAGGGGCTTCTGTGCTGATAAATAGTGGGAAGGTGGATTGGTCTGTGAGTGTGGCAACTGCACTTCCAGACTGGATAAGTGAAGGAGACCTGCCTCATAAATAAATAAATTTGTAGACAGACAGAGATAGATAGATGAGTAGATTGATGGGTGGATAAATAAATGAGTTGGGAAAAGTGAATGAATGACAAAAGTTGAGACTGAGATATCTTTGAGATCAATGATAGATCTAGAACTGGGAGATTTGGAGCTTCATGTATAAAATTTCAAACCATATAAAACTTGATAGTGTTTTAGCTAACATTTTTTGTTGTTCAGTTGTTTTTCCATTGTATTTGACTCTTCATGACTCCATTTGGGGGTTTCTTGGCAAAGATACTGGAGAGATTTGTCATTTCCTTCTACAATCCATTTTATAGATGAAGAAACTGAGGCAAACAAGGCTAAGTGACTTTTAAAGGGTCACATAGCTACTAAGTGTCTGAGACCAGATTTGAACTCAGGAAAATGAGTCTTACTGACTACAAGCCACAGCACTCTCTCCGCTGTGCCATCTAGTTACTCTAACATAAAAGAAAAGATACTTTGCTTCTTAAAAGGATCTCTGTTCTTAGCAACATTAGTAAAAAAAAAAAAAAAAAAAAAACAACATTTTTTAACAACAAAAAATCAAATTAAAAACAAAAACAAACACATAGAGTAGAAAGAGCATTTGCCTGAAATCAGGAAAGATATGTGGTTTGAATTTTGTCTTTGATACTGACTAGCTGTGTGTGATCAAGGGAAAGTCATGAGCCTTCTTGATTCTCTTCTTATTATTGTGAGGATTGTGGTCAGAGAATTTTGGTAGTTCTGAATTTTTTTTTTTTAAGACAGCTAGTCACCTCTCAAACTAGAGCTTGCAGAATTTAGCAGAGACATCAGACTTCAGCTTAGGTAATTAGCTGGTCAGTGACAGAAGAATTTCAGGCTCAGCTTTATCACCCCTATTTACTTACGCTGAGACATCACCTATAAACTGTAGCTCTCTGGTTAGTTTTTGTTTTGTCTTTCTGAAAATTCCAGTTAAATCTCCTAGCATTTGCTGATTAGTTTATTCTTTTGCCTATAGATCTTCCCCTTCTGCTATTGGTTTTTTGATGTGTAAATCTTTCCCTTTTCTTTTGCCTACTGTGAAATTCTAACTGTATCCATCTTGCTGATGTAACTGGAGACTCTAGGGTTGCTGAAAATGTTATCTGGACCCATTGATTTTTGTGTACCATAGAACTATGTTCTGAGCACATAATAAAGAGATTATTAAAATGTCTCTTTGTGTTGATAAATATGCCTGGCATCAGTACCTATCAATGAATCCTTGAGTATTTTTGTATCAGAATCAAATAAGATAATGTTTGGAGTACTTTGCAAACCTTTTGGGGAGCAGATAGTGAAAATCACTGTTTTTTGAGTCACGGGTTCCAATCCATAACCTTGTATTCACCATTGTCTATCTTCATGTTCATATACCTTATTTCTGGATCTATATTCCCCTGTCTACCCTGTATGCTGGGCATCCATGGAACTCATATACTCTCTCTTAGGATGAGATTCAGAGCTGGAAAGCATAGGCTTTACTCAGAGCAGGTGATCTCTTGGGGTGTTCACTCCCCAGTGAACATGGGGAGTGAACACCCACTGAATGAAATCAATGATGAAGATGTCTTTGTTCTCCACCCCACTCTATTTACACACTATGATGTTGCCGGTCATTCTCCCACCTAAGGAAATTCACTGCCAGTTCCATTCCCCACCAATGAGAATATATTTGTAATATTTTATTGAAAAACAGTTACCAAAATGTCAAGAAAAATAAATTCATGGATTAAATATCAAGAACCTTTATTCTCAGTGCTCTTTCCTTATTCCCTTTTGGTACTTAACAAATGTGAGAATTTTTTTTAATAGAAGCCTTGTCTTATCCTATAATCCTGAGAATATGGATTTCATCAGTTAGTCTTTGATTTTTAGTTACATTTATTTATCTTTCTCGTGTTTCTCTTATTTGATATATTTACATGTCAAATAGTCAACTCAACTCTGATTTCTTTTTGAGGCATAACCAAAATGTTTCCCTTTTGCTGAAAGTGATTTTTTTTTTTGTCTCATTGATGGTCTGCTTCATAGGTTATATTATTTTGGAATTCAGTCTAATCTTTGCTTTTGAGAATATCACATTCCAATTTCTTCAATCCCTTTTCAGTAAGAAATAGTCCTGGGTTATTGAAATTAATTTTCCTTGATAGCTAGAGTTCTTTTTTACTCCCTCCAATATTGTTTGACATTTATATCAAGAAGCTTAACAGTATTTTAATGACAATTCCTTCATGATTGAATCTTAGGGTTTCTCTCTGTTAGTAACTGTAAATTCTATCAATTCATACTTTACTGTCTATTTTCAATATTTATAAACAATTTGCTTGTGGTATTTATTGTGGTATATTTTTCAGATTGTTAAATTTGCACTGTTTTTCTGGGAGACCCAGGATCCTTAAACTATCTTTATGTATCCTGTCCCCAAGGTTGATTACTTTGGATTATATAGACGTCACGTGTTCTTCCAATGATACTGTCCTTTGTTATATCAAATTTTTCCCCACACCTATATTTTTGAGTTTCATAACTGCCATTTTGTTTCTCAGAGCCTCCACAGTTTTGGACAGATTCTCCAATATGGGTTCTAAATTGCCTTCTCTCTTCTTTATCATATTATTTTTTTGAGAGTCAGATTTAATTTCTGCCTTAATTTTGATCCTGATTTCCATCCTGATTTCCTCTTTTAATTTTCTTATTTATCTTTAGAACCATTCTGGATTTTCTGTCATTCCATTATTCCTAGTAGTCTTCTTGCTGCCTTTTTTTCCACTGGGGATTTCTGCTTTCTCTCACTGCATATTTATGCATTGTTTTGCATACTGTAGAAAAGTTTTCATTTTGCTTTCTGGCTTTATGAGCCTCACCCCTTTTTTTGCAGTATGAGACCAGAGTTTGCCATAGCTTTTCTCTGTTGACTCGTGAATTGCCCTTTTCTGTGTGATCCTTAGCATTGTGCTGGGCTTCAGCCCACTTTGTTCCCTTCCTTCCCCAGCCATTTCTGTAACCACTTTCTTCTGTCCAGATCACTGTAAGGCATCTTCAAAACTTTCAAGATATTCAAAGCATTGAAGGGTAGGAGGCACTGATTGGGTGGAGCCAGCTGATACTGAATCTCCCTGATTATTAAATTTTCAGGGTGAGTATTTAAATACACCTCAGGAAAAAAAAAAAGCAGAACTACAAATCCAGGCTTAATTTATTGTTTAGGTGATCATCTAGATTGAGAAAGTGTTACATATTGACCTTTAAAATTAGCTGTCTGCTTTTTTCTCCCTAGAGAGTTAATTGTTCATTGGCACACCAAAGTGGCGGTGTATAACTGATTCCCTATTTCATGAAAGTTCCTCTAACAGATATTATTGCTGTTATTCAGTCACTTTTTAAGTTGTGTCTTACTCTTTGTGAACACATTTGGGATTTTCTTGGCAAAGATACTGGAATGGTTTGGCCATTTCCTTCTCCAACTCATTTTACAGATGAGGAAACTGAGGCAAACATGATTAAGAGACTTCCTCGGGGTCACATAGCTAGCAAATGTCTGAAGTCAGTTTTGAACTCAGGAAAAGGAGTCTTCCTGACTTCAGACCTGGCACTCTACCCACTAAGCCATCTGGCTGCGTGGTGTGCCATGTAGATGCCTGGGTTGATACCATAGCTGGGTCTATGTTCCACTCTCCTTTAGCAGGAAAGACCAGCTTTACTTTGCTGGGTCTCATACACATGAAGTTGTCTTCCCTCTCATTGTGTAGTGGACCAGTATTCATCTCCCCTCCCTTCCACTTTTCTCACATGCATACAACTTTTGTGACCCTAGGCAAGTTATTAAACTCCATAGTTGGGAGTCGGGGAAGTGGCAGCACCAAGAGATTAGACTAGATGGCCTCTGATTTCTTTATCAGCTCTAAGTCCTATACTCTTCTCTGTCACAGGGCTAGACAAATTCAGCACTCTTCTCACACTGGAGCTAGCAAATGCTTCTAGGCCACCACCAAAGATCAAAATGGAGGCCTCTCTGATAGGTTGCATAGGGCAGGCTAGAGGGATGGCAAGGGCTTCCATCTTCATTCAGCTCTCTTTTATTCCAGAAGAATTTACATTTTGTGAGATTGTTTACCATCTTTACTTCTTGTCGCCATTTTAATTACTAATATCTGTGCGTTAATTGTTGGTTTGAGTTATTAAGGTTTGGGAAATATGTTGAGAGCCATTGATGTCACCATTCTATAGTTCAGATGTCCCTGTTCACCAGTTGCAGTATTGAGCAAGAAGAAATTTAGAAAACTCTGACATTTTTCCTGACAGTAGGGACTGTGAAGACCCTTCACTGATATTATTTTGCATTTTTTAAATAATCTAAGTCTGTGATTTCATCAACTTAGTAACTTTAGAAGGAGGAATATCCCACCCCACCCCACTGTATATTGACATCTAATTTGCACCATTGAGTTTGGGGGCCATTGGGAGGCGATATGGTCTGTGCGTGATTACAGAAATAGAATGTGTCCAGAGCAGACCTTGAACCCAGATCCTCATGTCTTTGAGGCTAATTCACTACTACGGCCACACTACCTCTTTACACACTCCTCCATTTCTATTTAGTTGTTAGTTTAATTCTTTTCTTTTCTTTTCTTTTTTTTTTTTTTTTGCTTTTTTTAATGCTGGTCTCTTTTTTTTAGCATTCTCTTCTCCCTTTTCACAGTCAGAACCTTTATCCAGTCATGACCTATCCATCTTTCTGTTACATGCTTGGTGTGTTGGCACATGACCTCAGCTGGGAATTTTGCCACCTGACCCCTTTCTGGAAGATGATTCCCACTGGCAGAGTAACTGAACTAATAAGTGACATGATACAGTCAAGATATTTGGCATTTGAGGTTGAAAAGGTCTGGGGCCGATTTTCCAGAAATAAAGCCCCAAACACCAATGTGTCAGTTCTGTCCATCTGGGATATTTCCAGGTTCCTTTGGCCCCCCAATGCGTTGGGTGCCCAACAGCTGGTGTCTGGGAGCTGTTGTATTGATAACAGTGATAGATCCCTTGATTAATCTGGAGTCTCTAATCTCCATGTTGGGCAAAGCTTTTCATCTGTAGTGTAATCAATAATCTAGAAAACTGTGGGTTTTGGCTTTCTTTCATATTAATAATGATTACCTGTATGCAGGGAGTACTGAAATCTTAATGCATTTTTAAACTCTTAAAGCTTATAACTGCACTAAGCCTTTGGGACACCCTGTAACTCTAAAAACTTTAAGCTGCTGTTTAACACCCTATGTAAACATTAATGCTATTAAAGCTTTAAAGTGCCCTCAGACTTTTGGGACACCCTGTAATAGTGTCCCAAAGGTCCCTAAGGCTTGCAAAGGACTTTCCTTACAACAACCATGTGAAACAGATAGTTAATCCACATTATTGTTGTTAGTCCCTTTTGTGCTGTATCTTTGGCTAAGTTGTTGCTCAATATGTGTTTCTATCAGATGTTGGACCATACCTAGAATGCACTCTCTCCTCATCACTACCTCCTGGTTTAAAGTCCCAACTAAAATCCTACCTTCTAGTGCCTTCTCTGTTGATCCCCCATTTGTCCTGTAATATAGCTTTTTTGAACTAAGTATGATACTTTATTTCGATGGGTTTTATTTATTGCCAGGAGTCACAGAATCACAGAAACATAGAATTTGAAACGGATCATCTCTGTCATCACATTCAACTCATACTTGAAAGGAACCCTCACTATATAATATGCCCAATAAACAGTTGTCCAGCTTGATCTCCAAGGATAGCAGTCATCAATAAGCATTTATTAAATGCCTACTAACTTTCAAGCTACCTGTTAAATGCTTGAGGATACCAAGAAAGACCCTGTCCTCAAGGAGTTTACAATCTAATGAGACTGACAACATGCAAATAACTAGTACAAACTATACACAGAATAATTTGGATGACTGATTATTGGGAAGTTTTTCCTGACATTAGACCCAGGTTATCTTGTTTTCAATTTCTACTAATTAGATTAGATCTTTATGCTCCCCAAAGGAGGCAAATAATTCAGTTTTGTGTAGGAAGATATATTTGTATTTACAACAGAACTGTTATTTTCTTGGTTAACATACTTCCATTCTCTGATATCCAGACAGGTCCTCCCTCCTCCACTTCAATTCGCTTTATTCCCCTTTGACTCCTAAATCCTCTTTCCTTTAGGAAAACTTTGTTCTCCTTAAAAACCTCCACAGTAGAGAGGTGTTTCTCTTCTTTAACCCTTCTCTTCCAGGAGGGAGATCACTCAGCTATACTACCCCAGAAATAGAAGCATCTCACACTGTGCAACTACCACTCTCCATAATGGTTGAGATTTTTAGTCTTGGCTTTTAAAAAAACAATTTGCTAGTATTTACACTTATTTCAACCTAATTATATCTTTTATAGACTGTTATCCCCTTATATTTCTTTATAATGGTACTCAATTTCCTTTCCTTAGTTCAACAACAGTTCCAGTCCCATTTCCCACCCCACCCCACTCCCCAGCCTTGTGTCAGCTTTCTGGTTCAATAATTCACCTCACTCATGAGTCTTCTCTATCGATTAGCTTTTCCTTCTAAGTCTTTCCCTTATCTTTTCTTCCCTTGCCTTGTCTTACCAACTACCTTCTCCGTTCTCTTGAGTATACTTCTTCCAGATCTTCCCCCAGTCCTCCTTCATTTTTCTTAATCTTCCTTAATCTTTTGCTGTCCTCCTTAGTCAGTTTTGATCCTTCTCTTCCAATCTCATAAAGGGCAAAAGCAAGGGGAGAGGAAAAAAGAGAATATAATTACATGGAAAGGAGTTATAGATTTGTTTTCTTTTCTTGAATTTCTTGAGAGCAGTAACTGTCTCATTCCTCTTGTATCCTCAGCACTTAAGCACAGTGCCTGGCATATAGTGGGTGCTTAATAAGTGATGATGATGTTGATGATGATGATGATGATGATGATGATGATGTTGATGATGATGATGTTGATGATGATGATGTTGATGATGATGATGATGATGATGATGATTTTTGGGGAATATCAGACTCATTTGAAAGCCAAACTCACTGTGAAAATATACTCTATAATCCACAACAGAAAAGTTCAGCAAACTCTTCAGATTCTTTTGTGTGTTGGTCATGTCAGTGGTTTTTGGTTTGGTTTGGTTTTTTCCCTCTCTCAGTATCTGGCATAAGAGATCCTTAAGGAATATCATAATAGAAGGCATAAAGACAAAATAGCTGTGTCTCTACTTCTAGAAAGCAAAGCTGTTATTAATTATTAATAGTCATTAACTATTGATGAGTGACATAAATTTCTTTCCCCTCTTTTACTATAACACATAGTTTCTGCTGGTTCTACTGAGCTTATTTTCTCTGATGGGTAGATAATCTTTAAACCTAATGTGATTATTGAGTTCCCCTTTTCACCCTTAGGTGCTGAGGACTCCTTCCCTTCCTTTCTAGAATACCAGTGACAAGGCAGGTTCTCACCCAGTGCCTCTTTATTAGAGTGTTCACATCTACTGGTTCTTGCTGAGCAAAGGGAAGGCAGAGAGGTCATTTTCAATCCTATTTGCTTTGCTTATTTGCTTTTTGGCTACAGATATAACAGCTCATAGGAAAGGTGTCTTGGCTAAGATTTCTGTCTTGTCTCTTTGCTTCAGTGTTCTTGTCTTGGCCCCTTTCAAGGCAGCAATGTTTCATTCATCCATATAGATATCAAGAATGACCCTTGTTACTGTCTTCTCAGAAACCTTTGATTCACTAAGAGATACTGGAAAACTGGGCACATTGATAGCTTTGTTTAGAGGCTTGAAAATAATTTTCAAATCTCCAAGCCTTTTCATAGCACTGGATCGATTCTCTGCCTCACTGTTTTGCATTTTTTTTAACCCCAACTTCCAAAATGTTACTTTCTACTTCAGTACTCTGGCATGGCCTCTTTTCAAGAGGTGACATCAATAAGAAAACATCAGACGGGGGAAGGGGATCTTTTCCCTAAATAATTTCCTTGCTCACCAACTATTCCGAAGTCTTTTTCCTCTGTGTTTCATTATGACACAGCATCAGTTAACATACAGACAAATCACACTTATTCATGGTCATAGGAAGAAAAGGAAGCTTAGTGCACAGTGTCAGCCTCCTCCCCCCAGCTAAATCTCTTGCCAGAGTGGCTGACAAGTGGGAAAATTAATTGGTTTTAGTTTGAGCATTTTTTGTTTCCCATTCTCTTCTGATGGTAGCGTAAATATTGATGAAACGTCCAAAGGGCATGCAGCCAAAGGGAGCCGGCAAAGTAATGGGGCTGAATAAATGGCAATTTGAAGTTGTTGGGTTTTTTTTAAGAGACACAAGAAATTTCCATAGATCCATATGCGTTCTCCCACCAAGTATCTCTTACAGCTAAGTGCCCATGTTTGCCAGGCAGCTGACTGGAGTCAAGGACACAACTTGTGGGTTAGGAAACAGATGGAAGCCAACTGCCCCCAACGCGGATGTAGCCCATGACCCCATTAGCACTGCGTTCTGATAACTTGCCTATTTCTGTCAAGATTACTGCCCTCTGTCCAGTCACCCAGAGTCTCAGGCTCATTTTTATCCTTGTGTCTTTATTCTCCTTTGCTTCACACAATCAGTTGCCAAACTCTGTTGTTTCTACATTCATGGTATCCATCTTCTTTTCTCTATTCATATGACCACCATCTTAGTTCAGGCGGGAATTACCTCTCATCTGCACTGTGGCAACAGCATTCTAATTGGTCTCCTTGCCTCAAATCTCTTCTCTACTTCAATTCATTTCTACAAAATGTAGTAATTGTCCTACTAAAGTGATTTTTCCTAAATCAAAGTCATGATCATGTCACCTCCCTACTCCTTATACTCCATTGGTTCCCTAGTGACTTTCAAATCAAATATAAACTACTCTGGATTTTAAAGACTTTCATAATGTGGCTCCAACCTACATTTCCAGTCTTTTTATATATTATTATGTAGTTTTATGTAATGTTATATTTTTATATATTATTTATATAAATATGTACATATTATATATTTATATATAATATATTATACTATTTATATATTATAAATATATGTATATTTTATATATGTATATGTCATATAAATATATTTTTATGTTATGGGACATATTATATATATATCCCACATGCTATAGTCTCACTATATTGGCCATGCTGCTCCTCACACGTGACATTCCCTCTTCCTCTACCATCTCCATGCCTTTTTTTTTTCCTTTTTTTCTTTTGGAGGTAATCAGGGTTAAGTGACTTACCCAGGATCACACAGTTACTAAGTATCTGAGGCTGGATTTTAACTCAGGTCATCCTGACTCCAGGGCTGGTACTCTATCTACTGTGCCATCTTGGTGCCTTCATGCCTTTTCAATGACTCTCCTACATTCCTAGCATGCAATCTTTCCTTACTTCCACCCCTTAAGATCCCTGTTTCTTCCAAAACAACTCAGACATCATCTTTATGTGAACAATTTATTCATCTCTCCAGCTTCTAGTACCTCTGCCCTCCAAAAATTGTCATGTATTTATTTGGAAAATATTTCTATTTGTATGTATCATCTGTCCCATTGACCGTGAGCTCCTTGAGAGCCGAGACAATTTCATCTTGGGCTTCTTATCCTAAGAATCCAGCATACTACTAGCATAAATAATAAAAAAAATACTTTAACAAAAACTTATTGATCAATTGATTCTGACCTCAGAGTTGGGATGAAAACTTAGATGTCAGAGGGTCATAAATTTAGAGCAAAAAGGAGGAACTTGGAGGTCATCTACCCTCCCATTTTATAGATGAAGAAATTGAGGCCCAGAAAGGTAAATTGACTTGCCCCAGGCAAATAAGCTGCATGTGACTGACTCCAAATCCAGTATACTTCCCACCGTGCTATGCTAAGATCTCCTGGAGGGTCTTTTCCAAAGGCCGAATTGCTCAGTCTCTTTGGTTCTAAGCCACATAGCAGCATTGCCCTCGGTATGCCAAAAAATGAAAAATACTTATGAACAATTTAGTTTGAACCTTCTCTGTCTATATTTTTAAATCTGATTCTTATTGCTGTCCTTTGTTGGTAAATTGTCTTCCTCAGCAGTTATGTCCATTTACCAGTCGGTGAATCATCCTTTATAACAAAAATTAAGAAAGAAGATTTTTCTTTTCAGGAGAACCAATTAACATCTCAATCAAATCTGACAGTATATGAATTGTTCCATGTCTGTATTCCTCCACTCCTACAAAAGGGAATAGGGAGAAGCGTCTCCACTCTTCTCTGGGACCAAGATTGGTCTTTATAGTTGATATGAATATTCTTTTTTTTTTTTTTTTGCTTTTTGGAGGGCAGTTGGGGTTAAGTGACTTGCCCAAGGTCACACGGCTAGTTTTTTTGTGTTAAGTGTCTGAGGCCGGATTTGAACTCAGGTACTCCTGACTCCAGGGCCGGTGCTCTATTCACTGCGCCACCTAGCCGCCCCTGATATGAATATTCTTAAAGTAACTATGCTCAGGGTTTAGTATACTCTAGGTGAGCCATTTGAGCAGCTAAATAGCCAGTGGATAGAGTGCTGGGCCTGGAGTAAGGAAGACCCGAGTTCAAATACAGCCTCAGACACTTACTAGCCGTGTGACCTTGGGCAAGTCATTTAACCCTGTTTGCCTCCGATTCATCATCTGTAAAATGAGCTGGAGAAGGAAATGGCAGACCATTCCAGTACCTTTGCCAAGAAAACCCCAACTGGAGTCACAGTGTCTTCAAACATGACTGAAACAACTATACAACATCAACAACAACAAAGACAAGTCATCCCTGATCAAATGATATCTCTTAGGTAAAATTCATTTAATCTTCCTGAAAACCTTTGTAAATTAAAATGAGTCCTCTTTTGTTTAGTACACCCTTTAAAAGACAAAGTTGACTGAATTAAAAATCTGTGGGTCCCAAAACAAGCAACAGCATTATTTTGGTGAAACATCCCGAATGTTTTAATGTTGCAAGGTTAGGCCAATTTAAACAGCCAACTCCAGGCATATGTTCTTTCAGAGATAATAGACACACACTTCACTGTTTTGCAAGAAGATGCTCTGATAGTAACCAGTCTGTGCAGTAAACTTAGGTTTGGTCCAGATGACATAGCATTCATGCCCTATACCCACTCAGAAAAATTAATTGGCAGAGCATTGATATGGAAGCTTCACCTCCTCCCCTCCCAGATGTTTCATAGCACCAAGAGTTAAAAGTGGGGCTGCAGGCAACAGGAGTGGTCTACCAGTGGCTCCCTTTGTGCCTCTCCAGGCAAGAGAACAAATACAGCCAACTCACTCTGCTGGGAAGTGAGTTTCCCTCCCCTGGAATTGTGCATTTGTACAGGAGAGGTCAGAGTCACCATGAATCTGGATTTTAATCTTTGGTTCTTGATCCAGGACATCAAATAAACATGTATTTGACTCAACCTCCCTTCCTTTCCCCATGATGGGATACTCAACCTTGGACCCATGATTTTGCTGTAGAGTGCAATGAGTTTATTTTTCTGTTGAAAATCAACTCTTCCATGCACATGACCAGAATCTGCAAAGACATGAGAACTAGTGAATTGGATACTGGCCACAAGTGAGCATTTTTTAGCTAATCCTTCTGGAAAACATGGCTAGACAGCTTTATATTCAGTAAACCTACAGTTGTTGCTGTTCAGTCGTTTCAACTGTGTCCAACTCTTCATGACTCATTTGGGGTTTTGAAAAAGACATGGGAATGATTTTCCATTTCCTTCTCTGGTTCATATTGTAGATGAGGAAACTAAGGCAAACAGGGTTAAGTGACTTGCCCAGGGTCACACAGCTAGTACTGTCTGAGGCCAGATTTTAATTCAGAAGGTTGAGTCTTCCTGACTCGGAGTTGGTCCTCTATCTACTTTGCCACCTAGATATACAAAAAATACACTACTGTTAAAACTAATTATGCTAACTAGCACAACTGAGTTTCAGATAGTTGGTATTCATTCATGCAATAACTTCAGTCTTTAAGTGTGTATTTTTCATATATATGCACATATACACACATATATATTCATTTTATTATAATTTTATTTTTTATTTTTTATTTTGAGATTAGATACCCAAAAGAGCATTTCTAAATACATGGCAGAACATGAAGAGAGGATTGTTCATGAAATCATGAATCACTATTTCATACCATTTGCTTTAAAATATATGTGTAGATAAGCAAATATAAATACATACATATATAATAAATTCCACATGTTACTTTCAAAACTGCCCTGCTTCTCTGTGATTCCTTTCTGAACTCCCTTATGTTCTCTTATGTGTTTAAAAAAATTTTTTTCAATAGTCCTCTTTTATGACATCACCATTGCTAAATCACCCCACCATATCCTCCCAATTAAAAACATACAGAAAGAAAAAAAAAATCTAGTACCAACTAAGACAAGTAAAATGAATCTACATGGTGGCTTTATCCAAAAATGTATCTCTTTCTGTACTTGAGCCCATCATCTCTGTGCCAGCAGGTGAGTAACATACTCAGCCAGAAGTCTTCTGGAGACACGGTTGCATTGATCTTAGTTAAGTCTTTTATAGTTTTTTTTTCCTTTACAATATTGTTGTCCTTACATAAATAATTATCCTAATTCTGCTAGCTTCATACTGCATCAGTTCATGCTACCCAAGATTATCTGAACTCATCTCTTTTGACACATTATTATTATTATATTATGCTATTATTCTATTTATTATATTCTATATTTAATATATATTATTTCTCACATTCTCCATTATATTCGTATACTACAATTTGTTTAGCCATTCCTCAGTTGTCTAAGAGGCCATCAAAGGCACTCCCTTAGATCCTAGTTCTTTGGGGGTTTTTTTCCCCTTTCTTTTACTGTAATTCAGGATCAAGAAGTTTGTTTTGCTTATGACTATTCCCTTTCAGATATTATCCTTCCACTGAACATCATTTCCTCTCACTTCCCCCTCCATTGGTTTCATTCTTGAGTTTGGTGTATTTCTACACTAAACTCTGTGTGTGTGTGTGTGTGTGTGTGTGTGTGTGTGTATTCAACCCTCTTTTGTGTGTTTCAGATAAGAGTGAAGCTCATCTGATATCCACTCCCCCTACTCCATGTTTACTTTTCATTTACCCCAATTAAGAGAAATAGCGAGTTCCACTTTCTTTTTCCCTCCTTTCTGTTGTCCTTTTTTCATTTATGTTCCTCCATTTGCCCTCCCTTCTCTTGACCCTTTTTAAACCATTGCACTAAAACTCACTTTCCCCTCCCCTCTGATGTTTTTTCTTATTTGACTCCATCAGTACACTTGGGAGATATTATGGTTTTTAACAGACACTTGTTTCTTCTCCTGAATCAGGATATTAACGCTACAACATCATATGGCCTCTTTCAATTGCTCAAATAAATTTACCTCCCTAAGTTTTTCTTGACTCTTATTTTTGTGTTTTAAATCTGCTTGTTTTTTTTCCTCCATCTGGAATACTTGAAAGTTCTCTATTAAAGATCCACCCCTCCCCCTGTCAGTGTTGCTGGGTAAATTATTCTTGGTCATAAGCCTATCTCTTTGGACTTTGGGAATATTGTATTCCAAGATTTCCTCTCATTTGTAGAAGAAGCTGCCGGGTCTTCTGTGATCCTAACGATGGTTCCTTGGTACACAAATGGTTTCTATCTGGAAACTTAGTGGGTTTTTTTTTCTTTGATTTGGGAGTTCTGGATTTTGGCCAGGATATTGGTGGGATTTTTCCTTTAAAGATGTTATTGGTGGATCCTTTCTATCTTCACTCTGCCTTCTGGTTCTAATAGATCTTAATAGATAATGTTCATTTATAATTTTTTGAAATATAATATTCAGGCTTTTAGGGAAAAAAACTCATAGTTTATAGGGAGTTCAATGATTCCTAATTTATTTGAACTGTTTTCCAGGTTTGTTGTGGTTGTCAGATGTCTTACATTTTCATCTACTTTTTTTCAGTCTTTTGATTTTGTTCTAATATTTCTTGCTGTCTCATGGAGTCATTGATATGTTTATTCTTTTTATGAAGTCTCTTAGTTATATAAGGTTCACCACTTTCTCTTCTAATTATCCTTCCATTTTTTTCCTCCAGAGTTTATATTTCACGGGGGTGTTTTTTGGTTGGTTTTTGTTTGTTTTACCACTTCCTCAGTTCTTAGAGTTATTCATGTAATTCTTATGGAAAAATAATTTTTTTCTATTGAGTCTCTGCTTACAATTCTATAATAATTCTCTCCCTCTTGGGAGATCTGCAATAATTTTGTATTCTAGTCAATGTTTTCTTTGGTTTAATAGTCCTCCAACTTTAGTTCCTAAACTGGGTTTTTTTCCCAGGGCCAGGTTCTGGCACCTGCTACGCTTTTGTAGTGTTAGATCCTCTGGATCAGCTGGTCCTTGTTCTGACTTATACCTTTCAGAGTTTAGGGCCCCCTGGATCTTTGAGATTCAGAGCACTGCATCTTCAGGGCCCTCTCCACTGTGTCAGAAAAGTGCTAGGGACCTGCAGCACCAGTGTAATATTTACAGTACCCACAATCATGATAAAGACCATAAGTATCGCATGACATTTGATAGCAAAATGTCCAAACTCTCCAGAGGATAGAACTGAAACATTTATTTAGACACCAGAAAATTGAATCCCAAAACCAGTAAGCCAATTCCATCATAATACCAGATATTCAGAAGCCATAATAACACTGAGAGCCACAGCATCCTTCAGCCTCCCATAGACCAATACAAGATCAATATCTACTCACAAAACTCTCTTTCTTCTTACCTGAGAATCTCTCTCTCCCACCGTCTTGCTAGCTCAGACTACCATCTTCCTATAAGCTCTGCTTCCCTTCAGCAAACTCCTCCAACCATAGGCTCCATGTGATTATATTTAGCTTATTAGGGGGCAGAGTTTATCTTCACAGCAGGGAAGCTTCCTGTGGGCTCTGCTGCACCCTTCAGCAAATTCCGTCACAGGTTCCATGTGATCACACTCAACCTATTAGGGGGGTAGAGTTTACTTTTTAAAGCAAGGGAGGTCTTCAAACTCCCCCCAGGTCTGTTAAGGGGCAAGGAAGATCTTCAAATTCCCATTCCCATTGCAGAGCCCCAGAGACTGTGGACACCCAGGATCTCCAGGTCTCCGTGCTGCTGTGCAGCACTGGTCATTGCCCCTTCCTGGGGTTTCCAAGGTCATCACCCTGGAACTTTCTCAGTACCCTGGGGCTTTCAGAGCTCCCTGGGACTTTTGAGGGATTCAGGGCTCCTCCCTACTTCTGGACACAAAGCCTTTAAAGGTTACCTGTATCTGTGTTTTGTCTCTGGTCATGCTGGGAAGCTGTTGACTTGTTTGCCTGTGTTGGTGCTGACAATCTCTTTTCCTATTGCCTGTTAAGTGGAAGAAGTCACTATAGTTTCTCACTGAATTTCTTGATCATTATTAGGGCTAGTGTGAAGTTCAGGTTGTTACTGGAGAAGAGATGTGGTAGCTAGCTACCTCCCTTCCAGTGTCTATCTTGGCCAGAAGTTGTGCATTTTAAAATTTTTGGATGTTTATTATTACAACTTTTTTTGTAATAAAAATAAATAATAAAGGTCTTTTGAAAGGGGGTGAGGAAAGGAAGTCTTAATTACTTTACTGGTGGGAGAAAAAAGAAGTAACATGTGACTTTCTCCTTTGTGTCCATGACATGGGATTCTCAGAACCAAGGACTGTGTTTGCTCCCTTTAGTGTATCTTAGAATATGATAGGAAGGAATGATGCATTTCTATCTAGGCCATGTTTTAGAAATAGCTCCAGCTATTCTGATCCCAAATTTATCCATACTTGTTATTTTTTTTCTTTTTTCATCAAAGTTTTTGTTTGTTTGGGTACTTCTTTCACCGTCTTGATCTTGTTACTTTATATTATAGATTTGAAATAAATATGTTTGTATTGGACGGTTTTTCTTACCTTTTAAACCATATGTTCAATATGTGCCTCTTTTTTAAATAAATTAATTGCCAGAAGCAGATTTTTGTAGCGGATAGTGTTGGACTCAGAATTTAGCATTCACAGAAGCTGCCTCTGACTCTTCTTACTAGCTGTATGACCTCAGACAAGACATTTAACCTATCCTGGCCTAAGGCAACTCCCTAGGATTTATCTGAGTCAATGACTTGTTCCAAGATCTACTTATGGTAGAGAGAATTTCAACATAGAAGAAAATACAAATCTTTCACATGGTATATTAAAAGTATTTATTTAGGATAGATAGATAGATAGATAGATAGATAGATAGATAGATAGATAGATAGATAGATGATAGATAGATAGATAGATAGATAGATAGATAGATAGATAGATAGATAGCATATATATTTATATAGTAGGTAACATGGACATGATGTTGTCTGAAAAGAACCCAGAGGAGGAAATTGGCTCTACCCCTGATTCCCCATGTGACTCTGATCAAGTAAATTTCTTCACTTTGCTTTAACTTCCTCTGTGGGAAATGAAGATTATATGACCCAAACTCATCTTATAAGAGGTTTTGACGTGAGTTAATGCAACTCTACGCAAATACTGATTTGAGCTTCTTGGGTTAGTAGTTAGTATGGCAGCTAGATGACAGGAGAGTGCCTGGACAGGAATACATATCATCCTGAGTTCAAATGTGACCTCAGATACTAGCTGTGTGACCTTGGACAAGTCATATAACCCTGTTTGCCTCTGTTTTCTTATCTGTAGAATGAGTTAGAGAAGGAAATGGCAAACCACTCCAATATCTCTGCCAAGAAAACCCCAAATAGAGTCATGAGGCATCAGATGCAACTAAAAAAACTGAGCAACAGTAGATACCTATTATTATTATTATTATTATTATTATTATTAGTTTGAATCTGACAAATATTTCATTTCCAGATCTTTTTTGTCGTTGGCTCCTGCAATAAATCCCCATGCTAGCCACATGCTTCCTTTTCTGCTGCAACAGTTCAGTATTCTGAGACTGATCAGACGCCATATGAGAGTCTTTCCCAAATAAATGTGTAGCTGCAGGGTTATTTTCCCCAGAGCAGTCTTAATTTAGTCACATCTCCTAATGATACAGACACAGTCACAAGCAGAACTCATGGAGGGCAGCCTGACTGGCATGTGTGCTTTGTCTTTTCCTGCCCAGCCTTTACAATATAAGATTCCTGAGCACACAGATGAGAAAAAATTTTTCCCCATTAACACTGTGTTTCTGTTGGTTCTCTCAGGTGAGCTTTCTGTGGAAGACACCCAGGATCCCTTTCTTGTCAGTGTTCATGTTATCACAGACCCAGGTGAGTCCAAAGCCCTCCAGGAGGCCATAGACAAGGTTTTGGCTTGGGTCCACCCAGATCTACAGCTCTTCCGTGTGTCTGAAAGAAGAGTGGCTCGGAAGCGGAAAAGACAGAACAAGGTTTCCCAGCCAGCCCTGGCTGTGGTTCTCTTCCTACAAGAGGAATATGGAGAAGAGCAGATTTTGGAACTCCATGAAACTTTCCAGAGGCCACCATGGCACTACCACCACACAGAACGAGTCCATGGCAGGTTCCTCCCATACCTACCCTGTAGTCAGGATTTCTTCACCCTAGCCCCAGGAACCCCACTCTGGGCCATTCGCCCAGTACATTATGGGAAAGAAATTGTCCGATTCACCATCTACTGCCGGCATGAGAACTTTGCTGACATCCTGAAGCTCTATGAGTTGATCTTGAAAAGGAACCCAAGTCAGAGGAAGTCAGATTTCTGCATTTTCCCCATTTACTCAAATCTGGATGTGGACATTCAGTTCTCCCTGAAAAGACTCCCCAGTGGCCAAACACCAATGCCCACAGACTCTTCTGTGCTAGAGTTCCGAGTGAAGGACATTGGGCAGCTTGTCCCTCTTTTGCCCAATCCTTGTAGCCCAATAAGTGAAGGAAGATGGCAGACAGAAGATCATGATGGGAACAAGATCCTTTTGCAGGTACCTGTGTTAGATGTCTGTCTGTGGGTGAGGGGAAACCGAGTCAACTAGTTCATGCTGAAGAGGGTACCCAAAGAGGGTTAGGGTTGCCTGAGACCCCAAAATACCAAGATGCTAGGTCTGGCAGAAAGAATTCCACTCAAATCTTCTCAACCAAAGAAAAACAAAGTTTATCGAAAGTTCAAGTTCACCATATGGGGTAGATTCTTAAGGAGCCAGTCTATGCTAGGTTGTTCTATGGCACTTTCACAGAGCAAGTCTGTGCTAGGGCATTCTGTGGGATTCTTATATACAGAGGAATCTAGGGGTGGTCTAGAGGAGGAGTTTGGGGAGGGTCTTCAGGAAGAGTCAATGAGACCAGACTCCAGTAATGAGTGATTAAGGGCGGGAAGTTGCAGGAGGCTACCTGGAGACCATAGACAATGGTGGGTCAGGCCAGTTCTAGGGTGGGAACTGGGAGTGAAGAGGAGCCCAAAGAGGGTTAGGGCTGTCTGAGACCCCAAAATACCAACATGCCGGATCCTGCTGAAAGAATTCCACTGGAGTCTTCTCAGCCAAGGAAAAAGTAAAGTTTATTGAAAGTTCAAGTTCGCCACGTGGGGTGCTAGGCCATTTAAAGGTGCTCTAACAGAGCAAGTCTCTACTAAGCTATCTCATGGCGCTCTCACAGAGCAAAGTCTATACTAAGCTATTCCCATGGCGCTCTCACACTTGGAGGGAAGATGGGATTCTATATACAGAAAGGATGTGGAAGGAATCTAGGGGTGGTCCAGAGGAGGAGATTGGGGAGGGTCTTCAGGAGGAGTCAGATGAGGTCAGACTCCAGTAGGGAGGGCCTTCAGGAGTCAAGATGAGATCAGATTCCAGTAATGAGTGATTA
>CM053596.1:77385437-77416333 GCA_028646575.1 Pseudocheirus occidentalis | reverse complement strand
GTGCTCTCACAGAGCAAGTCTCTACCTATCTCATGGCGCTCTCACAGAGCAAAGTCTATACCAAACTATTCCATGGTGCTCTCACACATGGAGGGAAGATGGGGTTCTATATACAATAAGGTTGTGGGAGGAATCTAGGGGTGGTCCAGAGGAGGAGATTGGGGAGGGTCTTCAGGAGGAGTCAGATGAGGTCAGACTCCAGTAATGAGTGGTTCCGGTGGGAAGTTGCTGGAGGCTACCTAGAGACCATAGACAATGGTGGACCAGGCCAGTTCAAGGGTGGGAAACTATTGGAACAGGTGAGCTAAAGACTTGGGCAGAACTACATCTCAAGGCCCATGACTTCAGGCAAATGTCTTCCCTGGGAAGTTTTACTTTCCCAGAGCCTGTACCTCAAAGAATCAAGGAGAGCTCAAAAAGGGGAGGATGGGTCCCAGAGCCTACACCTCATCAACTCTGCATTTGTAATTTTAGAGCTTTGCGGGGGCAGAGAGAATATAAGTGACCTGCCCAGAGTCATACAGCCAGTATGGGTCATTGGCAGTACTTAAACCCAGATCTTCCTGATTTTGAGGTCAGATCCCTATTAATTTTGCCATGCTGCTTCTATAATCATTTTTATAATATGAATTAATTTTCCTGTGTTTTTGCAAGTAATCCAGACTCCTCTTTACAAAATATAGTTTATGCCCATGGGGTGTATGAGCTGACTATGTTAGCATACCTGGTCTCAGGCTGTCCACGTTCTTTGTGTGTCTTTATCTGCACCATTTGGCATGACAGTAGCATTGAACCAAAACTCATGAATGCTAGCATTTTATAATGTTGAAAGACCAGAAAGAATCAAATGCTTGCTAGAATGACTTTTGCAAATGATATGATCCAGAAACTGAGAATCTTTTTTCCCCCTCTTTGATTCCCACAATAACCAGTGAAGAGGCAGAGTACGGAAACTTGACCTGTGTTTGGTTCAGAATGACCTCTGAGAGGCGTATTTCAAAAAGGAGTCACATACAAACCTAGTCCCTCAAATTTGTCCAAGTGGAGACTTTTGAGTCTTTGGCATCAAAGCGTGAAGAACATGAGAGAAATGAAGCCATCCTCTGGGCTCAATAATCCGTGACATCAAAGGGAACTTTGCATGGAGGAGAGAAAACCCATGTGGACAGAAAGGAGTAACTGACCCTTTTAAAATAACCATGTAGGAGTCATAACTCGTGCTTAATACTTAGTTTGACAGGGGAACATAGGTGGATGGTGGTAGAAAAGAATCCTTTGCTTTATCTCAGAATATAAGCTTTTGGGCTCTTTAAAGGAATCTTCAAAAGTGGATAGAACATTGTATGGTTGACATTAGGTATCTGTGGGTAGGGATGAAGGTAGTGAAGGGAGAATTGATTTATTCATTTATTTATTCATCTTATTCTAATTTCTTTGTTCATTTGCTTTTAAAGACTGTATATGTCCCTACTCACCCACCCTGAAAATGCAAGGTACTCAGGGGCCAACCCCACTGCTGCTGGTCATGGAGGCCTGAACCAGCTCAATTTTTAAAACTGGGCCATTGACCCTCCTTAGGCCACCTGGTACCCCACTTCCCTTCCCGGGGGCTAAACATATTCATGATAACCTTGGTGCATGCACCTTATCAGCTTGACCCTGTAAGCCGTTCGTAACTCCTGAGATCCAGCCATTTACCAGCCTCACCTGGTAGCAGGGATTACAGGTGTGGACCACATCTGGTGGGAAAACAGTAATAGAAAACCTGTTTTTATCCTTATTTTCCAGAAGTTTACAACTAAAAACATTCCCTCTCCTAAGCTGCTTTTTCTACTAAAGTTTCTGCCAAAGTCTTTTGTTTGGTTTGTGGGAATTCAGGGTAGAATACCGGCTCAACTGACTATCGTTTAATTGCTTACTTCAAATACAGATTGTATTTCATTCTCAGCCTAATCAACTTAACCCTGCTCCCCCTCTCCCATGTTTCAGGAAGACTGCTTCCCCTTAGGTAGATACTTGTATTTGAAGTAAGATTACATTTCCTCTTCAAAGGCAAGAAAAAATTGACCTTAAAATATGTTTATAAATTCTCTAAACTTCATGTGGCTTAGGAGAGGATAGAAGAGATACTTTTGTTAGAACTATTCAGCACCAACCAAAAACTTAGATAGAAATAAGTCTGAGTTCTGATGAGCTGGTAGGCATCCAGGTTCCAGTTCTCTGTCTACCTCTTCTACTCCTTATATCTGTCTTTAGAGACAGCTAGGTGACAGAGTAGTCTGCCTGGAGTCAGGGAGACCTGAATTCAAATCCAGCTTCAGACACATACTAGCTGTATGACCCTGGGCAAGTCACTTAACCTTTGTTTGCCTCAGTTTCTTCATCCTTAAAATAAGGATCATAATAATAGCACCTACCTCTTTGAGTTGTTTTGAGGATGAGATATTTGTAAAGCATTTAGCCCAGAACTTGCCCCATACATAGTAGGCACTCTAGAAATACTTATTCCTTTCTCCTTCCCTTTCTTCTTTATGGCATTCATGATGGAGAGATACAAAAGCTGTGGCAGCAGCAGAAGCAGAGAGTAGACAGGAAGAAACATGCTAGATCCCACAGAAAAATATCTTGGTCATTAATTTAGAAGATTTTGTAGTTATTATTTAATAGCTACCTAGTATTTATATAACGTTTCAAGATTTGCAAGGGTATGACATATTATCTCACATGTGCTCACAATAACCCTGGGGTTTGGTACTGTTATCATGCATACCCTTTTTACAGTTTGGGAAACTGAGTCAGACATTGATTTGCCCAGGATCACATAGCTAGTAAGTGTCAGAAGTAGGATTTGAATTCAAGTCTCTTTGACTCCCAGTTCCAACCCTATGCAATGAACCTGCTTAACAAGCTCACAGAGGGCAGGGACCATGCACATTTTTACATTCTTCACAGCACCCAACTCAATGTCTTGCAAGTAATAAGGATAGAAATTGGACCTGTGATTTCATCGGCATGAGGAGCTTCCAGTGAGGAAACTCCCTTTAACCAATGCATATTGGCAATGCCTTTGCAATGTATAGTCTTTTCCCTTAGGCACCAGGAGCTTGGGTGATTTCCCAAGGGTTACACAGCCAGTATTCATCTAAGGCAAGACAGGCTCATGTCTTCCTGGCTCTGGGTTCAGCATTCTCACTACTATGGCACACTGTATCTCTTGCATGTATCAAGTGCTCAATAAATCAGTTGAATGAATGCATGGGATATGAAACAAGAGATAGTATGTGTCAGGGCAGGCAGTGGGAATTTGTAGCCAGCTAAGAATTTACTATATGTCTTTGAATATGGAAGAATGATTTAATAATGATGTGTGTGTGCATGTGTGTGTGTGTGTGTGTGTGTGTGTGTGTGTGTGTGTGTGTGTGTAAGCCCCTTTCATAGAAAATAGGGACCGGTTGTTTATCACCGTCAAGGCTAGATGAAGGCATGGGCTTAAATTGATGCCATAGGTTTAGATTCAAATAGAAAAAGTTAACAGATATAAAATGAAGGATCTAAATATTATCAATAAATCACATACATACATACATACAATTCTCAGTAAATAATTGAGATGAGTTCCTCCAAAGGGTTCTGAAATCTTCACCGAGAAGCTTTAAAACTGTCATTTCTGGTATGATTGAATTGTGGTTCAGACCTTACTATGGAGAACTGAATGAAATAACTTCTTGTGAAACATTCTGACCTTGAAATAGGATGAAAAGGAGCACTAGTGTGAAAGTCATGTGTAATGGGCTAGCTTGGAAACGGGGTCGTGTGACTCACACCACTGGCACCTTTAACTCAGACTATCAATGGAAGACAAAGCTTCCACTGCCCTTGCTACATAAATTCATTGGTTAGCTATGGGCCCAGGGTCCCCCATAGGTCAGCTAATGGCAATATAGACTCAAAAGGTTTTACTAGAGAAAATAGATGGGGGGAGGGGGCAGCTAGGTGGCACATAGAGCACCAGCCCTGGAATCAGGAAGGCCTGAGTTCAAATCTGGCCTCAGATACTTAATACTTACTAGCCGTGTGACCTTGGGCAAGTCACTTAACACCAATTGCCCAGCTTTCCCTCCTCCAAAAAGAAAAAAGAAAAAGAAAAAAGTGGGTATGCAGTCATCCTCAAGGTTGTGGTGATAGGACAGGGAATACAGCAGACAGCTAGGTGATATAGTGGAAATAATGCCGGACTTGGGATCAGGAAAACCTGAGTTCAGATCCAGCCTTAGACACTTACTAGCCGTGTGACCTTGGGCAAGTCACTTAACTTCTATTTGGCTCAATTTCGTCAACTATAAAATGGGATGATAACAGCACTTACATGCCAGGGCTGTTGTGAAGATCAAATGAGCTAATATTTGTAAAGCACCAAGCACAGTGCCTGGCGCATGGTGATGCCATGTAAATGCCAGCTGTCATTTTTAGTGTTCAGCAGCGGTGCAGAGGAGCCTCTAGGTGGTGCAGCAGACAGAAGGTCAGGTCTCACATCAGGAAGACTCGTCTTTATGAGTTCAAAGCCGGCTTCAGACGCTTCCTAGCTGCGTGACCCTAGGCAAGTCACTTAATCCTGTTTGCCTCAGTTTCCTCATCTATAAAATGAGCTGCAGAAGGAAATGGTACAAACTATCCCATTTTCTTCACCTAGAAAACCCTAAATGGGGTCACAAAGATTTGGACACCACCCAAAATAACTGAACAGCGGAAGAAAAGGAGAAACACACCCAAGAAATTCCAAATCACCACGAGGGTCCGAGTCATCCTTCCTCCGACACTGCCTAGGTCTTTGTCTAGATTTCTAGTAATCAGATAGGCAGCAGCAGAACGGCCGATGTATGGGGCTGAGACGGGCTAAGAAGAAGCCTCTCAATCAGAGAAGGGTCACCAGCCCTCGGATTATCCTCTAAGCTCAAATGTGTGCATAGGGGACAACGGCCTTTCACCACTTTAAAGAGGCCTGAGACTTGTCAGTGCCCTTGTCCCTGAGAGCACTTGGGTGAAAAGCACTAAGATCTTTATTTTAGGACTTTAAAACAACAACAACTTCATATTTACTAAGTCCACAATAGTTCTTTTTTTTTTGAGGGGGGAGGTGCGGCAGTTGGGGTTAAGTGACTTGTTCAAGGTCACACAGCTAGTAAGTGTCAAGTGTCTGAGATGGGTTTGAATTCAGGTCCTTTGGACTCTAGGGCCGGTGCTCTATTCACTGCATGACCTACTTCCCCTATTCCACAATAGTTCTTGAGCAGCAATATAGTGTATTAGGATGCATTGCAATGTGGGTTCCACCCAGTCTAGACTCCACCATTAGCTGACAGTGTGACCTTGGGCAAGTCATTATCACTTCTCTCAGTCTTAATTTCTTCACCTATAAATGAGGCATTTGAACTAGATCATCTCTAAGCTCTATAAGCTCTGATGGCGTATACATTGATTCATTTATGTAGAGTGTTTTGGAAATATGTAGCATAGCATATATAAATGTTAGTTATATATTGTTATTATTAACTATTGTTAATTTTGTCCAACCTGGACAAATCAGGAATTTCTCCATGTGTGATGTCCAGAGTATTTGGAAAAGCAGTCCCAGAAAAGACTTTCTTAGAGGTTGGTTTGATGTTACAGTCAAAGAGTTGGTGACCTTGTCATTGTTTCAACCTGGGAAGGTAGAGTGATGCTCTTGAAAGATACAATGGACCTTGACCAACGGTTTTGGTTGGACTTTTAAGGACCGAGCTGGGAGGTACCTCAAAGGCTATCCAGGCAGCTTTATCCTTTTACATATAAGAAAACTAAGGCCCAGAAAGCCAATGAGTTTATCAGGTCACAAAGGTAATAAAAGTCAGAGGTGGCATTTGAACCCAGGTCTTCTGATTCTAAAGCCAGCAAGTGCCCTTTCCATTGTAGCTTGCTCCCTCCCAGAGGGAAGGAAAACAAGAGAGTTTAAAATTTCTGCTTGAACTCCTTCAAACGATATCTCTTTGTTTCACATGGTCCATTAAATTTGTTCTCTCCGGGGCTTCACTCTAAAACGTATCACATTCTGCATGTTCCAAAGAAACAGCTGCTGTCAGTTGGGCGTGGGTGCTCTTAGAATAGCAGGTGATGCTTTGGCAGCCAGGCGTCCAATGCCCCACCCAAGCATGGTGCCTCTGCCAGGGAGCACAATATTCCCTTGTCAGTGGGTTTCCAAGACAGATTAGCATTCCCATTCTCTTAAGGGTGAGTTTTCAAATGGTTTCATGTCTAAAGCTGTTCAGCAGCACTTTGTTAATAGAGAGCAGATTCAGTTGCTCAATTCTTTTGAAAAAAAAATTTCATTAAATATTTCCCAATTACATGTTAAAAAAAATTCACATTCATTTTAAAAAATTTTTAGTTCAAAATTCTCTTTCCTTCCTGCCCCTTCCCCACTCCCTTAAGAAGGCAAGCAATATTATAACGATCATATAGGTGAAGTCACGCAAAACATAATTCCATATTAACTGTACTGCAAAAGAAAGCACACACCAAAAGGTGTTCTTCAATCTGTACTCAGAGTTCATCAATTCTCTCTCTGGAAGTGAATAGCACTTTCTTCATGAGTCCTTTGGGATTGTCTCCAATCATTTCCTTGATCAGAGTTTGCTCGAGCCTTTTAAAGATCCTTTTGTTTCTGAAAAATGTGTGTGTGTGTGTGTGTGTGTGTGTGTGCACGTGAGTGTTTGTGCGTATTTAATGGTCTACCGACACATGATGTGGCCATGGTGAAAGAGTCTATATCATAGCATTTGCCTGAAATAGTTTGGGGAAAATGTTTTAAATCCCTCTTAAAAACATTCATTTTTGAGCAAGTAATTTTCCTTTCAATAATGCATTTTTTTCTTTTCTTTCCTTTCCTTTTAACAAGAATATGTTACTATAGCCATGAAAAAAATGTAGTTCCATCTTCTAAAAAATATATTTTTGCTGTTATTTGATAACATGGTTCTGTTAAAAAAAAAAAAAGTACTGAATTTGGAGTCAGGAAGCCTAGGTTCAGTTCCCAGATTTCCAATTTATGGCCTCAGTGACCTTGAGCAAGTTAGTTAAATTCATTGGAACTCTGTTTCCTTATCTGAAAAAATGAAAGAGTTGGACTTTGAAAGTCTCTGAGTTCCCTTCTGGCTCTACATCTTATGATTCTATAACACAGAAAATATCAAAACATTTAGAATAAAGCTAGAAGTTATAATATGTATTTTGACATTAAAGTATCAACCCAGTTTTTGTTGCCCATTGAGAAGGATAGTCATTAATCTCCAAATCTCTTCCAGAGATTTAAACAAATAGCAGAGAATATGTCCTTCTCCGGAGTCTACGATAGGATCACTTTTCAAGAGTGTTATATATGAAACCAAACCCTTCCCAAAGTTTAGGCCATCATTTCACAGCCAGATATTTTCCAAATATGGTCACAGTGCAGTCTTAGAGCTTAGCTGGATTGAAGGTAACCTTTTAGAAGTGGAGTGCCTATTTTCAACTGTTGTTCTTTGGTTATGAAAAGGTAAGGGGGGGTGGGGTGGGGGTTGAAGTGCAGGTGAGGGGAGCGAGGGAGAGTGGTAACCAAAGAGGAGAGTGAATTGACTGGATCTTTTTGGACAGTTTTAGTTTAATATCACCTTAATTTCCAAATGTATCTCTTCTTCCTCTCCCACCCAGAGAGTCATCATTTTTAACTAAGAAGAAAAAAGAGAATAAAAATATTTTGGTAAAACTAACGTATACATTGTCTGAGTCGGACCATCCCCACGTAGTATTGCACTATAACCTGCCACCTTGGGGCAGCCAGGTGGCACAGTGAATAGAGCACCAGCCCTGGAGTCAGGAGGACCTGAGTTCAGATCCAGCTTCAGACACTTGACACTTACTAGCTGTGTGACCTTGGGCAAGTCACTTAATCCCCATTGCCCTACTTTCCCCCCTTCAAAAAGCATAACCTGCCACCTTTGCAAAGAAGAGAAGGAGCTGCATCATTTCATCTCCTTTTAGAAGACGAATTTGGTTCACTGATTCTTTCCAATTTTTGATGTCCATGTTATAAATTTCTATCCCCTAATCTAGGGAAATGATTCTCCCCTGGAAAAACGTTTCTGGATTCCCTCTTCAAGGAAAAGACTGTCTTATCTGTTTATGAGAAGGTAGTCGCCCTTTTCCTCTTGTATATTTGAAGGTGACAGTTAGGATTGAGACTGTGTGTTAATGGCGTTCAATAAGCCCCCACCAACACTCTGTTAACATGGGCCTCTTATTTCTCTGCCTTCCCTCTTGTATGGTGTATTTTACTGAATGTCTCAGAACATCCTGCTCTTCACTGCACTATTGTTCCTCAGCTAGGAGAGCACTGCATCTGTTCCACAGCTGACAAGTCCCAGATGAATTGCCAACAATGACGTCCCATCACTACATGAGTTACAATGAGAATGTTAATCACACATAGAAGCTTGATACTAAATTGGTTCAGTGGATTTATGGGCAAGGGAACCAGGAGTGAAGAAATATGAATGGTTCCCTTTGGATGCAGAACTGTACATTGCCTGCATTGTTTAGGAAGGAAGTTAGAATACACTTCATGAATATACTTTTGGCACATTGGGTGGTTTTTGCTATGTGATAGCATGAGCCTGGGAAAGGAAGCGGAATGCTCTTGTTGTCGGGAATACCTGGGTTCAAGTTCCACCACTGACATGAACTGGGCTTCTCTGTGCCACCAGAAATTGCTGTAAGATGATAAATTGCAGAGATTGGTGGAAGGAGTAGCCTTACTGGAAGTCCCCTATACCAGTGATATCACAGATCAGGGTTCTTCATTCATATTTCAGTTTCTCTTTTTCTTTAAATGATGCACATTAGTTACTGTAAATGTAGACATTCTATAACAGTGAGTGGAGTACCCTGTAAATATAAGCATCATTGTAACTTGTAATTGCTATTAAAAATTAGATAAACTCCTCTTGAAGTTTTAGAGGATATGACATATCTATGAATGATATAAAGCAAAATCATAGAATCTTCCATTTAGAAACAGAAAGGGACCTTTAGAAGTCTTCTAGACAAATCCCCTCATTTAATAGATGAAGAAACTGAATTTCAGAGCCATTAAGTGACTTAGCCAAGGTCATACAGATAATATCAGAGGCGGGATTCAAACCCAGGTCCTCTACCTCCAAAGTTAGTGCTCTACTAGAAAAAAAAAAAGATCTGGAGCTGGGATCAGGAAACACCTAGGTTCAAATTTTCTACCTCTTAACTCTTAGCATGTGACCATGAGCAAGTCATTTAATTTCTCTGGGACTCAGTTTCCTCATCTGTAAAATGGGGAAAGTACAAATTCAGAGAGGGTATTGAAAAGTCCAAATGAAATAATATCTGTAAGGTGACTGAACTTTAGAGTGTTTTATAAATATTAGTTTTGAGTTGCTATTTCTTTTTTTTTTTTCCAACAGTACACATGAATTGTTTTTGACAAGGGGCTGGGAAACGGTGGGAAGAACAGTGAGATAGTTCTGTTCTAGTAAAGAGGAAAACCCTTGGGCACCAGGGTAAGAATAATCCTTTCGGCCATCTGTGCCAACCCAAATTTGACAGCTGTCAGCACCCCTATAGTGGTTACATCCACAAACCTTGACTTTCCATCCAGAGTGCCTCATTAGGGTTGTGGTGTTCCTGGGTAGCAACTCTGCATTTGACCGTAAAGAAGGATCTCCCTTTGTATGAATCTCCACAGGAGGTCCCTGGGCAAGTCTCTGATCATCTTCCTTCCCTACTGCGGGGACTGACTCTGTAGTCAAAGAATCTATTTCAACTTCTGGCTTCTAAGAAAAATATTCTGAGATTGTCTGTGTCAATTGCAGAAAAGTGAAATGATAATTTTTAGAAGATGTGAAACATTCTTTCAAACTGGAAACACCTTTAAAACTATAATTGCTTTTAAAATATTTACATGTAACCTTAGGCTGGAAAAGTCCTTTGATGGAATCTTTTGAGGTGATTAATCTTTAGAGCAGTCATTGAAATCAGCACAGGACCATACCTGCTTGCACCTTAAACTTATCTCAAAAAATTGTTCATGCCTAAAATAAATCACAGGATCTCAGTGTTAGAAGGGATCCCAAAAGTCATCTAAGCCAACTCATACTCAAATAAAAGTCTCCCCCACAATACCTTAATATCCTATTAAGTTCCTTGAGGGCAGGGACTGTTTTACTTCTGTATTTTTATTCCTAGTTCCAGGAACTTAATAAATGCTTATCACTTGATTGCTATCTACCAGCTCTATTGGAGAGAGTATTTGCTTGAATACTCCCAGTGATAGGGAACTCACTACTTCATGAGACAGCTCTATTTTTTCATTTTTGTAATCATTAGGAAGGTCTTTCTTTATAGTAAACTCAAGCCCTAATTTGCCTCTCTGAAACTTTCACCCATTTCTCCTAGTTCTTTACTCTGGGGCTAAAAAGAACACATCTAATTTCTCTGCCACGTGGCATTGCCTGGAATACTTAAAGATAGTTATTGCTTCTCAAATCTCCACCGCCCCTGCCCCCCACCCACCCACCCACCATCATCCATGGAATTATTTTTTTACTGAACAGAACTTTGGCCCTGGAGTCACAGGCCCCTAGTTCATACTTCCCTGTGTGACCCTGAACCAGTAAGCCACTTAACTTCTTTGGCTTAAGGTCCTCGGCTATAAAATCAGAAAACTCGATTTAATGACCCCAGATATCTCTTCTAGGGTTGGATCTGTGACCATCTAAGAAGAAATTTAATCCAAATGTATTTTACCTGCTTTACTAAATTTAGTCCTTGAGCTAATTCAATTCTTCTGGAAAATTTTTATTTCATCTTTTTACTTGGAAATATATTACTTCATGATCAGTTTAAACATTTTCAGCTACTCTGAAATACTTGGAAAATAGAAGCCTCAAGACTTCCAGAGAAATAAAGTACAATTTTCTTGAAAAGGGAAAGAAACCCTTTGCTGAAATGGAAAAGGAAATAAAATACCTAAGGTTATTGGGCTGAAGTCACACCTGAATCATCCCAAACAACTGGCTGTCTTTTCTCTTTCCAAACATTTCCAGGAAGGAAGTTTTCGTAATCTTCCAAGTCTCGTAATTTTTTTTCCATTTCATTTATATGAGATTCGGGCAAAATCATCTCCTTTTCAAATCTGAAATTACATTGAAGCCAGTTGTTTGTGAGTGGGCAGCTGTTGTGGATAGCTAGGTGGTATAGTAGATGGAGTGCCAACCCTGGAGTCATAAAGACCTGAGTTCAAATCCAATTTGAGATACTTCCTAGCTATGTGACCCTGGGCAGGTCACTTCACCCTGTTTGCCTCCATTTCCTCATATGGAAAATGAGCTGGAGAAGGAAATGGCAAACCAGTCCAGTGTCTTTGCCAAGAAAACCCCAAATGGGGTCATGAAGAATTAGACACAACTGAAACAACTTAACAACAGCTCATGAGTGGGCAATTCAATGCTTCTGTTCAAAAAGCTAACCTAATTTTGATATCCCAAACACCGTTGAGATAGGTAAGATTTAGGGATGGACTCTGCCTCTATTTGGTATTGGTCAGCTCTGTCTTAGGAGGACTGGGTCCAATTTTGTCTGTTACATTGTAAAATCAATATGAAAATCAATCAAGCAGCAGACCTGCTATGGGTCGTTCGCCGTGCTCGGTATGGGGATTAGAGACATGAGAAGGAATCAGTGCCTGCTTTCAAGAAGCTTACATTCTATTGGGGTGACATGTATGCCTATATGTAAAATAAGTACAAAGTCATTTCAGGGGATGAATGTTGTTGTTCAGTTGTGTCTGACTCTTTGCGACCCCATTAGAACTTTCTTTTTTATTCATTGTTTTGCTTTTTGGAGGGGGGAAGGCAGGGCAGTTGGGGTTGAGTGACTTGCCCAAGGTCACACAGCTAGTAAGTGTTAGTTGTTAAGTGTCTGAAGTCAGATTTGAAGTCCAGAATCTGTGCTCTATTCACTTCACCACCTCGGCATCCCATTGGGGTAATCTTGATAAAGATACTAGAGTGGTTTGCCATTTCCTTCTCCAGCTCATCTTACAGATGAGGAAACTGAGTCAAACAGGGTTAAGTGACTTGCCCAGGGTCACACAGCTCATAAGTGTCTGAGGCCAGATCTGAACTCATGAAGATGAGTCTTCCTGACTGCAGGCCTGGGCACTCTATCCACTATGGCACCACCTAATGGCCACTAACTTCAGGGGGTAGGGTCTAGCAACTTGGGGTGATGAGTAATGCCCTCGTGTGGAAGGTGAGGCAAACATACACACACATACACACACACACACACACACACACTCACACACATATAAACATTTATGTGTGTATATACATAAATACAAATATAAACATACATTTTTAAATGGCAAGAAAATGAAAACAAGGGAGAAAGTATGAAGGAGCTGCTGTTAGTGATTGAAGAATTAAAAGGGAGAGAATAGCTAGTGAGAGAGTAGGACCTGCTAGGAATTGTATTGATAGAGGACTTTAAGGTTTGCAGAGCACTTTACAAATATTACCTCATGAGCCTGGGAGGTACATGTTCTTATAAACTCCATTTTACAGTTGAGGCAACTGAGGCAGAGAGGTCAAGTGACTTCCTCAGGGTCACATAGCTAATAAATGTCTAAGGCAAGATTGGAACTCAGGTCTTCCTAGCTCCCTCTATCCAATGTACCACTAAGCTGCCTGTTCTTACCGTATGTTTAAAGTATTTCCTCTGTAAATTTTTATTGATGAAAATCGGGGGGGGGGGGGGGATTCCTTAGCAGTTTCTTGAGAAATGAGTCATCAGAGCAAATCTGGAAAGGTTGTGAAATCTCTATAACTGAACTTCACATCAATGTTCTGTGACCTAGGAACAGTGCTCAGGTGGCCAGCAAGTTCTCAAAGGGGGACAAACCCTATGAAAGTCAGAAGCCTTCTACTCAGGGATCCTAAAAAGGTATATTATTTGCTTTTGAGAAATCAAAAAAAAAAGCAGAGAAATACTCAGGTGGTCAGTGGGAGTAAGAAGGACTAAGGTCCAGGGCTCTAGAGAAAGGAGAACAGAAAGTAAGCTCTGGGCAGTTGGCCTGCCACTGAGAAACATCTCCCAAGGGTTTCACATCATCATGGTACCCTGGATGTCCACATACAACTCAATACATTGGTTTTTTTTCACATGTTATAAGGAAGTCTTTGGATTGGGTTTCTGGTCTCTTTAATTTTTCCCCTCCATGACTAGGAAATATGAGTTTAAATTGGAGCTTAAAGACACTCATGTTAGCCATAAAGAAGAGCTTCC
The DNA here is from genome assembly GCA_028646575.1 of Pseudocheirus occidentalis. NCBI lineage: Eukaryota > Metazoa > Chordata > Mammalia > Diprotodontia > Pseudocheiridae > Pseudocheirus > Pseudocheirus occidentalis. Next base: position 77,402,944 of record CM053596.1, on the reverse strand, counting down.
TGTTTTCAGATCAGTCAACTAATAATTGACCATTTACTATGGGAAAACAGTGCTAGGCACAAAACATAGGTGTGGAGGATTAGAAGAACCTTAAAATGGGGGTAATGCCTGAAAAGAACTTTTACTCTAAAGTGGTCCTGAGATTCAACTATGACTTTTAATTATTCCAGAAAGAACTGGTACAAACTTTAGAGGGCACTTTCTGAAATAAACTTAGTACCCCAAAGTAGTCCTGAGATTCAACAACAGCTTTCTCCAGAAAGAACTGGTACATGCTGTGGAATTTTAGGAACACAGGAAATGTAGACACATAAAAAGTTAATGACAGAAGATGATATATAAAGGTGCCTGATGATTGATGTGGACAAGTCAGGCGGAGGAGAGATCATTGTGGTCTGGAGAGGACAGCAAAGCTTTCATGGAGAGGCTGGGACATGAGCTGGATGCTAGAGAACTGGTCAGATCAAATAAAGATGCTAACCTCATTCCAGGCAAAATGAACAGTGTGAGAAAAGGCAGGAAAGTTATTGGGCATAGTGAAGGGCAGTGAGCTTACTGCTGAGGATGCCACTGGAGAGTAGTAGATGTTTTTGGAAAAGGAAGTTGGGGTTGCATTGTGGAGAGATTTGGATCCTAGGGTAAAAAGCACATTTAATAGTGAAATTCTCATGTACAATTCCCATCCCTAGGGATGTTTAATCATAGACAGTCATTTGTCTCAGTTTAGGTGGAGTTGAGATGGGTAGTGAGACTAGCTGTGTTTCTCTAGAACTGTGTTTCAGATCTGTGGTTTTGAAGGTCTGTGACAATAATGGTAATGTACGTTGATTATAACACTCTTCTTAACAATCCTGTGGGGTAGGTAATATAAGTATTATTTATTCCCATTTTACAGCTTGAGAAAATTCAGGTTTATGGAGGTTAAATGACTTGCTCAGGGTCAGAGCAAGTGTCAGAACCAAGATTCTAAACCAGATCTCTCAACTCCAAATACAGTGTTCTTTTCACTATTCCATGAAACAATCAAATTGTATGCTTAAAAAAAATAGTGCTATATAAGGGACTTAAAAAAGAAAATCAGCACAAATCTACACTGTTATAACATATAATTCAAGGAAAGGTGCATTGAATTCAAGAATTTTGCTATTCATTTGCACTGATTCAAAAACAATGGGAAAATAAACTTAGATAAGATACTGAATGTTCACATTATACAGACATGAAGAAATTCCAACAGTTTCAGCCCTGAGAAAGATAATTAGATTTAGAGCCAAAAGAAAAAAAGTTTAACTGCATTATTAACATTTTCTCTATTACTTTCTTTCGACAGTCAACAGAATGATATATCAAGCCCTGATGGGTAGTGTTTTCTGATTTCCAAGATAAAAATGCTCACACTGAGAAGTTAACAATTGGCCCTTGCAAGCTGGGTCAAGCTGGCTCCAGCACACTCACCCTTGGAACATAAATGTGAATGTGAACTGAGGTTATCTAGTCCAATAGATCTAGTCCAAAGATAGGAAAGTGAGTCCCATAGTGACTCAGAGATTTGCCTTGGGGTTCACAGGTGGGAAGTGGAAGAAGTGGGATTTGAAACAGTCTCCAATTTGAAATAATCATGTTTTCTCATGTTTCTCAGTAGAGATACAATTTAATAGACAGAACCCAAATATACGCAGACATGACATATGGGAATTAACAGAATTACAACTGTAGAGATTTATTGTAAAAGCCAAATATCATAAATTATAAGTTGTGCATTAGGTTGCCTAGATAGAACTCCACTGTTTATTGATTCACAGGAGAATCTTAAAGGAAAGCAGTGGCCTAGGTTCTGAAGAAATTCACAGAGAAGTTACATAAGGTGATGGAGCAGCCGAGTGACTCAGCGGCTAAAGAGCCAGGCCTGGAGTCAGAAGGACTCATCCTCCTGAGTTCAAACGTGACCTCAGACACTTGCTAGCTGTGTGACCCTGGACAAGTCATTTAATCCTGTTTGCCTGAATTCCTAAAAATCAAATGAAGAAAGAAACGGCAAATCATTCTAGTATCTTTGCCTAGAAAACCCCAAATGGGGTCACAGAGTCAGACGTGATTGAAATTTCTGAACAACAAAAACTGTGAGATGGATGGTAAGAGGAAGAGAAAAACTCATACATGATATTATTAATAGCAATTTACTTTGCTTAAGCCAAGAGCATAGAGTTGAAATAAAATAAATGGAAGTGCTTGGCTACATTTTAAAGGTGTCAGGAGTTAAAGATTTGATTAGGAGACACAGAACACTGAAGAGGATTATCCCAGAAATTTAAGGAAGATTGATTTTTATTGACTTTTTATATAAGTTAGAAAGTGGTAGCTGGTCATTGGAAGGCTATTGGTGTTATATGTCCAGAAGTTTAGCTGTTAAGGCCTAAGTGGAGGTTGCAGAAAAAAGTTATTGATGAATTTCATTGCCTGGATTTGGAGAGGAAAGGAGAATGAAAGAGAAATCTAAACTGTAAGAGCCTGAGAAATACAGGATATAAGTTTATACAGATAGCTCAGTGGCATAGAGAATGAAAAGTGCTGAACTTGAAGTCAAGGAGACCTGAGTTCAAATCTGCTGTCAGACACTTATCAGCTGCAACCCTGGGCAAGTCACTAAATTTCTGTTTGCCTCAATTTCCTTATCTGTAAAATGGGGAGAATAATAGTATCTATCTACCAGTTTTGTTGTGGGGATCAAATGAAATCATAATTACAAAGTGCTTAGCAATAATATCTGGCACATAAGAAACTCTATATAAATGTGAGCTCTTTTTTTTGTTTAGAATCCGCAATTACATTCTCATCATCTGACCCTTATCTACTTCCAAGCTCCCTATTTCCACCACTCCCAAAACTCATTAAATGTTTCTGATTATATCAGTCCTTATCTGAGTAAGTAAAATTTTATTTAATCCCAAAAGTACTTAAGTTGACAGAGTGATAGTCCTGGAGCAGGGGGAGGGGAGGTACCAACCCAAAATTTCTGACTCTAGGTACAGTGCTTTTTCTATTACAATAGGGAATGCTTTCCCCCTGCCTTCATTGGTTATCCTCTGTGTTCCTCTTAGAAATACTCATTCTTAGGCTTGGAGAATCAATAAATGGAGTAAGCTCTACTTGCACCATTTTGCTGAAGAAAATTATTTCTAATAGCTTAAGAGATTACTTTTCATATATATATACATAAGGCAGAAATGGAATAAACTGTGGGATAACAAACAAAAAAATCCTAGGATACTTCCAGCTGCAAGCAGGAAAGCACAAAACTCCAGAGAAAGTATCAGTCAACTAGTATTGATTAAGTGCCTACTATCTACATGCCAGGCATTGTACAAAGCCCTGAGACTACGAAGAAAGGCAAAAATCATCCCCTGCCCTCAAGGAGTTCATATGAGACAACATGCAGACAATTACTATGAATAAGACATATATGGGATAAACTAGAAGCAGCTTTGGGGGAAAGGCAGCAAGATTAAGGAGGACTGGGAAAAGTTTCTCGCAGAATGTAGCATTTCAGCTATAATCATAGCTGAAATACTTGAGGAAGTCAGGGAAGCCAGGAGGCAGGGATAAGAAGGGAGAACATTCCTGGAAAGAGAGACAGCCAATGAAAACTCCTGGAATTAGGAGATAGAGAATGTGCAGAAGAGTTTTCTCATTTACCAATAAACTGGGCCTGATACCTTTGGAATACTTAACTAATTCGACTCTACAAACCCTTTTTTGACCTTGAGATCACAGATTTGAAGCTGGAACTGTGGAGTTCATCCAATTCAACCCTCTAATTTTGCAGACAATGAAACTAAGGCAAGCAATTTGTCAAAGTTCTCCAGGTGGTACATACCCTGTGCCATTTTCCCTAAACCAGATTATCTTCCTTTGTGTTGGTCCCCTTCATGCACTTTTGACTTGTGGCCAAACTGACCTAATTTCTGTTCCCTGAGCACATCATTCTAGACTGTTCTTTATGCCTAGAATGTTCTCCCTCTTGTCTTCCACCTCTTGGAACCCTTCAAGGCTGAGCTACAAAATGCCTTTAGATGCCTTTCCTGATGCCACAACCCCCCAAGTTGTTAATGCCCCCCTCCACCAAATTAATTCATATTTATTTTGTTTACATGTTGTCTTTTCTTATAAGTATAGAAAGTAAGCTCCTTAGGGAAGAATATTAGGGAAGAACCTATGGGTCGTGACCCTTTTGGGGGTCAAATGACTCTTTCACAGGGGTCACAGGAGTCTCCTGAGACCATTGGAAAGCACATATTTCCAATGGTCTTAGGAACTGAGACACCACTCCTCTATCCATCTCCAGGCAGGTCTGCCCACATGCAGATACACCCACATATGAGTAATTAAAGGAAGGTGAAGAACCACTGCCTTAGAGCATCTGAATTCAGGGACTATTTCATTTTCATCTGTATAGTTAGTCAGTTATTTATTATTATTTAGTCAATCAGCATTTATTAGTGCGTATTATGTGCTGGACAATGTGCTGAACTCTGGAGATACAAAGAAGAGGGAAAAATTCTCTTCTCTCAAGGAGCTCACAGTTTGAACCAATGCCAACATGTATCCCAAGAGCTTAGCACAGTGCCTTGTAAATAGCCCAAACTTATTAAGTGCTTGTTGAATTGGATGGGATGGAATAGAATTCCCCTATCTGTTTAGGTAATAGTTTCAATTTAGTAAGAAATCTAGCATCATATTTCTAAAGTGCATTTGCTAGGGAAGGGAATTATTATGAACCTAATCTATCTAATCAAGATTTTTTTGTTTTCCAGTCAAGAAAATTGTAGGAAAGAATTAACTCTGCCTTTGCTATGAAAAGTTTAGACTGAAGTCTAATTTTCATATGTTTTCTGTGATAGACCTTTGTTCTCTTGAAGAACTAAGCGTCTTTTGATCTTGGTGGCATTTTATTTCTGGCACAGACGTTACAAGTGTATTAGACAGCTCTGGGTCAGGCTCAAGGGAGGTGATAGATACTGCTGAAAACATCCAACCGGTGAAAGAAGAGTGGGATCCATTTGGGTTTTGTTACTAAAAAAATGTAGATTTGCAAAACAGCTACACCAGACACAAGATGGAGGGGATGGGGTGATAGGAAAGCATCCACAGGGACGGGCCTTCTCTCTGATCTTCAAGTTGCATTTGGAACCATGTACTGTAGGAATCTCAAACACTCAGGAGTCATACTACTGAGGAGGAAATAGCAGAAGTGGGTGCCCATCAATTGTAAAGATTAATGAAAAAACGCATATACACAGATAGGGGTCCATCTTGGCTTGCCACTAAGTCTCTCTTTTTTTGTTGGTTATTATATTGGGGGGGGGAGCAGATTTTGTAAATGTAGAAAGGACAAGTGGTCATTGAAGTAAGTATATGTCCTAACCATGTGGGAAATAGGTCTAACAGGGGTGGGGAACCTGCAATGTTAAGGACACATGTGGCCCAGGCCTTTGTCTTATCTCCATGTGAATCTGTTTCTGAGGGAGCCAACCCTGAGTATCATTTTCTGTCAGCCTAATGATAGGTGTCATAGGAGAAGTTAGCACTGGCTGGGAGGGAAAGAGGAAAGCATGGGTCAGTGTGACTGGAGCCAGAGCCAACTTTGCAAACCAAGTGGCTGTTTTGTTCAATATGTTTGCAAAACTGACTTACTGGAACTGGGAGAGATACAATGATAAGGGCATGGCTCCTGCCTAGAGTCTTGTCATAGTAGCTTCCATTAACATGGTACTTCGTGCTTTACAGACCTCTTTTCTCTTCACAATCCTGTGAATGGGGTAGAGCAAATTTTATACTCTCCATTTCCAAGAGGAGGAAATGAGAGAGGTTAAAAGACCCTAAATCAGTAGTAATTGGAGGAGAAGAAGACTATCTATTCAAATAGACATGATACAAATTAGACTGTGATAGATGTATTAGGAAAGTATAAAACATCTGCCATGAGGGGAGAGACTGCTACATACTGGGAGGTATCAAGGAAAATTTCATGGAGTCAATGACATTTCATCCAGACTCTAAAGGTGGAGAAGGGCAACAGGTGGATATTTCAGGCATGGGCAATGACATAGAATATGTCTGGCCACAGTGAGGATTCCTATTTAACTGGAAGGTAGGGGATATGAGGGAAAATATGAACATATGTGTGATAGATAAAGGCAAAAGGTAGGTCAGAGCAAGATTAGAGAGGGCATTAATGCCAAGCTAAGGTATCTGGTACTTATCAAGTAGGCAACTGGGAGTCATTGAAGACTATAGAACAGTAGAAAGATGACCAAACTATCATGATGCAATGTGGTAACTAAGCCAGGTGTTTTTATCATAGAGAAAACCTATACACGAACATTCAAAGATTGCTGAGCTACTACTAGACCGTGTCAGGCAATATTCTTTCAAACTCCTAGTGGGATCATAGAATTTTCGAGATAAAAAGAACATTAGAGATGAACTCACTTGATAGCTGAGGCTCTGGAAGGTTAACATTCAATTCAATTGGCCAAGTATTCATTTAGCATTTGCTAGGAGCCTAGCACTGGGCTGAATGATTCAGAGTGCGAGGGAAGGAACAAAGCAGCCTGGGTGTAATGCGAGGAGGGAAGGCAGGGCTCTCCCCAATTTCCAGGAACTGCCTTTCAATTCTAGTTATTTATTCTGCAGCTGATACGTGCCAGGCTATGCTAAACACTTTTCAAATATCCCATTTAATGACAGCGACAGCAATAGTAATAATAGCTAACCTGTAGATAGTGCTTACTGCGCGCCAAGCCACGTGCTAAGTGCTGCACGATTATTGTCTCATCGGATCCTCACGGCAATCCTGTGAGGTAGGTGCTATTATTACCTCCAATTGGCAGGTGAGGAAATGGAGACAGAATGACATTCAGTGACTTCCTCAGGGTCATGTAATTACTAAGTGTCTGAAGCTGGGTTTGAACTTGGGTCTTCCTAACTCTAGACTCAGCACCCTATGCACTGAGCCAGCCATGAGTATCTATTATCTAAACTGTGACACCGATTTTGTTCTTTGGACTGTGTGCCTCATGGCCCCCAAGGCAGTCCAGCTTTTAGAACATTAGGATGGTGGTTATAACCCTCAAAAGTTTCTGCTACAGTAATTAGTTTCCCTCTTGGATAATCAATAAGTCAACAGTTAAAATAAATTTGCTCAAGACTAATCCCATCTTAGGAGCCTTTTGCTCATATTTGCTTGATCTGTGGCTCTGGTCTCATCTGGTACATCTTGGTTTGATCATTTCATCTGAAGTTTTTAGGGTTAAAGACTGGACCTTTAGTTTTATTGGTAAGTGGTGATTCTTAAACTGTGGGCTAGGGTCTCAAAAATTTGGCAACAATAAAAGGTTTCTGAATGCACAATGACCAAAAATTAAATAAAAATCAAATGCATAATGAATCGGGTTGCATTAGGTGACTTCACTACAGCCTTGGTTCTGAACACAAAGCATGTGCACATGCCCTCAGGCCATGCAATGCCAGTGAATGTTGCCAAAACAGGAAAAGGGATCTCAAGAGGAAAAAGTTTTAAGAGGTCCTGGATAGGGAATTCCCACCTAAGGAAACCCTGTCTCCCTTTGCAGGTTGCTATCTTCTCTACAACTTATAGTCTTAAGTCTTGGGAATTCTAATCAATAAAGTAACCAATCATGATTCCAGAGAACTCAAGATAACAGGTCACCTTCCTCTTGATAAAAGTGTGATGAACCCAAAGTACAGATTGAGACATCCATCCATCCAGATAAACAGACAGGCAGATATATAGATTGTATGTATCCATATAATATCATGTATCTTTAGACATGGCCAATGTGGAAATCTGTTTAGCATGTTTGTAAAAAGAGATTTGGAATTTTATGCTTTCTTAATGGGGGAGGTGAAAGGAAGGGAAGGCAAATGTTTGTTTTAATTTTTTTAAGTTTTTGAGAGTTTCCTAGAGCATTGTGAGGTGAGATGATTTTCCCAAGGTCAAAATGTTAGTGTTTGTCAAAGGCAAGACTTGAACCCAGGTCTTCTTGTCTCTGTCCATTAAAGGAAAGGGTCAGTAAACTACCAGGTGAGGGTTTAATTCTCCCACATGGTTCTGTACGGTCCTGGAGCTGAAAATGGTTTTTATTACAAAAATGTAAAAAAAAACCCAAAACAACAAAAACCAACATTCTCAACGTACAGGTAGAAAACCAGGCAGTAAACTGAATCCAACCCTCGGGCTGTAGCTTGTTCTTGTTAAGTCAATTCAGTCACATCCTGCTCTTTAGGATCCCATTACCCGGCACTCACGCATGACTCCCTTTGAAAAATATCTAACAATGGGGCGGCTAGGTGGTGCAGTGAATAGAGCACCGGCCCTGGAGTCAGGAATACCTGAGTTCAAATCCGGCCTCAGACACTTAACACAAAAAACTAGCCGTGTGACCTTGGGCAAGTCACTTAACCCCAACTACCCTCCAAAAAGCAAAATATATATATAAAACAATATCATGTTAGGGAGAGAAGTGGCAATAGAAATGATCGTTAAGTAATATTTAGATCAGTAAGATAATTGTCAAATCAGTTCTGTATTAGCAAAGAAAAATGGAGAACCGAAGCAATTATTTGAAAAGCTCATCCTGCTTCCTTCCCTCTCCCACCAGATTTCCTCCCTGTAACTTCCCAAGTTATTTTTTTAAAAGTGGATATTTTTGTTTACTTTGTCTGGTTAATTGCTTTTAACTTGCTGGTGTAGATCCCTCCATAGAATAATATGAAGAGATTCTCCTTTTTCCAAACTCAAAATATCTGGTGGAAAAATTCTGTTCACCTTTCCTGACAAAAGGAATCCACTGATATGTTCAACTCTGTTCCTTGCAAGTGAGAGTGACAACCAAAAGGAAGAATGAGTTTTGTAGGTCATGCTAAAAATATTCAGATAAACAAAAATATCCAGGAATAACTTCACCTGATTTATACAGATGAAGAAACAAAGAAATTTCTTCCTTTGCGCTGTCTTTTTCTGCACGTCTCTCGCTAGCATCAAATATTTATGTTTCAGCCCATTTCCCCCAGATCTATGAGTTAGCTTATTTGAGGTAGGTGTCTTTCTGTTGTTTCCTATTTAGATTTATAAGCTTTCTAAATATATAACACAGATTAATAACCTGGTTGCTCCTCAGCACTTCAATGCTCATAGTCTTTTCAATTTAGTATACTCTGTGAGCTGGACTTAATGTGCTCCTTCCTACCTTTTCCCAAGAGGAACTGTGGGTGATAAATAAAGCCAGTCCCTGTGGCATCCCCATTGGCAACTCTTCTCAACTTGAGAAATGCCATTTATCATTGGTTCTTGTTTTCACTCTGGAAGGGAAGAGTTTAGTCCTCTTGACTGTTCTTAGCAAAACAAAATTATCATGGGCTGTTGGTTGTATTCTAGGTACCAAATAAATTGGAAAACAGGAAGACAGGGATTAAAAGGGTCCTTAGTGAAATGTTCAGTAATAATTACATTTCTATAGTCTTACAGTTTACAACGTGAAATAGCATGGTATAATGGACCTTTAAGGCCACGGAGATGTGAGTTCAGATCCTGTCTCTGATGTATACTGGTTGGGTGACCACAGAGTTTAAGTCTCCTATATTATCAGGGTTTAGAGCAACTCTCAAAGACTGTTAAATGCAACGTACCTGCACAGATGAAGGGAATTTCCTCACCCTATATCAATGAAATCATAGATCTAGTCCCTCTCCCTAACCCTGTGGGGTAAATTATCATTCCCATTTTACAGATGAGGAGATAGGGTCAGAGGAGCTGATTTGCCCAAAGTTTCAGACTATGGAGATTTGAACTCAAGTCTTCTTCCAAACTGAGTATTCTTTTCATTAAACCATGTAATATTATCATGTTTTTCTTTCATATGAAATTTTACTTATCAAGCAAAAATTTTTTATGCCCAGAGGGATATTTATCAGAATATTCATAGGATTATTGAACTGGTCAATAAATTCTAAGTCATAGTTGTCTATGAAGCTCTAACCACCTAAGATAAGCAACCTTTAGGCCTTTTTCTCCATGTCTCCCAGGCTGAAAATCCCACAGCTATCTTCTGTGGTCTGAAGTTCTGAGGAAATGAGCTCCCCTTCAATTCAACTGTCCATATCCATTTACAAATACCTATGAGGTTTGTTGTAGAAATATTGAAATAAAAAGTTGGCAGCTGGGTTATAACCCCTTTCGTGCTTTTCCCTAATTTAAGAATTTAATGGATTTTTTAAGTGCCTGGATATGTAAGAGTAGATATGTATATAGATATGTATTCCATAACTAAATGTGTTTTTTTCCACAACCCCCCCCCACTCCCAAATCCTGCCAAGTTCGGATCTAGTACATAAATATAAGATTATAGACATTATCCAGAAAGAAATGATGCAGAATCACCAAGATACTCAATGTTTTTCTTATTCTGATACACGGCAGGTGGTGGAGGTTTCTTGTGTATCCATTTTCCTGCCGGTCAGCGTGTGCGTGTGTGTGTGTGTGCACGCGTGTGTGCTTGTGTGTGTTTCATTCCAGACTCCCTGTTGGAGAGTATTCATACAGAGGCTAGGCATAGCAGATCTCTAACACAGAATACAGAATTTCAGAGCTGGAAAGGCCCTCATACTTTTCATAGCCCAAATAAATTTCCACAACAAAACATCTGAAAAATGGCAACACAGTCTTTGCTTGAAGAACCCAGGTAAGGAGGACCCCAAAACCCCCTATTCCAACTTTGGATAGCTCCTCTTTTAGGAAATTTACTTAGTATTGAACCAAAGTTTACCTTTTTGCCACTTCCTCTCATTGCTTCTGGTTCCACCTGAACAAACTTAACCTCTCCTGAACGTGGGAGCCTCTGCACCCAAAAGTGGCCACCATGTTGCCCCAACAGGATTTTCTCTCCTGTTCATTTCATCTCCAGTTCCATCAGCACCCCCCTGACAGGAATCTGCATCATTCTTTTTGCCCTCCTCTCTGTGGTTTCCAGTTTGTTAATGACCTTTCTAACTGTGGCTCCCAAAACTTAACACAATATCTCAATTGGAGCATAACCAGGGCAGGGCAGAGTGAGACTACCATTGGGACACCAAGCCTGTCTTAATTCAGTGCGTGATAACATGAATTTTTTTGCCTGTCTTCTAGCTCACATTGGGTTGCAGTCCATTACATTTTCCAGCTTTGGAACATCTTTTCCAGAAGATGAATTAAGAATCTTACACACCGGTTCAAAAAATCAGCTTCCCATTTCATCTGCTTATATTTAGCCCAATGATCTATCCTATCAAGATCTTTTTGAATTGTGATTATCACCCAGCACACTAACTGTCCATCTCATAGTTGATCTTCTGTATATTTAATGGCTCAATAAATGCTTTAGCTCTTGGGAGGGATTTAATACAAGGTGTCCCAAAAGTCTTAGTATGGTTTTCAACTTCAATAGCTTAAAACCACGTGAAGACTTTTATGTTTAGTATGTATTTATTCCTCTTGTACTTATTTGAATTTGTATTTATATTTGTGTTTGTTCCTTTTAAACTTCATGTTACTCAGCTCCCCCCAACCTTGCATTCTATTGAAATTTTTTTTAATCTAGATTCTTTTATCCAACATGTTAGCTATTCCTCCCCATTTCGTGTCAGCAGACAACTTGATACTCATGCCATCTCCAACTTTATCCAAGACATTGATGAAAATATTAAATGCAAAGGCCAAAGCACATTTTCCTAGGGGCCTTCGATTAGACATCCCCCCACCCAGGTTGACATTAAGCCACCAGCAACTATTCTTCTGACCATTCAATGGGTCTGACCATTCAACCAGGCCTGTCCTGCACTGCATATAGCCCTTTGAAGGTAGATAACAAGGTTTTTATTTCATTTTAAATTCAAATACAGAATGAAAAAAAGAACATTTCCATGTATGCCAAAGAACATAAGAAAGGATGAAGATAATATTTTTAATGCTTCATGGCTCCTAAGCCCAGCATTGTATTAAAGACATAGCTGGCATGATTGATACTTATTGAAGGAAATTATGAAGTATAGAGGACAGGGAGGGAATAAAGGGAAGGAAGGAAGAAAGGAAGGAAGGAAGGAAGAAAGGAAGGAAGGAAGGAAGGAAGGACTTGAGGCTTCAGTCATTCTGAAAAGCATTTCCTTCAGAGGAAGGATTCTGAGATATGCTAAGTTAACTTCAAACCTCCCTGTTTAAGGAACAAGAATGCCAAAAATGTAAAGAGCATATGTGAGGGGAATACCTTTCAGATGCACAAAACATACTTTTGTGACCATTTTAGCAATTCATGTGGATAATCTGATATCTTACATTCCATAAGAAACAAAACAATCTGCCCAGAACTTTGCTATAACTGGATGACTGTTAGATCCTAGGGCAGCAAGGTGGTGCAGTGGAGTGCTAGACCTGAAGTCAGAAGGACCTGAGTTCAAATCCAGCATTAGAAATTTACTAGCTGTGTGACCCTGGGCAAGTCAATTTCCTCATCTGTAAAATGGCAAACCATGGCAATATCTTTGCCAAGAAAGCCCCAAATGGGGGTCACAAAGAATTAGCCACAATTAATTGACTTTAAACTTTAGAACATATTTTTGAGAAGCAGTGTGGTATTGGATATTAGACTTAGAGTCAGAAGTTCTGAGTTCAAATCCTGTCAGATAATAGCTTTATTATCCTAGCAAGTTATTTAACATGTTAGAGCCTCAGTTTCTTTAATTATAATTTGGAAGTTATAATACATGAACTACCTGCTTTTCAGGGCTGCTGTGAAGAAAGTGTTGCACATCTTAAAGGGATATATAAATGTAAGTTGTTATTACTATGGGTGAGAAGGGAAAAGGGAGGGAATTTAAAAGAGTTTATTAATCATTATTTTCAAGCCTCCTTGTATCCCAAGTCTTTGGGGGACCAATATTTGCAAGATCATCTAGGTAAAGTCCATGAGAGTACCTGGAAGCTGAATCCCATGAAATAAAGATAAATGTTACTCAAGAGAGAGAAAAAGAGAGAGAGAGATTTAATGGAAACTATCAAGCACATAGACTACCAGGGGAAATTATTAGCTCAATAACGAAGATATAAATCCAGCGAAAGTTGAGACCTATCAAACACATGGACTACCATGGGAAATTCCTAGCTCAATACAAACATACAAATCTATCAAAAATGACTTGTATGTGATGAAAATAGAATTTTTAGCAATGATCCTAAAAACATAAGGCATGAAATTATTCCTGAAAAGGGGACAATGTATTAATAATAGATACCTCGTGAGGAGTAAGTGGTTGTGGGGGAGTCTCCTTTGAAATAAGTTCACATTGATTTCCCATCTCCATACAGAGAGAAGCAAAGAAAGAATAGGAAAGACAAAGACTGCTAACTATTGTGTCTGCTGGAGGAACTGAGGAGATCATGATATTCCTTACTGCTCTGTCTTCCAGAAGAGTGAAAGAGACAGAGACAGAGAAGGGTGTGGGAGAAAGAAAGAAAGAGAAGGGGAGAAAGACAGAAACAGAAGAGAGGGAGGGAGAAAGAGAAAAGAGAGAGAGAAAGACAGAGAGTGAGAGAGAGAGAGAGAGAGATTCTGACTGAAAAGAGAGGGAAAAAGGAGTGGGCACAAGAGCATAACCATGATAACCATGTCTCTTCTCCTTGTCTCTATCCAAAAAATAAAAGGAAAAACAAGGAGAATGTAAGTACATGGCCAACCATCTGCTCCTCTACTCAACCTGAGAGAAAAAGGGGAAAGTTCAGTCTCCTCTCCTCTGTTTAACCCAAGAGAAATGAAAGAAAAATCAGAACAGGGCCAAGAAGCTACTGCTTCCATGGTTGACTAGAAGACAAGATAGGTCAAGAGAAAAATTTCAGATGGCCTTGGTCTTGAAGCCCTGACTCCTCCTGCTGGTCAGCCACATGCTCCTAACCTTGTGGGCTCTTGCTAGCATCCATGACTGTTCCCCATTTCCACTCCTAAGAGTAGGGACAATATCTCTTCCCTTCTACATTCCAAATTTTTCCAGGAAAGGAGCCAGCTTCAAATTAAAGGAAACCTACTCTATCAATGAACCAAAAAATCATCTTCTTAATCTAGTCTACATGACTCATTTAGGGACCACAGCTATAAATCAAGAGGGTCCTCTTCCATGAATGAACAGAAGGATTCCCCTTCAGTTCATGACCTTGACTGAAGCTAAGTGAAAGAGGGGTAGGTTATTCTACACTCCTCCATCACCATCCAAATAGCTGGAAGATATCAGTCATTACTTATAATATTAACAAGGATTAAGGAGCTGAGGAAGCTTCCTAACATAGCGTCTGATACTTCTCTATAGCTAGGTCAGTAGAATTTAAGTTCTGGCAGTTCTAACCCAGCAAGAAAGACTTTGAGTACAGGTCTAGTATTGAATCATTTGTCATCCAAGGGCCAGCCTCACTAAATTCATTCTCACCTGAGAATTGGCCACCAGACAACAATGACTATCATTATTAAATATTATTATAGCTCTAGCGAGTTCTCCCACCACCAAAGCATTTAACAACACCTCCAGTCCTCAGACCTAACTAGATGGCACAATGGTTAGAGTCCTGGGCCTAAAGTCAGGAAGGCTCACCTTCCTGAGTTCAAATGTGACCTCAAACACTTAATAGCTGTGTGACCTTGGGCCTTTGCCAAGAAAACCCCAAATGGGATCACCAAGAGTTGGAAAGGACTGAACAGCAAATAAGCCTACCTATATGTGTATGAATGTTTGTTTGTGCATGTATATCTATATTCTCTGTATTTCTGTATTTACCATACAATGACCACTTTCTTACAACTAGTTTCTTGTTTTCTTACTTTTTGAAAAACTAATTTTGAAAAATGATTCCCCCAAAATATTGATTTTTTTATAATTGGAAGCAGCACCATTTTCAGTGGAAACAGTATGATGTCAAAAAGCACTGGACAGAACAGCTGGATTCTAGTCCCACTCCACCATGGTACTAAACCACGGGTGTCTCTCTCCATCTCTTTGGAGTCACTTGTAATATGAAATTATCACTGGCCCTACCAGTACAGAATGCAATAGTAGGTTATAGATTTAGAGCTAGAAAGGGCCTTTAGAGGTCTCATCTGTGGGACCTCTATACAAATTTCTATACAAATTTGAGGCATTCTTATTACCGGTGTGTCATTTCCTCCCTCTCCAAATTGTCTTCATCTCTTTCTACTGGGATATACATAGTACTAAGTTGGACAAAGTCCAAGCTTTTCCTGGGCCCACTACTTTCAAGATAAATGGCATAAGCAACCCCCTGAAGGCTAGTGAAAGGCCAGATAAGGTCTATAAATGAACCTGCTTCTCCTTCTAATGGACTGATTTTTATTAATCCCTGTAGCTGATTGCCACTTGACATTCTGGGATTTCTTTTAATTCATGGGCATGTGATTTTCTTGGCCAAATCATTAGACAGAAAATGGTGCTCTGATACTACATTATACTGTATTTCCACAGAGGAGAATAAAAGAAGAAAGTGTTCGTATATTAGTGGAAGAAGAAATAGGGTTCCAGAGGAGTAGAAAGGTAAAGAAGAGCAAGAAAAGACAAATTAAAGAGAATTCTGTCGAGAGAATTATCAAACACTACAATGTACGTAGTTGAAGTTGTGGAATCTCCTTCTTGGGATGTTTTATACGTCATGCACATATCATATATATTATAGCTGTCCCTCTGCTGGGACATGGACTAGAACAGGATTTCTTAAGCAATCTGGTGACATGGCCCCTCTAGCAGTTTAGTGAAACCCTATCTCAGAATTGGGTCAGGAAATGGCACAGTAGAGAGAGCACTAGGTTGGGAATCTGGAAGACTCATCAGCTGGAGTTCAAATCTGACCCCAGACACTTATTAGCTTTGCGACCCTGAGCAAGTCACTTAACCCTATTTGCCTCAGTTTCCTTATCTGTGAAATGAGCCAGAGAAGGAAATGGAAAACCATTCTAGTATCTTTGCCACACACACAAAAAAGCAAAAACCAAATGGGGTCATGAAGAGTCTGATGCAACTGAACAACAGCAAATTCTCGGAAGAAGAAAGGTTTTAAATGTATAAAATAAAAGGAAACAAGTATATTGAAATAGTTATCAAAAAAATTTTAAGCAACAATTCAAGAATCAGTTGAATAGATAATGGCAACCTCCTTCCCCCTTCACTGGCTATTATATTGTCATTAAGAAGCATGAAAATGCATAGATTCATCTCTGACCCTTGCAGCCATGCTAATAACCTTCTATATTCTAAAAACATTCCCTGAATGTATTTTTACTTGTGTGCTAGCTGTCTGCAGAAGTTAGATCAAAAGCCCTTAGGACTTGCCCTGGAGTCTGGTTTTATGCTGATTTCTGGGAGGGAACCAGATCTCTCTGCCAGGAAAATCCGTCTCCATCCCCTTGGCATTTTTGGGCAGGTTAATTTATGGAAGGCTATTTGGTTACTTAGTGAAAGGTGTTTACTCTGCACATCAAAGGAATTCCCTGGACCAATGAACCACTTGAGTGGGGGTGTCTGGGAAAGTGAACCCCTGTCTCTCCCCTCTCCCTTACTTCAAAAGGAAAGGAAGCAGATACAGCAGTGAATTTGTTAATGTCACTGGGAGTAGCCTGCGAGGAAAATTCTAAAGTGAACCCAGGGAGTCCAGGAGAGGCTTCCAATATAATGAAGCTCACCAGTTATTATTCATTCTGGAAGGGTCCCTTCTGTGACACCCGGGGTGATTAGTCATTTCTAGTCTCTATTGTTTCCATACACTTTCTTAGAGGGTAATTGAATCCCTTGGGCTTATCAGCTGCCACTACAGCTCTGGTCTAGCCACTATCAGCCTACCCTCTTCAAGGCTGAAGGTCAGTTCTGATCTTGGAACCCTGCCAACATAACTTCCTGACCCTAGCACTGCTCTGAGCCATCCCTCACCCCCAGATGAAGACAAACACCCTACTCCAGAAGCTAAAGGCCATTGAAATGCCTTGGCACCCTCCTTCCTCCACTCCTGAAACTCTACTCCTAGCATGCAGAATATATGTGTATTTTCCCTGGTCTAGCCCCAGGTAATCATGGAATAATACTGCCATTATAGCCAGGAAGGGTCTCAGAGACCATATAGTCATTGACACAGGATGTTAGAGATAGAAATAAATCATCCAGTCTGATCCCATTAATCTTCTGGAGTGTATTGAAGCTGAGTAGAAGTGACTTGTCCCTTTCTCATTCAACTGGCCAAGATGCCAAAAGGGAAGAAGGCCAAAGGGAAGAAGGTGGCTCTGGCCCCTGCTGTAGTAAAAAAGCAGGAGGCCAAGAAAGTGGTCAATCCTTTGTTTGAGAAGCATCCCAAGAACTTTGGCATTGGTCAGGATATCCAGCCCAAAAGGGACCTTACTCGATTTGTCAAATGGCCT
>CM053596.1:77326588-77384937 GCA_028646575.1 Pseudocheirus occidentalis | reverse complement strand
AAAGTTGTTATTATATCCTCCTAGTTCTGATTGCTTCTTTCTGCATCAGTTCATACAAGTCCAGGTTTCTCTAAACCCATCTCTTCCATCATTTCTGATGGCACAACAATATTCTATTACATTAATGCACCCTAATTTGTTCAGCTATTCCAAGTTGATGGGCATCCCCTTAGTTTCTATTTCTTTGACACTACAAAAAAGTTACTATAAATATTTCTGTACATCTTGGTCCTTTTTCCTTTGATCTTTTGGGGAGTCCAGGCCTTAGCTGGGAGGGAGTAAGATCAAAAGATACACATGGGTTAGTTACTTTTAGGGCAGAATTCCAAATTGTTTTCCAGAACAGCTGGATCAATTCACAGCTTCACCAATGTTGCGTTAATGTGCCTGTTCTCCTCAAGTCCCTCCAACACTTGCTGTCATTTCCTTTATCATTTTTTTAAGTTGATAAGCATAAGGTAGAAACTCAAGAGTTGCTTTGTTTTTCTCTGATTTTTAATAATAAGAGCTACAATTATCTTCATGGTGGTGTGTTTGCTTTCTATTATCTCAATCTCCCCCAAGGAATGATGACCAATTTTTTTATGAAATAATGTTTCATTTTGCCTTTGGGTGCACTCAGCACCCAATGAGAGCACCTCAGCCAACTCACAAGATCATAACTTCATATAGCCATAGATTCTGAGCTAGAACAAGCCTTAATGATCATTCAATCCCAATGTTCCTTCTTAACTCCCTTTTAAAGAAAAGGAAACAAGGCCAGAGATATGACATGAGTTGCCCATACTCAAACAGGGAGTAAATGGTAAAAGTAGGAAGGAGGTCCTTGAATGTTTTTTGTTTGTTTGTTTCGGCAGCTGTGAAGGCAATGAATAGATCCCCAGCCCTAAAGTAAGGAAGACGAGTTCAAATCCAGACTCACAGACACCAGATGTGTGCCTCAGTTTCCTCATCTGTTAAACAGAGATGATGACAGAACCTACCCCCCAGGGTTGTTATGAGCACAATTCCTGGCACACAGTAAACATGAGCTATTACTATTATTATTTGTTCTGTGCTGAAGGAAGAACACGTTGGAGAGAGTACTGGATTTTAGCATCAAGAACTGAGTTCTTATCATGCCTCAGAGAGTTATTAGCTGTGTGAAACTGGGAAAGTCACTCTACCTCTCTGAGACTCAGTTTCCTCATTCATAAAATACGGATAGTAATAGCACCTCCCTCAAAGCATGGTTGTGAGGAACAGGTAATATGCATAAAGCACTTTGCTAGTCTTAAGGTTGGTTATACACATATGTTAGCTATCATGAATTTTATTTGACATCATATGAACTTCCAAATCTATCTCCCCCTCTACCAGTGAGTCTTCCCTTGTAACAAAGATAAAGATTTTTTTTAAAGGAAAGAAATAAGTTCAGCTAAATCAACTAACTGTATGTAGCATTCCACATCCTTATTACTGACCTCTGAAATGAAGGGAGGGAGGAGCGTTTTCTTAGCTCTCTTCTGGGGACAAGTTATAATTATATAGCATTCTGTTTCCTTGTAATGCTCTCTTTATAGTTAAGTCTATTGTCTTCCCAATTCTGCTTACTTTGTTTTTTTTTTTAAATCAGTTAGCTAAGTCTCCCATGCTCCACTGCATTTTTCCTACTTTATTCATTTCACAGAGCATGACAATCCCTATGACATTCATGGACCACTATTTGTTTAAGCTGTTCACCAATCAATGGGCACCTACGATGTTTGCCATTCTTTGCTGCCGAAAGTAGTTGTGCAATTAATTCTCTGATGTGCACAGGGCATCTCTTGGTATCTCTGATCTCTTTCCATGCAACACAACAGGAATCTATGGAAAATGGTCACAGACTAGAGGAAAAGGTGTCACATACCACAATGGAGCTACTGAAGGTAAGAAGACAGCAGCGCCTTGAGAGCTATACACAGCCATACACAACACAGTGTTGGCCATCCACAGCAGAGAGGGCATTGAAACATTACCAGGAAGGCAAAACTGTGAAAAGGTTCCAGTCACAGCATCTTATTGCTGACCCCAATCTGCATTTAGATGACCAATGATTATCTGCTTTTTATCTCTGCCTGGGTATTTCAGAGGCATCTCAAACTCAATATGTACAAAAGAGAATTCTTGCTCCCTAAACCCATTCTCACTTTTCCTACCTGCCCTTTTTCTGTCTAGGGTACTACCTTACTGATATCCAAGCTTCTATTTTCCTTTTTTTTTTTTTTTGAGGCAACTGAAATTAAGTGACTTACTGGGGTCATACAGCTAGTAAGTGTCAGAGGTCACATTTGAACCCAGGTCCTCCTGACTCCAGGGCCAGTGCTCTATCCACAGCTGCTCCTGATACCCAGGTTTCTAACCTCAATCATCCTTTATTCTCCCCTCTTTCACTCCCATAGTCAATCAAATGCCAAGTCTTGTTGACTTGACCTCCACAGTACCTCTTCTATCCACTCTCATAGCCACCCTCTCATGCCTCTTGCCTGAATCTGCCTCCAGTTTCTCCCTCTCCAATCTAATCCACCATCTAGTAGCCAGATTCAGAACCCTGCAGCATAGGTCTGACCCTGCTACTCTTGGATAATATAGTAACTCCCCAGTATTTAAAACCTAACACCCTCTGACTCCCACCTATCTTTTAACACTGATTTCAAATCCTGATCTTCATCTAGTTAATTTTCCTATCAAAGTGGCCTCCTTGCTGGTCTCTCCATAAGTGACAATCCATTTCCCAACTCAGTACTTTTGCACAGGCTTTGTCCCCTGCCTAGGATGCTCTCCTTCCTCACTTCTTCCTATTAGAACCCCTACCTCCCTTCAAAGCTCAAGTTTCATCTGCTACACGACTGAAATGACCAAACAACATAGTAATAAGTATATAAGTATACTGAGAAATACGTATACGTGTGTGTGTATAAAACCTCTAAGACAGTGGTTCTCAACCTTCCTAACGCTGCGACCCTTTAATACAGTTCCTCATGTTGTGGTGACCCCCCCAACCATAAAATTATTTTCGTTGCTACTTCATAACCGTAATTTTGCTACTGTTATGAATCGTAATGTAAATATCTGATATGCAGGATGTATGTTCATTGTTACAAATTGAATATAACCCACAGGTTGAGAACCACTGCTCTAAGATAAAATACAAACTCCTCTCTTTGGTATTTAAAAGCTCTAATGTCACCCAACCTTTTGGGGTTGATTTCCTATTGTTCCCCTTTACACTTGACATTTTGGCCAAGCTGGCCTGCATCTGATCTCATCTAGTCTTTGGACCACAAGCTGGCTTCTCCCATCTGCCACCTCTCTTCTGCCTCCTGGAGCCCCCAAGTTCTCTCCAGTGCTCTAGCTCAAATGCACCTTCCTTCAAGAGGCTGTGACTGACTTCTCCAGTGACTGAGCTGCTAGTTGTATTTACCAACTTTGTTTTTATTCCCTTTATACTCGTTTTGTGTATATTTCTATATATGTTTGTTTGTCCCCTAGAATGTCCTGAATTGTCCTCCTTGTGAGCACATTGTGGGCACTTAATCAATGCTTGTTAACTAATCCCAAAATTACTTTATATTTGTTTTGTGTATATTTTTGTTTGTTTACCTGTATATGTATTGTTTCTTCCCCTCAATATAAGCCTCTTTGAGAGCAACCGCTGTTTCACTGGCTTTATAACACTAGCACCACACAGTGTCTAGCACATGGTGTAAGCTGAATTAATGCTTATTGAATGAAGGAATGAAATAAGTGCTTAATATTCTTTGTATGTGGTACTTAGTACCTTAATGTTTGTCGAACTTGAATGTTGTTGAACTTAATCTAAATCCAATAATATGACTTTTTAATCCTTGAAAGTGCTTTAGTCTAAATTTATATGTTAAAAACGCTCACTAAAAATTTCACATGGAAAGTCAAAGACAAGATGACTGTTCCATCTAACGATCAAAAGAGAGCAACTTGCCAAAACCCTCAAAACAATTTAGTGGATTGTTGAGTGGCAATTATGCAGGATTTTCCAAAGAACTAATGAACATGAACTATTTTCAGTAATTCTGCTTTGATTGTGTCACCTTGGAATAGGTTGGGGTAGGCCCCAAACTGCACTAGTCCAGTAGCAACACATATGCAACAGGCGGTGACAGGATTGAGAAACATTTTTTAATATTATATTTTAAATAGATGTACATTTTTTATTGCCAAGAAGTTCTGCTTTCCATTGAATAGCAGCATTTCTTTTCTGCTATACCAAGTCCCACTGGCTTATATGGAAGTCCCAAAGCCTCCAGGCAGGCAGGAACAATGTTCAATTCTTGCTAGGGTATAAAAATGTCTGAGTCTTGGTTCTAAGTTAGGGAACCACACTGTTTTTCCTTTCAGGTCACTCATTCATTGTCAGAGGAAAAAAAAATGGAACAACTAATCTAAATTTAAAAGCAAGCTAATGTACTTTCATGGAATTTCATTTGTAAATAAAGGAATAAAATGTATACCCATCCATTCTTTAAATTAGTTACAGGGAATATTAAAATTCTCTTCAATAAATTATAAAAACAGGCTTTTAATATGAACAAATAAGGGAGAAAGCAAACAGAAGGTGCAAAAGAGAAGAATGGGGAAAAATTAGAGTCCTCAGGAGAAAAATAGAGAGATGCAGAGACTCACAGAAGAAAGAGATGAACAGAAGTAAACCACAGGAAAAGGATGGGAAGAAGAAAAGAAGGAGGGGACAAACATGTACTAAATGGCTACTAATATGCCATTTGGTGGGAAGAGACAAAGTTGCAGCTCATTTACAAAAACTGCGCTCTGATGGTGTGGGGGTGTGGGGGTGAAGGGGGAGGTGCAGAGAACAAAAAAATCTAAGAAGTTTAAGAAACAAATTGTACTTGGCAACTTCAGCCCTAATTCCATCAGTCACCACTGAGTCTGTCCCTCTGCAAATTATGTGACCTTTAAACAAAGAGCTGGATCTGACCTGTGGGCAGAATTTCTCTGTCCCTGCACTATAGTAGTCATTCACACTAATAGCATTATATATGGTAACTGCTATAGGACAATACGGCAAATCAAATTATCCAAATCATTATCTAGCCTTACAAACTGATTTACCAGCCCTGTCTCCCTCCCCAGAGGTGGAAGTGGGCAGAGCCCTTGTCAGCTGACACAGATCACTGAATTCCAGGTCTATGACACAGACAAGTGGGGCAAAGTATGGAAAGTGAGGCTCAGGGAAAGGCAGAAGTGGTGGCAAAGTCTGACAGGTGTGCACTGTCTGACCAAGCCTTAGTCTGACAGCTGATTACCTGAAGATGCAAACTCAGGGCCTCTTGGAACAACTGCACCAGAACAAGGCCTAGTCATCTCCAGGGCAAAAGTCCTTAATCTTTTTACCTGTTCTGAACCTCCCTTTTGTAAGACTGGTGCAACCTATGGACTACTTCTCAGAATACTGTTTTTAAATGCATGAAATCGAATACAGAAAATTACTGAGGAAATTAATTATACTGACACAGTTTTCAGAACATTTTTCTGCTAAGTTCACAGGCCCCTGGTTCAGAAGCCCTGCTTGAGAAGTACCTGTGGGAGAAACTTGGTAAGGGCTCTTCAAAGACCTGGCCACAAGTGCCATTTTCTGTTCTAAGGTTAGGGACACCAACCTCTATTTTCTTTATGGAAATAAGGAAATTCATTGTAACTTTTTCATGTGAACCAGTTTTCCTGACCAGGCCTGGATTTTGTTTGTTTTGTTTTTCAAATGTATTTGTTTTATTTTAAGATTCATCAGTCAAGAGTTTTGTTTTGTTTTTTAA
The DNA here is from genome assembly GCA_028646575.1 of Pseudocheirus occidentalis. NCBI lineage: Eukaryota > Metazoa > Chordata > Mammalia > Diprotodontia > Pseudocheiridae > Pseudocheirus > Pseudocheirus occidentalis. The sequence goes on along the minus strand of CM053596.1, from coordinate 77,379,106 downwards.
ATAACTGCTTTTAAGTAGATTCTTGGAAATTTAGCAGAGGGAAAGGAAGAGGAGGAGGGAGTAGAGAAGAAGAGATCATAGGTTCACTAGCTAATTATTATATATAATTAAATACTTACTCATTATTGGTAGATCTGTCCAGATAAAAAGAAAAATGCTTTAGGCAAACAATCAGCAAACACAAGAAAAGCAGCAGAATTCAATAAAGTTCTAAGTAACAATGAAGACAGGGAACCAAATACTTCTTAGCAAGTCAAACATTCATTCAACCTGAAGCCATTCCAAAGACAAAGTAAGGACCTATCTATCCATCTAGGGTGGCACTTTTATTGGACACAGCCCCACCCCAAATTCCACAATAGAAGAATTCCAGTCAAACTGGATCAATTCTGGGAGCTACTTAATCGAGTCTTAGGAATTCCCAAACTGAAAAGCTTTATCAGTAGCCACAGGGAGGACTCCAGACAGTAAATGGTCATTTCAGAACTGTGAGAATCTCTCACTTTCCCAGTAGCCAAACTGTTATGGATTGGAATGCAAAGAGATTATCCAAAAACTGACAAGTCTTAAGAATGTAGTGAATCCAGTTCAACTAGATGTTGGGCTCCCATACTAAACAAATACCCCAGTAAAGCTCAGCCACCAGTAAATAAATACCATAGCAGCAAATCAGGATAGCTACTTGGTTTCAATCTCTCTAAAAGGTGATATGTATAAAGGTTGTCTTTTTAAAATATTTGAATTCTCACAGATGCCTTTTCCTGAAGAGCAGGATTTGGTTTTACAGTATGAGCCAAACCTGTGTTCTTCAAGAAGTTAGAACCACTAAGGGGATTCAGTGGGTAAACATGTCTGTCCCAAGTCTAACGTTCTTAACATGGTGTCCATAAAGTTTTAAAGAAAGGAAATTTTTTGATAAACATACTGTGACATAACTGCTTTCCTTTGTGATCAGCATTGCATTTTACCCATTGAAAAACAATATTGGAAGAAAAGGTCCATAGTTTTAAAAAAAAGATTAAAAACCTCTATCCTAAATAAAGGATGAAGAACAACAGGAAGATAAGGCCTCTCTGACAAATGCTAAACAGACTGAGTACAAGGTCTTGATGTTAATTTGTAAAAGTCTCTTTCACTTTGCAGATTCTCACCTAATGACAGAAAACCTAGATATCTGATACCTCTTCCCTAAACAAAAGGCAAATGAAATTGTAAAGTTAATTATACGTGACTTTTTTCTATTGAGGAATGTCTGGCAGTCAGGGCACTCTTTTTATTATTATTATTATTATTTTTTTTTTTTGCTTTTTTGGAGGGCAGTTGGGGTTAAGTGACTTGCCCAAGGTCACACGGCTAGCTTTTGTGTTAAGTGTCTGAGGCCAGATTTGAACTCAGGTACTCCCGACTCCAGGGCCGGTGCTCTACTCACTGCACCACCTAGCTGCCCCAGTCAGGGCACTCTTTGGGAATTTTTGTGAAATTTTTTTTTAATAAGGTTGCCTCCTCTCTAATCTCCCTTCTGATTGTGAAATTGAGAAGAAAATGTGGATTGGCACCCACCTTTCTCTCATGCATGTAATATAATGTAATTTAGTTCAATTCCACATCTATCCATCAATCAATCATGGGCTAAAGAAAATAGGAATCTTAAATTACTATTATTAATCATTATTATTAATAGGAATCTCAAATCACAATTTAATTATTGGTTTCTAAATGTTATTAGTTTGTCTAAATTATTTATCAGGATCATTTAGAGCCATCTGGAAAGAAACAAAGTCTCTCCAGTATTAAAAATAAGGAAAGTGCAAGGTATGATAGTTATCCAAGAGAAGATGTATATGCAAAAAGTTATACTTTCTTTTTATGTTTTGGATTTCATCATTTACCCAGAAGAAAACAGCTATTTAGTCTAGGTGATTTCAGGTCCCTTTTTCAGCTCTGAAAAAAAAAACTGTATGGTTATATGTAAATTTCTATTCTAAAGGAAATTTCTAGAAGAATGCAAAAAGAATGGGGCAGGAAGAGAAGAGAAAGATGAAATCTCAGTGGTTTTGACTAAATAAATATCACCATTTCCAAAAGGGTCAGTATTGGCATAACACTTTCCAGAGTGGTGCAACATCCGGATCTTCACATCCTGATTGAGTAGATGTAAATTCTTGTGGTATTGGGCAGTATCTGGTTTTGTTACGTAACTGACATTGATGATTTAGTGACTTCTTTGAGAGTCCCTTCTTTGGGCCACTTCAGGTTAAGCCAAAAGTCTTCAATTTATTACTCTCTGATCAGTTTTCCCAGTAATTTTTTTTTTAACAAACAACTGCATTCTGGTTTTAAAAGACATACAGACAATCAATTTCCAGACAGATTACTGACATAAACTAATTGCCATGGTTTCTGAAAAAAGTACAAGGATATAGATTTTAACATTTGTAAGGGGACATTTATTCTTTGAAGATTTAAAACCAGCTGTGATTACAACTTACTTATAGACCTTTTCTTGATAATTATCTCTGGATATGCCACTTGCTGAACTTTGAGCATAACTGACACTGTATCCATTTTAAGTAATTAAAAAATTCAAAATATTCAAAAATTAGTTTTAATCTATCCAATTTCCCTACTACCTCCTTCACTTTCTCCAGTCTTTTTAGTAAGATGCAAAGAAGTCATAAACTATAGGGAAAATTTTGCCTACAATCAAAGAAAACATTTGATATGATTCTTTCTAGGTGAACCAACACAGTAACTAAATTCCATTGAATTGAATGAGCCAATGCCTAAATTATTACCGCAAGTAGGTCCCAATTAGGGGGAATAATGACTCTTATGAAGTGGTCACATAAAATTACCCTATGTTACATAATTGTAACTTTGAAGAGTTCCAGTTGAAATTTGAATACATGGGACCACTTCACAGAATTCATTATCCCCCTCCTTAGTAGAGGAATGCTGCTTGGTGGATAAAGGGCTGACCTTGAAGTCAAGAAAACCTGGATTCACTAACTGCCTGGAATATATATTAGCGGTATAACCACAAGTCAATCAATTAGGTTGTCAGGAACCACAACTTTTAAGTTATAGACCTGGGATCTGCATTGGTAGAAGAAATTTCCAAATCAATGAAATTACATGTGTTCTTCCTCCACCAAAAAGAAAAACCTAAATAGAGACAAAATTTTAGAATTGAAATGAACCTTAAAAATTATCTAGTTGATAATTCACTCATTCACCATGAGTGAAATGTAGCCTGGAGATAACATATAACTTGTTCAAAGTCCAGCAGAGAATAATAGGTATAGCCCTGACAGTCTTGGTACAAATAATTCCTTTGTATCTTTCATTATAGACAGGCCTTGCAATGGATAACGAGCACTGGAACCAAAGAGAAGAGAAACTGGGTTCAAAAGCAGCCTCAGACACTTATTGTGTGACCTTGGGCAAGTCACTTAACTTCAGATTCCCTCTGGAAAATAGGGAGGATAGTAAGAGCATCCTTCCCGGGATCAAGTTATCATGCCTTCCCTCAGGAAAAGATGATCACCTGAAATCTCATCACTCTGGATGGATACTAAACACTTTCTCTACTGCTGAGATTCAGAGGGTTGCAGGATAGAGCAGTAAGCTCTTCCAAAAGACTAATTTTAGAGTGCCCTGACTTTACATTCTCCAACAGCAGGTGGCCTTGGTTTTTGACTCTTAAGAGTTTCATAACCTACTAACTCCCCTTTTTCAGTAGTCTTTTTTCTTATTAGGTTCTCCTTACAGTTGGCCTGTGGTGCTTAATAACTGTTTACTAAATTGAATGGGAAAGTTAGTGGTGAACTAGCTTTAGTAGGGCTTCTAGGTGGGGGGTGGATTCAGTGTTCCAGTTGAAATCAGGAAGACCTGAGTTCAAATGTGGCCACAGACACTTAGTAGCTGTGTGACCCTGGTCAAGTCACTTCACCCTGTTTGCTTTGGTTTCCTCATCTTTAAAAGGAGTTGGAAAAGAAATGGCAAACCACTCCAGGACCTCAGTCAAGAAAAACAGAGTCAGGGTCAGACAAAAGGGACTAAACAGAAACAAGCTTTGGAATCAGAAATTCTGGCCTGTGGGTAGTGGGAATTTCATAATGAGGGGAGGAGGGAAGGTCATTACTAAGGTCCAGTCCACCAAAAAAAAAAAAGTTGAGAATTGTCAAAGGATTCAGAGCTGGAGGGCAGCTAGGTGCCACAAGTGAGTAGCGCATCTGCCATGGAGTCAGGAGGACCTGAGTTCAAATCTGGTCTGAGACACTTGACACATTCAGTAGCTGTGTGCCGTTGGGCAAGTCACTTAACCCCAATGGCCCTGCCTTCCCCCTCCAAAAAAAAAAAGATTCAGAGCTAGAAAGGACTTTGGAAATCATTTAGTTCAACTCTTTCATTTTACAGAAGAAACTGAAGCCTAAAAGAGATCGCGGCAGAATCAAAATTCTACCCCGGGGCTCTGACTTTAAATACAGACTTCTTTCCACACTGCCTCCTAGATTTCCCACTTTCTTCAAATCTCAGCTAAAAACCTCACCTTCACGAGCAGACTTCGTCTCTTCCCCTTAATGTTAGTGCCTTCCTTCTAGGATTATCTCCAATTTATCTCGTACCTCTCTTGTTCATAAATATAAATAGCCGCTTGCTGTCATCTCCCCCATTAGACTGAGTTGTTTTTTCCTTAACATATATCTCAGAGCTTCATAAAGTACCTGAGACACAGTAAACACTTAATAGTTCTTGACTACACAATGATATGCCTCTTGAATTAGTGGATTTCTAGAGTTCCTTCCAGCTCTAAAATCCAACAATTTGATGAAACGCCATCTAACCTATACAAAAAAGAAATTGTTAAAGATTGGTAATATAGGGAAAAGAAATAGGGTAAAAGTTTTGTCTTCCTCTTTTTCCCTTCTGATTCTAAAAAGTTTTCATTATTTATTAAGTAGAAGTTGAGATCAGCTACTTTTCCTCTCCAAGTATCCAAAAACTAGTAAAAAGTCCCATTCCCAATATACTCACTTTAAAAAAGATTTTATCATAATAAAACAATTTGGAACGCCTATGGCACTGAGAATAATGGAATTTTACCTCTACAAAAATCCAAAGTTCCTTCACAAATTTTGGAAGGTTGTCACAAACACATATTAAATTACAACAATGAATTTCATTGCTGACTGCTTACCAAGGACGGAGGTGTATGTTTACATTTTCTCCATCAAACTGCAGAGGAAATGGATCAGGTTTCTCTTGGATCCAATAGTAAGTAGATAAGAGAACATCATCCAGTATGCTAACAGTACATTTGATGAAGAACCCGATCAATGATGTATCGCAGGACCAAGCAGCATTTATAAAAGGGACACAGTAAACTGAGTTTGGACCTGACACTAAACACACAATGAATTGGTCCAATTCCTTCACTGAACCAAATATGGTGAAAGAGAGCTCTGTCAAGGCATGTTTTCTATTCATTAATAAAACCTGACTACCTATTTTAGAGTATTTAGTATTCTAATATTTTAGCTGGCCAGTAGTTTTATATTAGCTGCTCAGCTATCCATTGATATAACTGATCAGCTGCTATAATTAAATTATGACCTTGCCACCCATATTCAAACAGCATTCTTCCAGAAATTAACCTAGTCAGCTACTTCTGCATATTTGATATGCTATTGTCTGGCGCATCAACTCCACTTCTGCAATACAATTAAAAGCAAATAAGCTAGCAAGAGAGAAGGAACTCTAACGCTATTTATAGGGGGTTTTTTGGTTCCTTGTATGTTCTAGGCACTTCCCCTTGAAAGTAAAAAGAGAATGGAGGAGGGAGTGGAAAAGAGTGAAGAAAACACCACACTATAAGTGGAAGTTAGTGGTTTGCAGTTTGCAAGGCTTAATGAATGCACTAAACCAAACGCAGTTTACTGAGTGCCGCTTCTAAGAATGGTGGGCAGAGGAAAAGATTTGCCTTGTCAGAATCCCGCAGAAAACGCTGCAACACAAGGTATCAAACACCTTCATTATCTCCAATGGGCAATTCAGCGCGTCTTTTGGGCACCTGCCGCGCCTAGCCCACAAGGCAGCATCAGCAACGCCCGCCACCTCAGGTGCGGACACTCCCTAGAGCGGAGCCCGAGGCTGGACAGCAGCCCCGGCCCCATCCCGGCGTCAGCAGGGGGAATAGCCCAGGGACACCGAGGGGCGGGGAGACTGACATCCTGGGGGGAGTGCCCAGGGCTCGGGCGGCCGGTCGGGTCTTCGCGTCCAAGAGACACGCAGCACAAGGAGGCGGCGCAGAGCGTTTGCTCGGCTGGAGCGAGCTGGGGTGCTGGGGTGCTGGGGGATGCAGGCTACAGAGAGGGACTAGGGAGACCTCCAGGAGAAAGAGTGAAGAAAGTAGAGGCCAAGAAACAAGAGCGCCCAGGGCTGGAGGAGGGTCAAGAGAAGAAAAAAGAAATCTCCGGTTCCGACCAAATCGTCCCGCCTGGGGCATCCCCACGGGGTCCCGTACCTGTCTTCGGAGACGCTGATGACCCCCTCCTCCTTGGGCACGATCACTGCCATGTTCACCACGTCCTGGGACCCTTCCACTCGCTGCAGCAAGACCGGCTTGCGGGTCAGCGCCTTCGGCTGGATCTCCGCCGCCATGGGAGGAGGGGGCGGGCCGGGGGGCACTGCAGCAGCCGCCGCGGGGCCCGGGCTGGGGCAGCAGCCGACACAAGAGCGCACAGTACCGCAGGCGCGGGTTCAGGGTGGCAACAGTGGCGCGGGCCGGTGGGACGGGAATAGCGGCAGGCACAAATCATATCCCAGCTGCGCCTTCGGGATAACTCAGTGGCGCTCGGGGGCCCAGCAGCTACAGCGACAGCGACGGCGGCGATCGGAGGCACCACCACAGCCAAAGGGAGGGGAGGGGACCGACAGGAGAGCTAGGGAATGGAGGGGGAGGGAGGGAGGAGGGGAAAGAGACGGGGCCATCCCCCGGGGGCGGGGCCCATGGACTGGGGGGAGGAGCGTAGACAGCTGGATTACGCGTAATCAACATCACTTCCGGGAAATGGGACCGGAACCAGACTAGGAAGGGCGCCGGAGGTTCGTGCGCAGGCGCCTTTAGTGCGGTTTCCCTTCTGCTCAAGCATGGCAGCACCTAGGCTATCGCGTCTCTACTTTCCCTATTGCGCATGTGTTCTTCTTTCTCCTCCCATTTCGCCTTCCTTTCACTCTAGTCTCTAAATGGAACCTCCAGGCCCCGCCCTTTTTTAATCCTCCAGTGGAATGAACACGCGTATTCTCTAGCCCCGACGAGAGACGTGCTAGCCTGTGGCACCGCCCACTCCTGCCTCCGAGAGGGCCGGAAGCAATCGGCACCCTAAAAAACTGGCACTAGCAAGACGCATTGCGCCGAAGGAAGCGCGAGCACGAGAGCATTCCTAGAGTGCTCGCGGTCTCGTCGAGTCCAGGCTAGCGGAGAAGGGGTGGGGCCGCGTTGCATCTTGGGATGTGTAGTTTAAGCAGTGTGGGGCTGGGTGCTGGCTCACCTCGCTGCGTTCTTGCTGCTGGGCTGACAATCCCAGCAGTTTAGTTTAGTTCATCCCATTCAGCTTGCATCCAGCCTTTCTTGGCTTGCAGCGTAAGAGCCGGACCAAGGGCGCTCATGCGCCTAATTAAATGATTAATTAGAACGCCAAGGAAATGGGAGATGCGCTGATGGAGTGAGGTGATGTTACAGATAAGGGAGCTGAATAACTAAACTGCCGTTAGTAAAATATCTTTAAATGAATGAAACGTGTCTACTACCATCTCTTGAAATCTTCCCAATCGTGTCCTCAATTTATGTCCGCTATGCCATTATGTTTAATGACATCTCGGCATTTGAATTTAGACAGGGCAGAGAAAATGGAAGTGGTTGATAGCTGACTACCAGGCAAGCCAGCTTGTGTAGACAGCAGAAGCAGCTGACACATAGGGCTTTAAAAATAAAGAGCTTTGGATCTACATCCCCCCCCCCAAATAATTTTATTTCGTAAAGCACCAGGTAAATGTGAGCCATTATTCTTATTTTCTCTCCTTGACCCTTTTAAATAGGTTATACATATTTCCCTGTCCCGCTGGTGCCTAGATGCGGAGAGAGAGGAGGAAAGCTCTTGGAACTCCCAGCTGAGAGAGGCCATTATGTAAATGCAAGTAGTCTTTTACTGCTGTTCTTGCTTAAGCGATTAATTAGAAAGCCTGAGAAGGGAAGGTTCCGGAAAGCTTGGGTTGTGGAGAGAAGTGAAGTTTTAGATAAGTGGGTTGAAACTGGATTTGGTTGACCGTCTGAAATGAATGAAGTGTGTCCATCATCCATCTCTCTTGAAATTTTCCCAATCATGCCTTCACTTTACTCCCTTCAGATACTGCTTCCCAGAGGTATGTGTTTGCGAAGTTCAGTTGCTCATCCCCTTGGTTCAATGTCCAACCTAGCTGTTTATTACAATTTTAACCTAATGTACAATGATGGGAGGAGAGGTGTACTGAAAGTTGCAAGTCACCTGTGATTGCTTGGAATTGTTGAGTTTGGGCCATCTAACCAATGGCTGAGATGATAATTAGGTTCCCCAGCAAGCCCATAAAAGACTATTTAACCTGTAAAGTATCTGAAGTACACCTCGGTAATGTCTAAGAACTAGTCTTTCTTTCTATTACCATTAGTGATACCTTACTTTGGGCTGTCATTATATGTTACTGTCTTCCTATGTCTAGAAGAGTGAATATCCCCTTACCTAAAGCCTTCTGCCACTTCTAGATCATTTTACCACTGGAAGATTAATCTTAATGTACAGCTAGCATAATGTCATTAACCTGCTCAAAAATGTGGTAGCAGGTGGTACCTGGGTCTGGCAGAAGTGAGAAAGGAGGGGAGACGGGTTTGTACCAACCCAGTTTTATATCAGTTTTCCAAAGAGCCAGCAATTTCCTGAGTTTCTTTATTACCACTTCCCCTAACTTTCCTCTTTTCAGGTCTGGGGAAGAGAGGGAAGAGAATTGGCTGGAAGATATTTCCCCTTCCCTCTGGACCATATAACAGCACATTAAGGAAAGTTATTTAGGTGGAAAGACATAATGGAGTACTTTACAAGATTAAAAGGGTGTAATTGTCCTAAATTGTAAAGGTTCTTATGACTTGATTACAGGAACTAAGCCTTCCTCTTTCTTAGTTCGCTCTTCCCTCTGGCCAGACCTGTTTCTACCAGGCCTAGGCCTGAGAGTGAACCTCTTAGTTACTCTCAGATTCACTGGGGCTGTTTTGAGGTGAAAGTTTTCAACATAAAATCTGAGCTTCCACCTACAGTACAATAAAATACATTAAACATGTGTTAAGCACCTATTATGTGCCAGACTGTGCTACATGCTGGGGATACAAATATGAAAAAGAAAGATAGTCCTTGCCCTTAAGGAGTTTACAATCTAATGACTGAAGACTATGTATAAAAGGAAGCTGTCAACTACCCCCACCCACAGGGTACCCCTGTGAGGATGATAATAGTGGCATCAAAACCTAGCAGTCAGCAGGTGGGAAAGGAAGAGTTAGCTGGGCTTCTGAACCCTCTTTAAAGGTAAGGGATAGCACACTAGTATCTGACTAGGCATCTTACTTAGTAGACAGTAGTATCTTACTAAACACTGGGGCAAGCTTTGTGACCCTGGGAAAGCCACTTAACTCTGTTTGCCTCAATTTCCTCATCTGTAAAATGAGCTAGAGAAGAAAATGGCCAACCACTCCAGTATTTTTGCTGATAAAACCCCAAATGGGGCCATGAAGAGTCAACACAACTGAAATGACCGAACAAAACAACATAGTAGATATGCCATGGGCACAAGACAACAAAAACGCCAAGGAAAGGACCCTAAGAGAGACAAAATCATACAGGAGAAAGAACTCAGACTCTGGAGGTGGAAGGGAGACTTGTGTTCAAGCCCAGCCTCTGACACTTCACTCCTGTGCCATGTTGGGCAAGTCACTTAGCTTCCCTGTACTTCAGTGTTCTCAACTGTAAAGTGGAGAATCTGAATCGGACAGCCCGTGGGGTCCCTTCTATCTTTAGGTCTATGAGCCTGTGATTATTTTGTACCTATACTCAAAAGAGTACAAATGTCCTACAACTCCAAAGAAGTTAAGTGAAATTTCCCTTCAATCTCTCTAATTCCCCGGCATGGAGTAGTCACTTGGCAACTCACAAAACTGAATGAGAAATGTTTAAAGTGTAAGCTCCTTGAGGGAGAGTAGTTCTTTTTTCCTTTTCTTTCTTTCATTAAAAAAAATTTTTTTTTTATTCCTAACACATTAGACCCGGCATAAGGTTAACATTTAATAAATGGTTTGTGATTCACTGACTGGTGCCATCTATTTTTTTCTAACCATTCCTGGGAGCCCCTTGGTTTAGAATGGAGAATGAACGTTCTTACCTCTGCTCTGTATTAATCATCTCAGTCCTAATGGACATTAAGTTTGAGGACACCATGCCCTACTTGTCTTCTTGTTCTACCTCCACCTCAATTTCATATCTGATTCCTCTTAACTGTAACACTGCCCTCCCTCCCACCTCCCACCTCCAGTTTATGCTCCTCCCCAGGCTCTTGACATTTTTTTCTCATTTCTTTTTCCCACTTTGGCTGTCGCTCCTCAGCTGTAGCTTTCTCCAGTCCTTCTGTCCATACAGTTGCCATATACATTTCCTCTTCTGAGCTCATGCCTCCTAACACAGTACTTAAGTACAGCACAAACCCCTCAAGGAGAGTCCCATATGCCAGAGATTTTACCAAAGAATAGTCACTTTCCTACCGTCAACTGCAGATAGATAAAGCTGCCCTAGGTAGTGTCCATGAGAGGGACAGGCAATCTCTACCCATGTTATAATTTATATTAATTCATTTTTAATTTCCTTGCCATGGATGTGGCTGTCCAGGTTATCCTCAGTTACAGAAGTGGGAGTGTAAGGCCTAAGCAGACACTCCATGGTACCTAGCTCCAATCTGCACTTTCCATGGGATTTCTTGGCCAGATTGCTAGTCTTCAGAAGTCCTTCATGCCCCATCCCCCACCCTCATCCCCATCCTTTGATTCCTATCAAGGAAGGTTCCTATCTGGATCTAGAGCTATTTGCCTCCAGATTCCATGGCAGGGTTCTTCCCTCAGCCACATCTGGATATCTCCATCCACTGATCCCCTGGTAACTACTCTCTTGCCCCATTTTCTCCCTCCAGGATAGGTAAAGATCAATGGAGACAAAACCAGAAGCAATCTTTCTCACCAACTAGGAGAGACTTTTTGCTAGAGTGGACATACGGGAATCTTAGAGGAAAGTGATCATTCTTTCTTAGAATCTGCAATAGAGAAGAGACTATATTTCATAGTATTAGAAGAACTGGTAGATAAAATTGTTGAACTATTCTAGGTGACCTTTGAAAGATGGTGAAGAGTGGGGAAAATGCAGTGAGACTGGAGTGAAAGAAAATGTGCTAATTTTCAAAAAAGAGAAAACAATGCCACCTAAAATCTATGGGTCTGTGAACTTGACTTGGATTCTAGAGAATATTTTAGAATATATTATTAAAGAAGTTTAATAACTGTCTAGCAATGGAAATGTTGGTATCAAAGAGCCAGCATAACTTCAGTAAGAACAGGTCATTCCAGAATGACCTCATTTCCTTTTTTGACAGAATTACTAGACTGAGAGATCAGGAGAATGCTCTAGAGATAGAGTTTACCTAGATTTTAATGATACATTCCATAAAACCTCTCATACTATTCTTGTGGACAAGATGGAAAGATATGAGCCAGATCAGTGGTTCTCAAACTTTTTGGTGTCAGTATCCTTTATACTCTTAAAAATTATTGAGGAATCCCTTCCAAGAGCTTTTGTTTACATAAGTTATAGCTAATATTATTTTAATATGCTTAAATGGAATATTTTAATATATCTTGTCAATCTCATTCTCATACTTGCAGCTATTAGGTTGTGTCTGACTCTTCATGACTCCATGAACCTTACTGTCCATGGGATTTTTTTGGCAAAGATATTGGGATTATTTATCATTTTCTTTTCCAGTGAATTTTTATTTAATATTTAATTTTAATTTAGTATTTACAATATTTGAAATTAAAATGTCTTAGTATTATCATGAAAATAGTTTTGATCAGCGGTTCTCAACCTGTGGGTCACAACCCCTTTGGGGGTCAAATGACCCTTTCACAGGGGTCACCTATTTCTGATGGATCTTCTTAGGAACTGAGACACCACTCCTCTATCAGTCTCCAGGAGGGCCCACCCACATGCAGATAGGCCCAGACACACCCACATATGAGTATTAAAAGGTCACAGCATTAGGAAGGTTAAGAACTACTGGTTTTGACTCCAAGAATCCCAGATAGAGTCTTGTGGTTCCATAACCATACTTTGAGATCTTTTGGACTAGATATATATGATTAAGTAGGTTTGGAAGTGTTGAGCAATTTTATGAATGTCTTCAAAAAAAGCCTAGATGGTAGGATTGGCAGATGACAAAAATTTAGAAGGGAGAGCTAACACATAGCAAATCAGGGATCTGAAAAGATCTTGGTGTGATGCAGCAGTGGGCCAAATCTAATGGGATCATATATAATAGAAAATAATCTAAAGTGTAACACTTGCATTTTTAGAAAATCAGCTTCATAAGAACAAAACAAAGAAGTCAAGATTAGGCAGCAGTTCATGTGAAAAACATCTGGGAGTCTGGGGCCTACAAGTTTAATAGGAAACATCAATCAGAGCGCATCTGGAGTATTGTGTATGTTGATAAGCTGGAAGTGGTCCAGGGTAGGGCTACCAGAACTATAAAGGGCTTCAGTTTTATTCTATATGAGAATCATTTGAAAGAACTAGAGATTTTTATCTAGGAGAAGACAAAACTTAGGGGGCATATGATGGATGTTTTCAAGTACTTTGAAGGGCTATCAGATGGAGGGGGAAGGGAGGATGGAAGGAGGGAGACACTTGCTCAGCTTGATCCTTAAAGGTAACTTATTAGGTTTGAGGAAAAGAAGAACTTAGGAACTGTTGGAATGATATAAAAAATAGTAAGTGAAGCTTCATAAGACAATGTGTTTCCCCTCATGGGAGTTGTTAAAGTAAATAATAATGTCAAGATATTAGGAGATACCTTGTTTTCCAGAGCTAAAGCCCAGCACCAAACTGTGCCCTGAGTTTGGCATAACAACAATCCTATAATAATACTAGCTAGCCTTTCTAGAACACTTTATATATATTAACTCATTTGATTCTCTTAACAGCCCTAAGAGATGTTTTTCACCTCATTTTACAGATGAGGAAACCAGGGCACAGAAATGTTAAGTGAGATGTCCAGGGTCACACAACAACATTCAAACTCTGGTCCAGCCCTTTATACACTGCTCCATCTAATTGCCTATCAAAAGATTAGATGACTGCTAATCAGATATCTTGTAGCAGGAATTTTTGTTCAGGTGTGGGTCACTTCAGCTGAAGCAAATTTAAAGAGCTTTTTCTGGCTCTTGAGGGTGAAATCTCTTCCATCTTCACCTTGTGTGCTTCCCCAAGTCACTCTAATCAATCCCAAGATGCCCACAAAATAACTTCTCCTAAATAAGATGCTGCAGCGAATAGAGCACCACATCCAGAGTCAAGAGGACTCATCTTTTAAGCAGGCAGATTTCAGGAAAACTTGGAAAGATGTACATAAACTGATGCTGAGTGAAGTGAGCAGAACCAGGACATTGTACACAGTAACAGCAATATCGTGTGATGATCAATCAACTTTGATGGACTTAGTTCTTCCCAGCAACACAATGATCCAAGACAAGTACAAAGGACTCATGATGGAAAATGCTATCCACATCCAGAAGAAGAATTACGGAGTCTGGATGCAGATCAAAGCATACTATTTTTTCTCTCTCTTTTTTCCTTTCTTGTGGTTTTTCCCTTTTGCTCTGATTCTTCTTTTACACCATGACTAATGTGGAAATATTTCACGACTGAAAATGAACAGCAAGAAGTAAAGAACTGGAATTTAGAGAGTACTTTGAGATTTGAAAAGTGATTTACATATGTTAACTCATTTGATCCCTGCAACAACCTTGAGAGGTAGGTGCTTTTATTATCTTCATTTTACAGATGAGGAAATTGAGGCAGACAGAAATTAAGTGATTTACCCAGGGTCACAGCACGACTAGTTAAGTGTCTCAGGCAGGAACTGAAGTCAGGTCTTCCTGACTGCAAGGTACTGTGTTCTATTCACAGTACAACCTCTCTGCTAATACAACCCTTTCTCTAGGAACAGGGCCACTCCCAAGGCCCTACTAAATCTCCCAACTCATTGACTAAGTTAAGCTGATAATTAGCCTGGGTGTACTAAGGCTAATTGGCCTCAAACACTTTTACTTTCTTCCAGCTATAGGATCCAAACATATCTCTAACTTCAAGGTTCTGAGTCACTGGCTCAGGGTTTGGTGTTTTCTACCTGGAGGTGAATCCTAGAGATGACATCTTTAAAAATAATAATAATAATTACTAACAATACAATGAATGGGCACACTTTATCTTTTCATTCCTCTCCCCCAGTATCTGAGCAATGATATATCATCATCAAGATCTTCTAAAATCTGACAACAACCACTGCTTTTTATCTTTAGCACATGTCCCTCTTCCTGTTTTCTGTAACCCCAGGCAAACCAGAATCCTCCCAGTTCTCAAAATGGAGTATATGCTTTCCTGCTGCTCATCCTTACTCATGGCATGACTTGGGGATCGAGGGAATGATCCTGGACAAGACCTAAAGAAGACAGAAAGGAATAGGACTAGGGGCATAGGACAGAAGGGCCACCTTATCCTTTACCTACATAGTAAGTGCCTACATGAGCAGAGCGCTATACTAGGCTACAGTGACTTAACAAGGTAGCTTCAACATTATTCACTCATCAAACCTATAGTTGAGTAAGTGATATAAAGCTGCATTTTAGTTCTCACTTGAAGCTTCCAAGAATCATTTCCTTTTTTTCTCTATATAATCCCAGTAATTAACACAGTGCCTTGAAAACAGTAGGCACTTGATAATGTTTGGTGAATTTAATTGTATCAGCTGAGTACATGTCTAATTCCTAATCCCTTGAGAAGTAGGGCCTTCCAGTGGACATTATGATAGGCATCTATCCTCTGAGATCTGGGGCCATGTGAGAAATTAGGCATTAGGGCTAAGAGGCAGCAAATGGGGTTTCCACAGCTGTAAGATTAAAGTAGGAAGAGAAGAAGGGAAAATCTCAAGCAGAAGCAATGGGTAGGGAATAAGAGTTCCTACATCTAGCTAGTGGCTTTTCCCTTGTGCTAAATTATATGGGCATAAGGAAGCCAGGATATAGGTATTTTGGGGAACTGCCTCTGGCTAAACGCTAATTGTTTGGAATGGTTAGAAACTTAGATTGTTTGTTGGAAGCCAATATGAACTAGTAGAATAGTGCCTTAATCTGATGCTACTTATCTACCTGAAGTGCAGTCTGAAGACAGGGTTTTTGATTTAGAAAACTGAAGACTGCTGGTCTGGAAGCAAAAAGGAGAAAGGAAGTGGGGTTGGTGAGAGAAGCAGGCCTGCTGCCTGGTAAATTGTAGGTCTATATTTTATTCTGCTCAGGATCTTTTCCAGAATTAGATGGTCATTCCAGCTATTGCAAGCAATGTTTGATTGAATAGTGGATAGAATGTTGGACAAGGAGTCTGGAAGATCTAAGTTTAAATCCATCCTCAAGTCGCTTAACTTCTGTTTGCCTCAGTTTCCTCATCTGTAAAATGGAAATGATAATAGCATATACTACCCAGAGTTTCTGGAAAGATCAAATGACATAATTGTAAAGCATAGTGCCCGGCATAAAGTTAGCTATCATTGTTATTATTATTATTATCATATGTGAGGATCAGAAGAGATCATATCTGTAAAATGCTTCGCAAACCTTAATAGCACTATATTAATGCTTTAAGACCTTTCTAGACTTCTTACATCTTACACCCCTAACCCTGCTCCCGGTCATGAACTCTTCAGTCTGTTGACAATGAATTCTTTGTTGTTTCACAAACAAGACACTCCTCTCTTGGCTTTAGACTTTTTCTCAGTCTGTCCCACATTCCCAAGATGTCCTTCCTCAACTCTATCTCTTGCCTTCCCCGGCTTCCTTCAAGTTCCAACTAAAATCCCATCATCAAGGAAACTTTTTCCAAACCCTCTTAATCCTAGTCCTAATTATTAGTGCTGATTTTTCCAATTTATCTGACATACAGCTTGTTTGTATGTATTTCCTTGTTGTCCCTTCCCATTAGATTGTGCGCTCCTTGAGGACTCCTGAGGACAATTGCCTTTCTGTGTAACCCCACTGCTTAGCACAGTGTCTGGCACATAGTAGGTATGTAATAAATGCTTAGTGATTGAACCCAGTCTAGACCACCTGCATGGGTCTTGAGCAGGAGTGGCCCCTCAGGGCCAGTTCCTTAGGTCTGCCAGCATTTCTCTGTGCTATAAGAGTAAATCCATATAAATGTCCTTTATCAAAGAAGCCTCCCTTTAAGTGAAATTGGTAGGACCAGGTTAATTTCCTTTTTCCTAACAGCAAATGCCATTAAAAAAAAAAAAGTGCTTTTGTGCCAGAAGAGCTCAGTATTATTCTCTTTCTTCAACTACTATTCAGTATCTTGAAGAAAGAAGCAAGCACCAAAAACAGAGAAAAAAGGATTGCCTTCACAAAGAAATAAAAAGCAGAGGGCAGATGGAGAACAGAATAAATTGAAGATATGAAAAGAAGTAGAAGCCAAAATGTTATTGATAATACAAATTGCATACCTTTTAATATTTATCTTTTTCCATTAAATTTTTCAAGGATTATTTGGACTCCTAAGGTATACATTTTCATTTCCAGGACTTAAGACCCAAAAGATTTATGTCATAAGCTACAAGATTAAGCACTTTAAAAAACCCTATATCTAATACTTTTTTGAGATTGGCACAGAATAAAAGGGCTAGACAGTTCATTTTTTTGCTAAGGTGATGAGGAAGTATCACATTAGGAGTAGAGAACCCAGAAATATCACTTCTGGGGTTATATCCCACAGAAATCATAGAAGTGGGAAAAGGACCCATATGTACAAAAATATTTGTTGCAGTTCTCTTTGTGGTAAACCGGAAATTAAGGGGATGCCCATCAACTGGGGAATGGCTAAACAAGTCGTGGTATATGAATGTAATGAAATACTACTGTGCCATAAGAAATGGGGAGGAACTTCATATTTACCTGGAGAGGCTTGTATAAATTGATGCTAAGTGAGAAGAGCAGAACCGGGAAAAATTTGTACACAGTCACAGATATATCATATGTGTGACAACCAACCTTGATAAACTGGACTCTTCTCAGCAACGCAGTTATAAGACAACTCTACAAGTCTCAGGATGGAAGGAGATATCTACATTCAGAGAAAGATCTAGAAAGAATAGAGTTTAAACAGAAACTGAAGCAGTCTATATGCTATTGTTCTTTTTCATGTTTGGATTTGTTTCTTTTTCCCCATTGTTTTTTTCCCATCAGTTACAACCCTTCTATACAACCAGACTAATGTCCAATGTGAAAGTTAAAAAAAAAAAGTAGAGAGAATTTTTAATTTCTGAATATTGGAGTTCCCAATAGCAAGAATAACCCAATAGCACATTCTGCATCTCTGACATCTCAAAAGTCATCTTAAAGATTACTTGCTTTCATGACCAAGATTTCAGAAAAGTTGACCTTTCTAACAGCAACAACAATAGTACTATCTGGCATTTAAGTAGTGTGTAATATGTGCCAAGCACCTTGGAAATATCTGTTGATCCTAATAGCGACCTTAATAGATGTTATTATTATGCAAATTTTATAGCTAAGGAAACTGAGTCAGAGTTTAAATGACTTGCTCAAGGTCATATAGCTAGTATCTGGGGTCAGATTTGAACTCAGGTCTTTCCAACTCTACGCCCTATTCCATTATGCCACCTTCACTACTTAGAGAATATACAAAATGACAGAAAAAAAAAGTAGCCAATAATAATGGTAGTTAACATTTATATAGAGATAGGGAATGGACCCATGATTTCATTGGTACAGGGAGTTCTTAGGTGAGAAGAATCCTCCTACCAAGATCAATTAGGACTTCTTTGTACCTAATGGTTTTAGAGTTGCCAAGAGGCCACTAACTGTACATAAGGATCCTCATGGGTATATACTGACTTAGAAAAACACAGATTAACATTTATCTGTGTGCTATTGTATTTTCATGTATTTTGTAGAATATTTCCCCATTACCTTTTAATCTGGTTCTGCTGTGCTCAGTAGTTTTCCAGTTGTGTTCCTTGGGTGTTTGATATCTCTGGTCCAGAACCTTGAAGGGTTAATTGGTTTGCCCAGGATCACTTGGCTAATTTGTGTCAAAGAGATTTGAATTTGTGGGTATCCTGACTTTGAGGCCTCCTCTCTATCTACTACATCATGCTGCCCCTCAAAATTTGTCAGGTACTTTGCAGGTACTTTACTTTGTCAGGTACTTTTCATTAGAAAAACACTGGGAGGAAAGCAGTATAAGTACCGGAACACCAGAGTATCAAGGGGGTTCAGAACTGGATGACCTCAAAAGTCATCTAGTCCATTTTACATAGGAAAAAACTCAGGCCCATAGAGGTCTTAACCAACTCACAGTGCCTTGCACATAGTAGGCTCTCAATAAATTTCTTTTGGTCAATGAATTCTTATTGAAAGTCATTACCAGTAACTGTAGTTAACCATGGAAAAACTTCTACCAGATTTATCCTTTCATTGTTTTTCCTACAGGCATGGTCCTATTTTTTACTGGATACCACAGTCTACTAACTTTCAGAATTTAGCAGTCATCCTCAACTCCTCCTCCTCTCTCACATTCCCAGGAGCCAATCAGCTGCCAAAACTTGTGGATTGGACCTTCACCGTGTCTCTCACATGTTCCTCTCTTGCCAATTACACAGCTACCGCCCGCCCTCTTTCAGGTCCTCATCACCTCTTGCCTGAACTACTGCAATAAACTTCTAGTTTTTCTTCCTGCCTCAAATCTCTATCTTCCACACATTTTCCAAAGCTGTCAAAGTGATATATTCCAATGGCTCAAATCTGACCATATTAGTTTTCTTACTCAAAAAGCTCCACTGGTTCCCTCTTGCCTCTAGGATTGGCCAATCAGTCAACAAGGATTTATTAAAATGTTGCTATGTATGAGGCACTGTGCTAAGTGCTAGGGATTCAAAGAAAGGCAAAACACAGCCCCTGCTCTCGAGGAGCTCAGTGTAATAGGGAAGATATTGTAAAAAACAACCATGTACAAACAGGATACATACAAAGCCATTTGGAGGTAACCTCGGAGCTAAGACACTAAGATTAAGGAGGCCTGGGAAAGGCTTCTTGAAAGTAGTAGGACTTCAGCTGAAACTAGAAGGAAGCCAGGAAAGCTAAGAGGTAGAGATGAGGTGTGAGAGAATTTCAGGCATGGGGTATAGGCAGTGAAAATGGCCAAGGTCTAGAGACGGGGTGTCTTGTTTAAGAAAAAGCAAAGAGGCCAGTGCCACTGGCTAGTTCACAGAGAATATAGGATCATATGATATATCAGAAGACTAGAAAGGTAAGAAGGGGACAGGTTATGTTAGACTTTTAAAATCAAACACAGGAATTTCTATTTGATCCAGGAGACAAAAGGAAGACAATGGAGTTAATTGAATTATAGTGGGGGTGGAGCATAGGGAAGGAAAATGGTCATATCGGCACTTTAGGAAGACTTATTTAAAATCTGAGTAGAGGGTGTCCGTGGCACAGTACCTGGCACATAGGAGGTGCTTAATAAATGTTTATATTTATTTATTAAATGGAGAGGGAAGAGACTTGTAGCAAGTAGAATGATCATCAGGCTATTGCAATAGTCCAGGTGAGAGGTGTTAAGGACCTGCACCAAGATGGCGGCAGTGCCAAAGCAGAGAAGGGGGTATATGTAAGAGATATTGCCAAGGTAAAAAAGACAGGCCATGACAACTGATTGGATGTGGAAGGGTGAAGAGTGAAGAATCAGCATGATACTCGATAGTAAGTCTGCATGACTGTGAGGATAGTGATACCCTTGACAGAGGGCAGAGTTTGGGAGGAAAGATAATGAGATCAGTTTTGGGCATGTAAAGTTTAACATTCCCTTTAAGAGATCCAACAGAGAGTTGGAAATGTGAGGGAGTCAAGACAGAGATTAAGGCTATAGGTAGACAATCATCTATACCAGTGGTTCTCAACCTTACTAATTCCTTGACATGACCCTTTAATACTCGTATGAGGGTGTATCTGTATGTGGGTGGACCCACCTGAAGACAGACAGAGGAGTGGTGTCTCGGTTCCTAAGACCAGCAGAAATATGTGTTTTCTAATGGTCTTAGGCGACCCCTGTGACCCTTGTGAAAGGGTCATTTGACCCCCAAAGGGGTCTCGACCCACAGGTTGAGAACTGCCGATCTATACAAAAATAAAATTTTAATCCCTGGAAGCTAATGAGATTACCAAGTGAAAAAATATAGAGGAAAAAGGAGAGAGTTGTAGGAGATATTCATTGTTAGAGAGCATGACCTGAATACAGATCTAACAAAAGAGTCTGTGAAGGAACATTCTGACAGATGGGAGGAGCTAAGAGAGCAGTGTCAAGAAAACCTAGAGGGACAAGAGTATCAAGGAGAAGAAAGTGGTTGATTGACAATATCAAAGACTACAGAGAAGTCAAGAAGAATGAGGATAGAGAATAGGTCATTTAGTACTTAAGGTATTATTGGTACCTTTGGAGAGAGCCATTTCAATTGACTAATGAGGCTGGAAGCCAGATTGCAGGGAGTTTAGAAGGGAAGTGAGAGGAAAGGAATTTGGGACACTGATTATAGATGACCTTCTCAAGTTTAGCCACAAAACGGAGATGAGATAGAGGGTGATAGCTAGAAGTGATCAATGGATCGAGTATGGGATTTTTGAGGATGGGGGAGATATAGCCATGTGTGTAGGCAGTAGGGAAGCAGCCAGCAGACAGGGAGAGATGGAAGATAAGTGAGATGGAAGGTAAGACTGAGGATGATAAAGGAGGAGATATGCTGATGAAGACAGGATGGAATGGTATCACTTGTTCATATAGATGGATTTGTCTTGACAAGAGAAGGATAGCCTCTTTTCATGAAGCAAGAGCAAAGGAAGAAAAGTAGTGAAAGGCCTCTTAGTGATATAAGAGGAGGAGGGAAGAAGAGGGAGGTCATGGCCAATGGCTTCAGCTTTCTCAGTGAAATAGGAGGCAAGATTCTCAACTGAAAGGGTGGGAGGAGGGGAGACATAGGAGGTTTGATGGGGGATGAAAAGGTCTGGAAAAGCCACTGTGGTGAGTGGGATAGTTTAGTGGTTTAGGGAAATATAAAGGAATTCTCTTGCTGTATTGACGGCCTCATTGAGATTGTGTATCTTGAATTTGTAGTGGACCCAATCAGCCAGTTTCATGATTTTTCTCCATCTTTGTTAAACAACATATGAGGAAGAGTGAAGGCAAAGTACAGTGGGGGTAATTCAAGCCTTGGCAGAGCAAGATCTATGTTAGGATTAGGAGGTAAGAAACTCAAGAGAAGATACTGTGGAATCGAACTGGTTCACCAAGAAGTCAAGATGGAGAAGGGAGGAGAATGTAATGGGTGAAGACACTGATGGTCTGGGAAAGAATTAAGTGATGAAGAAATTGGAGTTCACAGTGAGCATGAAGAACAGGTTTGGAGTGGTAAGGCCAAATAAATTATGATCATATAATGGAATTTCAGAGTTCGTGAACATGATAGTAGTACATTTGTGGGAAATGGCAAAGTCAAAAATACGACCATCTCTGTGTATAGCTAAGTTGGGGTAGTAGAGAAGGTTATGGGACATGAAGAAGTTAAGGAACTGGGAACTTAGGATATATATGTGTGTGTGTATATGTATATGTATATATTTATACATATATACACATACATACATACAATGATAAAGAGGATAATCTGCTGGTAAAGACAGGGTGGAATGTAACGTGGATGTGTATATACATATATATATGTGTGGATATATACATACATACATATTATACACAAACACACATACACATTGAAATCACCTAGTAAAAGAGCTGAAGTTAGGGAAGAGAGAAAGACTATGAGCTAGTCACTAAACTCATTGAGGAAGGAAGGATGTCTTGGAATCAGTAGGCAAGAGCCACCAGAATCTTGATTGGACCACAAATTGAATGACCCTCAGAAGAAGGGAGGTTACTGAGTGATGGTGATAGAGGGAGAGATTGGAACAATGGGGAAGAAGAATTATTCCAATTCTCCTCCTATGATCAACAATCTAAGGAGTGTTAATGAAAGTGCAAAAAGTCCCAGAGTGACCATGGAATCCATATCATCAGGAGTGAGCCAATTCTGAAAAAGCAAAAAGTTTCAATTGAAAGTTAATTTGTTGCCCATAGAACAGCATTCCAAGGAGTACAGTGGAAGGGATGGGTAGCTTTAAAGTAGGATCTTGGTGGGGTTGGGTTGAGGGGCGTGGGGATAAGGGAACAGTTAGTGGGAGACCAAGAATGGGATTTAAACAATGACAACTGGGGGCTGGAGCAGGGAGTTTATAATGAGGTTATGTTAATCACTGAAGAATAAGTTCAAGTAGATTATGTAGATTATTCCCAGACCTCCCTGTTGAGACTTTATCTCTCTCCTAAGCTCCAGTCCTACTTTGCCAACTTCCTCTTGGGCATCTTGAACTTTTTTTTCTAACTGGAGCGGGCCTCTCTCTTCATTTATGTTATCAACAAAATAAAGTTTTATTCATTTAAACTGGTTGTTCTATAGATATCTCAAGTTCAACATGTTCAAAATAGAACTCATTATCTCTCTACAAACCTTCTACTCTTCTGGATTTCCCTCTTTGTACTGAGGGTATTACCATCTCCCTAGTCACTCACACTTACAACCTCAGCATCCTCCTTGACTCCTCACTCCTACTCACTTAATAAAACCCATCTTTTGCCAAGTCTTATGGTTTCCACTTTCACAAAATCTCTTGTATTCATCCCCTTCTCCCCAAACAGTCACCACCCTGGTGCAGGCTCTCCTCACCTCCCATCTGAACCACTGCAATAGCGGTCCGTTCTCCACAATTGATGGGCCTCTCCTTGGTCTCTAGTTCTTTGCCACTACAAAAAAAAGAGCCGCTACAAGCATTTGTGTACATATGGGTCTTTTTTCTTATTTTAAAAAATATTTTTAGATTATACAACTAGGAAATAGTGCTGCTGGGTCAAACGCACAATTTAATAACTTTTGGGACGTAGTTCCAATCTACTTTGTAGAATGGTTAGACCAATTCCTAGGTCCACCAGTAGGGCATTAATGTCCCTGTTTTTCCATAGCACCTCCAACATTTTTCACTTTCCTTTTTTTCCAATTTATTAATCTGTTTATCCATTATTTTGACAGACTTCCTCAGATCTCTGGGTATTGGCTGTCTTTCTTGCTTTTCACAGGGGTAAATGGATGGATCTGGGGTTATCTTGCTTACTTGTCAGTAATAGTTTACATTTTTTTTTTTTGCTTTTTGGAGGGGCAATTGGGGGTTAAGTGACTTGCCCACAGTCACACAGTTTTGTGTTAAGTGTCTGAGGCCGAATTTGAACTCAGATCCTCCTGACTCCAGGGCTGGTGCTCTACTCACTGCACCACATAGCCGCCCCTAATAGTTTATATTCTAAAGCAAGATATAAGAACAGGCCCTCTTCTCACCTTTGGGACTTGGATTCTGCCCTGAAATCACTGGTCTCTGATAGGTGAGCTATTACTTTGCCTTGCTTAGAATCAGGATGCTACACTACTTCCTGGCAGATTCCAAATTATGCTGCCTGCACTCTGCCCGCCCCCACCATTCTGACTGACCTTTATGTGTTGTCTTCCTCTAGTAGAATGTAAGCTCTCTGAAGATCAGAACTGTCTGGCTTGCTTGTTTTTATACCACCAGGGCTTAGAATGGTGCCTAGTACATAGTAAATACTTAATAAAAGCTTCATTCATTCTTCACCTGAGAAGAGGACATCACTTCCCCAAGCCCTCCCCAATTGTCTTCTTATATCCTAAACTAGATTATTGAGAAAGTAATCATTTACAGGTTAACTTTTGTCTTCTCTTTTCCACTCTTATGCCTATGTCTCTTACCAAGATCCTTCATAATTTGAATATCTCCTGAGACTAGAGACTAAACCCCATTAAAAAGAAGCCTGCAAGGCACCCACACATTTCACAAAGGTGCAATTTTGCTGTACTATATAGATTGCCAGGGATCACATTCCTAGCTGCTGTATAAATGAGGTTAGGGGAGTTAGGGAGGAATTTCCTATTCAGTCTCTGTAGGACCCCATCCTTTGGGCTATGGCAACGTGGCATCTCTTTTCTCATTAAAACTGGTCTCTGAATATATTTTACAATAGTAAGTTTGATCCCATTATCTCAGAATTTATTTTTGTTATATGAAGAAGGAAAACAACAGGAAGTTCAATTTCAGGCAGGTTATTCTTGGAAGGAACAATGAGAATATAATAAAAATGAAACAACTAGTTGCGTATCATTCCAGAAGAACTTCCTCGTAGGGGTTTTACAGATACCTCTGAAAACATATTTTGGTTTTCTTGGTTGGTATACCACACACATATCACTCATGTCAGTTTCTTAACCTCATTCATTTGCTGCTCATTCATTTCCTTTCATTATACTTTATTTAGCATTTCACATTTTTATCGTCAAGACCATTAAGAAGTTCTTTAAAAGGGCACACAAAGGAAAAGAGCTCACCAAGAAATTCTGCTGCTCTTTCCCCTCTCCTAGTTCAGTTATATTTCATTATGCTTAATTCTATCTTGCCCAGTTGACAACTGCTAAAAGAACTCATGTCCCTCCACTGGAATCTACCTTTGTAAAAAATGAGGAAGATTTTTTTAAGTACTAGGAGTCCTGCCTTAAGAATTTTTTAAAATGTGGTCATTTCTATACTTTCTATTCCTGATCCCTAAATTCCTTCCATATCTCCCATCCTTCCCTTCTCTGTCTCAGGAAATTCAGAGCTAAATACAGTAACTCAGCTTCAGAAACTAACTCATCCCAGGTGCCAGATAACATCTATTTCTCTATTCTTAACTGGTGTTTCTTCTGTTTTTATTTTTAACTCTCCTGTTTTAAATTATATTTAATTCTGTAAGCCACCTCAAATCCTAGTTGCAAACAAGCAGGATATAAGTCATAGACAAGTATATACATACAATAAATTACTCTTCATCACTGCTAAAATGCTCTATCCCCTCTGTGTTCTAATGGTAATGATAAAAGCTAAGCGGACACGTAGAATCTTTCCTTTGAAATCTAGTCCCTAGGGATGTCATAAAACCACTTTAAATTTGTTTTTAAAAGCAAAAAAAGAACCCTAATCTTTTAAAGCTTTCTATTTAAATATATCTTCAAGATGTTTTGTTCTGGTGGAGATACAAACTCTCTGTTATTATTCAGTTTGGAAGAACTTTCTTCATAAAGAAATCTGGCCAAAGCACTTTCAAAACAGGACTAATTCTTAGATTTCATCTCAGCTTCTAAGGGAAGTCACTGTATTTGTATGCAAGGTAAATATATGGCAGAAAATAGGAGTAAGCTTTTCTCAAAAAGAGTAATAAGGGAGAGTGAGGAGTAACTAAGAAACCTTCCAAATATTTTCAGAGAATTGTCAGCCTCTGGTTTATTTGAACTATCCAAACTATTTGTCCCATCAAATTAAACCATTTGGAAGAACAGATTAATCTAGTTTCTAGCCTACTTGACCATCATGAGATGTGAATGTATTCCACCCTATCTCTCTTTATTATATGAATTATTGGTAAGACCAAGCATTACTGAGATGATGCAAATCCAGAGAGCTTAAGGACAAATTAGATGCCCTTGCCGAGAATGTGATTAGCCTTTAAATTTAGATGTAAAAGACATAAAGAAACCAAAGGTCATTACATGAAAAAATATATAAATATCTTCACCAAAAAAATGTATATTATGTAGAGTGCCCTCAAAGTCTTAGTGTGGTTTTTAAACTTTAATAGCTAAATAACTATAAGTCTTACTAGCTTAAAACTAAGATTTTTGGGACACTGTAAAAAAAAAAACTCAGTGAAATGAACTGGAATATTTGGGTATGGGTAAAGTGGACAGGACTGGGTGCCAACATGACCTAGAGAAAAGTTTGAATTATAGAATTATATGAAAAGATATGAAATGATATTGTTTAATTCAGGATTTACATTATAAGATAAATATGTATATGAAGCAATAAATAAAATAAAGTTGGTAAAAATTCAATTCAGATAGGTCTATTTTACATGATAATATATCATGAACATATATACTTTAGTGAGTCCATTTTCTGTAGACCAGGTTAATTGAAAGCAAAGGCTTAAAAGCAATTGCCTGCCACTTGGTGATAATGTATTTATAAAAACTGCAAAATGATCCTCAGTCTTATGTCATCCCTTCTGCTTCTACAGTGATGGTTGCAGAGAGGTGAAAAACAGACAGAAGGTGATAAGAATTATACAAGTTTTAGACTATCAATAAGTTTTGATTGAGCCAGTACTATAAACATGAAATCTTTATCCAATGACCAGTGAACATAATACTGGAGCAATTGAATTACATCTGCAGGCAACAGATGGAGCTAGTGAGTTGGGGGAGGGGAGAAAATGACCTCCTTTGCCTAAGCAGGGCCCTCATCTTTCTCCTCCTTGGAGGAATGGTTCAGGTCCAGTCTGCCATAAAGAATAGAGATCAGTTAAAAAGTTATCCACTCATTACTTGTTCAGAAATTTCCTCTCAGTGGTTCATGATTTATTTCTACTATTTCTGAATTCATAAGACAGATTTATACAGACTAGTACCACTTTCCAACCTTGACCTAGGAGTTTCAGTCTCACAGTTCAGCTCTTGCTGACCAAACCTTTTGACTTCCTAGAATAAAGAATTCTTTTTCCCAATAGAATACGCATATAGCTTAACATTTCTTCAAGTCAGCAGGGTTTTTGTGGTCAGTAAATTATATCTAAATTTAAAGCAAGATACAAAACAGACAAGCTAGCACATTTGGCTAACCAGAAGGAGGAAAAGTGGCTTTGCTAATATAGCACCTTCCCTGGAGCTTTCCCAACTCCCACTCTTTGTGGCTCACCAAGCCAACTATTCAGAGTTTAGTAGTAACCTTGAAAGGCTAAATTTCTAGTTCTATTACTCATGAACCCCCACTGGTGTTCTCTCTATTGTCAATTGACCAGCCAAACTCAATTAGCTTTTTTGGCAAGATATTTTCTAGGCTAATGTAGTGACAGCAATTGTTACTAAATATCCCCCACCCAAATCCTGGGGTACTCTCTGTTCCAAGGTGCATGGGAAGAATGGACTAAAACTTTTAACTGTGATGGTGATGAGGTATATGTCATATGACAAAGGGTAGCTCCCAACTCTTGATTTTTGGAGGTTCTTTCTTGAGTTGTTTTGTGGAGTCTTCATGAAGTTCCCTATGTATGTATAACTGTCTTCTGGACTCCAAGGGTGAGAACCCTTGTACAGTAAATAGCTGACATTTCTTTTTGCCACAATGGGTCATACTCCCTGGAACTGCTTCCTTCTTTGGATAACTTTATTTCTATATTTCTGTCTATCTAGTGTTTGGTGCCAGTGTGTCCTCAGCACATTCTAATCTGTTTCCAGCTAGATGTATTGTCTCCTACTTTCAGTTTATCTTATAATATGGTCAATGGTTAGTGTAGGGGCAGGGGAGAGTTCTAAAAAGCAATTACTTCTCAACTGAAACTTGTTAAATACTAGACTTGTCCATCAATTAACTGCAATCACTGTTGGACTATAATTTTTGTATATAGGTGACTGTTTCAGCCAATCAGTCTATTAATCAATCAAACAATAAGCATTTGTTAAGTACCTACTATGTGTTCAAGAACTTGCTAGGATCTTGCTGAGGAAAGAAGCCAAAGTGCCTTTAATCATTGGGCCAGCTCTAAATGATCCAGAGGTGCAGGAGCCACCACTCCTGTTCCTGCTACCTGGTTAGTCCAATTAGCTACCAGCTCTTGTGACAGGCTCTCATGGCTTATCTCTTAGCAGCTGCTCATTTCTAGCTTTCTTCTTAAGTCTCTTCTTCTAGCCCGCCCAACTCTTAAGGTCCCTCTTCCTGCTAGTAACACCAAACACAAGCAACTTCTAGGTTTGGATTATGAGCGTAGCAAACTCCATTTATTCAATGACAGATTAAGGCAAAACATTCAAAGAAAATCAAAATATAGCTTTCATCCTGTGTAATTCAGTAATGTAGTAAATCCTCAATTCAATCACAAAGGACTAAGATCTAAGTACTCCACCCCTGGGCAGTACATTCATTTAGTCAATCCCAAAGTCTTCTCTCTGTTCAACTGGAGATTAGTTTCCAATTATAAACAAAGTATATTCATTTGGTTAGCCACAAAAGTACAAAAGTTGTTTCCTCCCCTGGATCACAACTGAGTTACAATACCATCCATCACCACCAAGCACTCTATCAAGAGGCAGTGGAAGACCATCCACCCCTACATCTAACTACAAAAATAACCACAATTAGATTACAATATCATCACAACTTTCAACACCCAAGGAGAGGTCTTTTCTTCATCTTGACCTGAGGCAAGTTCTTAGCAGTTTCTGTTCCTGGGAAGACACAGCTTAACAAAGACACAGTAATAAACATATACCGTGCTGGTGTTCCTCAATAATTCACTCTCTGCCTGTGAAATCAACCTAGACCCAACAACAAGGTCTGAGGAGTCAACATTAATCATCAGTACAGTCCCAGCACCCCTGAAAACATCAGCAAGACCCTCCTCCAGGATTTCTATAAACATACAACAAGAAAATCCTCTTTCAGGGCTTCTGAACCAACAGCAAGGTACCAGGACTTCTGCAACAAGAGCAGCATCCTCCATCAGCAGAGGAATCTGACAAAGTAACATCAAAACAGACAGAACCAATACCTGCACCACAGTCATACTTCTTCCCAGTTCAGTCCTCAGTTCTCATTCTTCTCTCTCCAGCAGTAGCAGCAGCCTCCAGATGCTGGCTCCCAGAAGTTCTTCTGGCCTCTCTCTGCTTGGGCTTCTCTCTGCTTGAGCCTCTCTCTAAATCCATGGCACCAGCTCCTCCCAATTCAGCTCCCTCTCTTCATGTTATAAGTCACTCCCACAAGTGGGATTCACATGCTCTGGGTTTTAACACTTAAACTGAAAACCAAGCCAATATAAGGGGATCTTTAAATTCCATTACCATTACACTGCTTGGAAATCAAAGCCAGTGTTTAAGTCTCTCCACCTCCAAGGCAAGTTACATATCAATCTTGACACTTTACCTAGCATCAAAACTAGAAGAGAAAAAGCAGTTATAGCAAAAGAGAAGGAGGGTTCATGGGTGTTTCTTAAAAGAGAAAATATAAAAATTGAGAGAGTTGGTTTTATCACATACCCAAAGGCAATAAGAAGCATCATTTCTTGGGACATTTGGTCATTTTGTATTTCAATACATGTGATCTTTACTTATTTATTTTTTGCAAAAAGGCCACCATGAAAATAATAGCAAACTATGCACCAATATCTATTGCAGAGGATGCAAAGGTAAAGAAATTAAATGAAGACCTCAATAAGACCCTCCAAAGCAAATCAATATATACTTTGATGTTCAGTAGGTTTCAGTTTAATGGTGGGGATGGTGAGAAATATATCAGAAATAAAGAACAAGTGGAGATGATGATTTGTAGACTATTGAAATGTCATGCCTATACATAATGAAAACTTACTTTGTGAAAAGAATTGAAAGAAACTGGATAAGGTGATCCCTGGATGACATCACAAAAATGAAATTGGACTTTCAGCTAAGATGGCTACTACCTACATGGAGACAAGCATCCCAGCTCCCAAATAGACCCAATAATAATCAATCAATCCAAAGAGAAACTACAGCAAGTAACTTCATCTATCCTAGGACTGCCTAGAACAAAAAGAAGTTAGAAACTCTCTGGAAATAGCAAAGGGAGTCAACTATAAAAGCCAGATCCAGGATATAATATAGCAAATAATACCAAAGCCTTTCAGAGTGACCAGAGACTGGATGGACATGTAGCTTATAAGGTTCTATATCCAAAAGCAGAAAAAGTAGGGAAATCTCATGAGAAAGTTCCAGAGTGGAGAGAAACCTACAAAATGGACCTTGGAAGTGACAGTAACCAGTTCCAGTACAGTTGTGCTTAGACCAGGACTCCAAGATCTCTAGAACTCTGTACTGAAACATCATAGAGAGCCCTAAAGATGCAGAACTCTGAACCTCTGGGGGTTCAAAAAAACTACCCACACTCAGTGTAGACATATCGTTGGAGGTGGCAGTCAACATAGGAACATACCTGACCTAGGCTGAAGGCAAACAAGGCCAACTTGCCTATCCAAAAGCACAACAGAGGAAAGAGCCTGGCCTTAGAACAAAGCTTCAATTCAGGAAGTAAGGCTGCAGATATGAGTATACAGAAGAAGATACTAACTGCTATAAAGAATGATTAAGACCCAGATACTCCTAAAAAAAATTTATCCTAGAAGAAAATAGTAACTCTTCAACAATAGAACACAGAAACTTAAAGGGAAAAAGTGTATTTTACACAAGGACTATGTGCATGCTTGGAAGAAATTAAGTAAGATTAAAAATGAAATGAAAGCACCAGAGGAAAGACTTGGAAGGAAAATAAATAGATCAGAAAAGAAAATAATAAACTTTAACCAAGTAACAGACTTCATGAATAGATGTAATAGAAATTAATGGCTCCATGACACAATAAGAAATAATAGAACAAAATTAGAAGATTCAGAAAATAGGGGGAAATGTGATATCTGCAGTCAAAAATAACTGACCTAGAAAATATATCAAAAGAGATAATTTAAGAATCATGACACATTAAAAACCATAATAAACTTAAAAAAAAAACAATTTGGCCACTATGTTTCAAGAAATTCTAAATGAAAATGCCCCAGATCTGTTAGAGCTAGAGCACAAAGTGAAAATAGAAAAAACCCAGTGATTCTCTTCTGAAAGAGGATCCCCCCCCCAACAAATTTTAGGAACGTCATAGCCAAAATCCAGAGTTTTCAAGTCAAAGAAAAATACTGGAAGAAGTCAAAAAGAAACAGTTCAAACACTAAAGAAAGACAATAAGAATCATTTAAGACCTAGTAACTTTCACAATGAATGAGAATGATACCATATCCATGTAAGGACAGTTAAAAGCAGAGTGACAGCCTGCCCTCTGAGAGCCAGAAAAAGTTTTTTTTTTTAATTTATTCTCAAATTCTTCCTGGTATTTGTTAATATACAAGACAGGGATGAGTGTTTGATTGATCTTCACTGTTGAAGAGAGTTAGTTACTCATCACAGAAGCTACTAATTATACTATCCAAATGACTGCATTCACTTACCCCAAAAAAAAGACATAAGGAGAAATGTGTGTCTGCCTCACTGTCACCCTTGGATCTTCATTATTGGTCTGGTTATGGGAAATGAGGCTTTACACATAACTGGTACCCAGACTATAGGCTATCTATCTATGCCAAAGGTTGATTTAGAGTACTCCAGAGTGGGTTAGCATCTTTGGTGCTTTGTATGCAAGTGGACAAAAAGGCAGAGCTCCTTATAAATTCACCACTCTAGAATACGGGGACTCTAGGTACCTATGAATGCACCAATCATTAGTAGGCAAATATAGACAAAAAGATTGGCAAAAATTCTCTTACTGCATTGGTGGACTCATCAATCATGCTAGCTGTTTCTATCTACATTTTTCTCTGGTGAAAGAGGTTAGATCTAACCAATCTATATCGAACATATAACAAATAAGACCCTGAAATTCACAGAGGGGGAAATTGTTTTTAACTTTATTTTTTCCAACTGAAAAATTAAGTAGTCAGAGCCTGAGCTATCACAAACTTTTTATCTTAATTCACATGTAATTTTAGTATAATTCCTCAACTCTAAAAGAAAAGAATCAAATTATTTAAACTATTTGACCGAACCATGAGAGCAAAAGTGTGGACCTGGACAGCCTTCAAATTCCTGCTTTGTTGGAGATGAGGCTTGCTTACTGAATTTCTGGTTTTCATTACTACAGATGACATGAGGGAAATGCTTGTGAGAACAAATGTTTGGTTTCAGGCTGTAGTCTAATTTAATATACTTGAAAAAGAAAAGTTGATGATTCAGTTCAAAACCTCTGGGGAGGGAGGGGTGATGGCAAACAATATGAAAAAGGGTAAGGGAGCTTACACATAAAAAAAATATCTGGAACCCTTTCACAGGCATGCCTGTCCAAACTTGATTAAACCCTAATTTTCAGGAAACATTTTGTCTAAGAAAATAGGCTGCCAAATTCTCCCATCTTTTCTCCCTATAGTATTTTTTTTTTTTTGGTAGAGGGAGAGGGAGAGGGGGTAGTTGTGGCCATTTTAACTATCTAACTATCAGCTATTCCCCTAATGTGAGGTATTTTAATGGAACATCACCATGTGGTAAAGTATGCTTACCTAATCCTAATTTTCCTCAAAGCAAGACATTTGTTCATGATTTTTTTTTAGGGGCCATTAACTTCATTCAATCTTCTGCAAAATGTTGCTCAAGAAGGAAAAAACATGGAAGCATTACTGAAAATATAGCCACAGCTTGAAGCAGAGATGGCCTCATGAGAAGGCAGAGTAAACAGCTGCCTACATGGTGTGATTTCAAGGCCAAGGGAAGGCTCCCCTGACTGACTCTCCCACCTCCAACTACACCACCCCCCCAAAACCCAAACCTCACTGTCTGACTTGCTGATGCCTGAAATTAAAAAATTGGAGACTCATTCTCTAAGGATTTCATCTTCTATTAAAATGCAAATACTACCAGGAGGACACATTTATTAAGCCTTATCAGTCATTTATACCTTTATGTGAATGAGCTTATCATATTCTTTCCTAAGAAGAGATTTTAATAGGGTTTATATGCATGTGCTCCTACATGACCAACACTGGACCCTATATTGAGGTCCAGTTGGAAGGGAGGAGGAATATTATTGAGCAGAAATTTGTTAATCCAGGAAAATAGAGCTATCATCAACTCTTTAATTATCCACTTGTGAATTATCCAGTTTGTGGGCTATCCAGAGCAAATAAATACTTTAATCCCAAGCTGATTTCCCTTGCTCCATAGGTTACAGCTGGTGTGTGCTTAGAGAATCCAGATAGCTTTAATATTCGTTTAACTAGAGTGTAATTAGGAAGGAAAACCTGTTGCCCAAAGCACCCTACTAGTGCTTCTCAAAGCAAAGAATATCAGAATTGTTCTTTATCTGTTGTGTATGTGTATTGAGCGATCTGTTGTGTATGCCCCTGCCTCTCACCAAGGGTGGATGATTGAGACAAATTTCATTTTAAAATGTGGTATATTTCAGAATTAAGGTTTAGAAATATGCCTTCTTTTCTCTTGTGTCCTGGACACAGGGAGGAGGTGAGTCACCTAAAGCTCTCTTCCTATACTTTCCCTGCCAAGGCACTGTAACAGTAAGTACATTTCAGACTGTCAGCACAGGCTATAATAGGCTGGGGAATGTGATTGTGGGAACAAGGATTCCATTTCCTTCCTACAGGCCATTTTCCCTGTAGGCAGGAGGGGATGAGGATGTCCTGGTAACATGGAACCATTTTGCCAGGGGCAGTGATATATTATAAGAAACAGAACCATTCAATGACTTTGATAATAATTTACTCATTACTTGAACTGAGATTTCTTGCTATCTTTAGCATTTTCAAAAGCATCTAATAAAATAATTGTGCCTCCAAGGCGCTCTTCCTCCTGATGCCAAATTGTAAGGACAACCGACTGACTACATTCCTAGAGAAGAACAACATGCATACTAGCCTACAATGTGACTTCTTGGTTCTATCAGTGAGAAAATATTTTAAATTACTATCATTTAAGAATATTTTCCTTCATGCAACTTCCAAGATAATTCTGTCCTTAGACAAAATATTAACATGAAGTTGTGTTCATTTAAACACAGTTGAAAATGATTCAAGTCAAGGCAATTAGCATTTATTAAACACCTCTAAGGTTCTGGGCACTGTACTTTGCTCTGGGGATATAAAGGGGAAGGGAGGGGGCAAAAAGAAGTCCCTGCCCTCAAGAAGCTCACAGTCTAATTGGGGAGCTGACATGCAGACCATGGACATACAAGATATATACAGAACAAATTGTAGGTAATATCAGAGGGAAGCA
The DNA here is from genome assembly GCA_028646575.1 of Pseudocheirus occidentalis. Lineage (NCBI taxonomy): Eukaryota > Metazoa > Chordata > Mammalia > Diprotodontia > Pseudocheiridae > Pseudocheirus > Pseudocheirus occidentalis. The sequence goes on along the minus strand of CM053596.1, from coordinate 77,344,591 downwards.
TTGAGGGAGACTGGGAAGGGTCCTTGTAAAAAGTGGAACTTCAGGAGAGGCTTAATTCACACACAGTTATTTCTAACTGGCACAATGGCTAGGTGCTGGATTTAGTCAGGGAAGAACCAGAATCGTGCGTATGAAATTTATCAGCTTGTGAACATGGACAGGTCCCTTACTTTTCCTGAGTCTCAGTTCCCTCAACTGTAAGATGGGAGTAGTAATAATACCTGTCATTCTATCTTATAGAAGAGCCTGGTACAATGTATAGAGCATTGAGGGTACAGTCAAGAAGACCACTTCCATGACTCCTGAGCAATTCCCACCTTCATTTTACCTTACATTACTTTGTCTATTGAAATAGTTGCCATAGGATGTCTTGGTGAAGGGAAGTCTTACACCAGGTGAGCTGAAGAAATGACAACCCCTTCTCTTCAGAGAGTTTTAGGGAGATCAAGTGAAATAATACATGTAAACTACTTTACAAATCTTAAAGTATATGTAAATGCTGGTTATTATTATTCCTAAATTTATAGCACTATTGTCTTTTTTAAAATTTGCTACTATATAAAAAACTATCAACATTTTCACTGCGTATTACATAATTAGGTAATTAATGAATGTGAGATACTTTGCTGATTTGTGACATATTGTAACATCTCCTTTTGTTTGATCACATTAATGCTTTTCACGCATTATTTTTGTTTTACTGGACCAGCTGGAACACTCCTATCTCATGCTGAGACCCCTAGAATAATTATCCCAGGATCAAGTCGCTCTGTGGGTCCACATCCACTTGAAATGATAACTGACGAGGCACCACCTACATGTTTGCTTTTACTTACCATAGTCAGTCAGAGGACATAATCGGCTCAAAGCAAAGACATCTAGTTTAATGGCATACTGAGAAAATTTGTACTAGAACATTTCCCCATTCCCTAAACCTAGGGGACACTTTCCCACAAGTATACATACTGTTTATAAGTAGGGAAAGTAGACATGCTTATGCATGGTCACTTACGAAAGGCTATTGTTTGTCCTTTAGAAAAGGATCTATGATATCATGGGGTTGGATTTAAATGAGGTGGAGTTGCACAAAATTTTCAGCCTCACTCTCTGATCCAGAATCATCAAAGTCCAGTGGCAAGACAAAAATCAAGATGACTGACCATGGCCTGGGATGCAGTGGATGACCTGGACATCTTCAATGTCTGACCAAACTCTAAGCACTCCACAGCTCCTGCTTCTGCCACCTTCGCCATTGGAACAACTTGTTCTCACCTACCCATTCCTCTGGAAGGAGTTTTCACATACTTGGGGTAGACATCCCCAGAACTCACTGACGAGTTTGGGGCCTCTCAGTTACCCTCATCCTGGTTTAGCCTGTCCACCAAGATGGTTTTATAGGGGGATGATCATTGTGCATGCTATAGCTTCTTGGAGCCACAGGTAAGAGTTGGGTGAAGGTGGACACCAAAGGTAAATGAGCAACCCTGAAAAGGGCTCAGCAAGCCTTCACACCAGATGTGTGAACACCCCCACGCCCTCACATGAAAGGCACATATAAGGGGAATATTTGTGACCAGAACATGGAGGTGGCCACTTATACCTTTTTTATTTTTTAGAAGTTTACTTTATTTTTAATTTAATTTTAATTTTTTTGCTTTCTTTTTTTGGAGGGCAATTGGGATTAAATGACTTGCCCAAAGTCACACGGCTAGTAAGTGTGTCAAGTGTTCAAACTCAGATTTGAACTCAGGTCCTCCTGACTCCAGGGCCAGTGCTCTATTCACTGCACCACCTAGCCACCCCCCATTTATACCTTTGATGCTGTAAGAGCATCAATATCTTCTGGCAATGTCATTGTGTTTCTCTCACTGGACATGTTGGATGGTTGCTTCCCTGATCCCTGATGGTCCATGCTGAATATCACCCCTAATTATGTGACTCAGATCTCTTTAGGGACATGCAAGCCATCTCAGTTGTAGTCTGCTAGGGTATAGTGTCTAGAATATTTCTGGGAGAAGAGCATGATGACAACTCTTTATTTATAGTGATAACAGCAAACTAACAAAAGCAAGGCAGAGGGTCCACCAGACAAAAATTGTCATTTCTTTTTAACTTAAGTGTCTGGGTAGAGACCAAAGTTAGATAGTTATCTAATTTAGGGTTATATATTTCCTCCAAGATCCTCTCTGTCTTAGCATGGAAATTAATTTAGATAAGAACAAAAGGTAAAGTAAGGAGGCAAATTCACCATTCTCCATCCTCCTGGCAGTTATTCTTGTCTTTATTATGCATATATATATCTTCAGCAAAGCCTGCTTGCTTTGGAACTACAGTCTGATCTGTGAGAATCCTCAGTCTTCCTATATTACAAAAGAAAAATTGAGATAGTAAAAGGTAGCAAGAGGAATGATGGGAGCTAAGCGGTGAAGTAGACTGAGCACTGGGCTAGGAATCAGAAGATTCATCCTTCTGAGTTCATTTCTGACCCCAGACTCTTACTAGCTGTGTGACCCTGGGCAAGTCACTTAACTCTGCCTCAGTTTCTCTTATGTAAAAATGAGCTGGAGAAGGAAATGGCAAACCACTCCAGTATATTTGCCAAGAAAATCCCAAGTGTGGTCATGAAGAGTGGGATATACTGAGCAACAATAGCAAGAGGAATAAATGTAATGAATAAAGAATGCAGTAAAGGAAAATTTGACAGCTACCTTTGAAAGTCACTTCTGGTTCACAGCCTGTAAGAGGTAGGGGGATGGTGTGTAGGTGTTAGAAAAGAGCAAGGAATACCTAGACACTTGAGAAAGTATTGCCTTCCTAGGTTTTCATGATGCTACTTCTTCCAGCTTTTCCTATCTGTCTGATCACACATTCTCAGGAATCTTTGCTAGGGCATCTTTCATGCCCCAACCCCTAACCATGGTTGCACCCCAGGACCACACCTCTTCTCAACTCTCTCTATATTACCTGTCTTGGTGATCTAATAAGTTCCCATGGGTTCAACCAATATGTAGATTTTCCAAAATCTACTTATCTCATCTCACTCCTGAACTCCATCCCTACCTCACCAACTGCCTCTTAGACATTTCCAACTAAGTAGTCCATAGTCAGGACTGTGCAAATAAATGTTTACCAACTGGTTAAAAAAAATGTACTTTTAACACATTTTAAAATTTAGTCTGCATCACCAACATTTTCTCCAGCATTTTCTTAGTGTAGACAATCAACAAAATAATAAATCAAACCTTCATTTGTAGCATTTGCCAATTTCTCAGATATAAATATTCACACTGGAAATTTAACAATTGACCCATAGGCCTCTCAAACAAAAAACATGTACAAAACAAAATTTATCACCTTCTTCTCCCTACTCTCCCCTCCCCCTGCAAAAAAAAACCAAAAACCAAAAAACCAAACCCTCCTTCTCCTCTTAATGTCCCTGTTTCTATCAGAGGCAGTACCATCCTTTCAGTCACCTAGGTTCACAATCTTTGAGTCTTCCTTGACCCTTCACTCTTCCTCAGCCTCTGTGTACCAAGTTTCACTGGTTCTACCTTCACATTATCTCTTACCTCAGTCCTTTTTTCTCTCCAGTTGCTTGACTACTAGCCTAGTGTAGGTCTTCATGAACTCTCATATGGCCTATTGTAACAGTCTCCTGACTGGTCTGTCTTCCTGCTGCCATGCTCTCCTCTCACCACAAGTTACTAGATTGATATACCAAAAGCTTGGGTTTGGCCATGTCATTCTCCTAATTATGAATATTCAATAACTCTTTACTGCCTCTAGGATTAAAATACATATATCTTTAACATTTAAAATCCTTCACAATCTGTCTCAAACCTGTCATGACAAGTTTATCACTATTCCTCTTTACAAATTCTAAGCTGGTCTATTGGGTGTTCCCTGGACACAGTGGTCCATCTCCAGTCTTCATATGCACATAGACTAGAGCATGGGCTAGGTGACTCAGAACACCTTCAGTAAATAATCCTATTATCCATTCTTCTTAGGTCAAGGACCAACAGGACTGTTTCCCCAGAGTGGGCAAGTACATTTAATCATGTTCTATGCACCCTTATGGTGCTTACTATGTTCCAGGCACCTTGCTAAGCACTTTTAAAATATTGTCTTACTTGATCTGGTGCTTTTCCTTATGCTGTCCTCTGTGGTGTGAATGTTCTCCCTCTTCACCTCTGCCTCTTGGAATTCCTAGCCCAATTCCTATGCTAACACCTGTTACAGGCCTTTCCTCATCCTTCCTGGTGGTATTGCTTCCCTTCCCCCACACTCATTGCTTTGTATTTTAAAAATATTTATCTTTGTACTTGTTTTATCCCCTCTCCCAAATAGGATGTAAACTGAGGTCTTGAAATATTCTGTTTTGTATTCCCATTACAAAGTAGTGGCACATAGTAGGTAATTAGTTAACTAATTGATTGATTAATTGATTAATCTTGTCATTGTTCCTCTCTCTCTCTCTCTCTCTCTCTCTCTCTCTCTCTCTCTCTCTCTCTCTCTCTGTATCCCCACCCACCCCCAACAGAATTCAAGGTAATTTTTGACTTTTGTATCCCCAGAATCTCCTGCAGGCCCTGGCCCACAGTAGGTACTTTGTGCATGCTTGTTGAATGTAAAAGAGAATCTAAACTAAGTAATGATTAGCGGATCATCCTCCTGGGCACTTGGCCCAGGTGTGGGTTACTTTACCCTTGGCCATTTCATCAGTTTAATTGTTAGCTTAATAAAGTGGGTGTAGTTAGGATGATGTTCTTTGGCTTCTTCAAAGTTTACACTGCTAATCGATAAGAGCCGAAGGGCCTCTTAGAAGACAGGAAGAAAGGTCGGGTTCAGCTCTTGGCACTTTCTATAGAGTCTCTGGGTTGAGGAATCTGCCAGAGAGTGTAGCCCCCTCAGAAGTGGCAGCATTGGCCACACACCAATGACTGCAGTGTGTTATGATGTTGTGGTCTTTGTTACCAAGTGATACCAGAGGGTACATAGAGGCCTTAGAAAGGAGCCTTTTGTAAGGCAGAGGAAATCTGCGGCTGGACAATGATAATTAATGATGATAATGACTAGCATTTATATGGAATGTACCATGTGCCAGACACTGTGCTAAGTGCTTTATAATTATCATCTCATTTGATCCTTGTAAAAAACCCTTGCAAGGTGGGTGCTATTATTATTCCCATTTCACAGCTGAGGAAACTGAGACAAACCCAAGTTAAGTGACTTGTCCTGGACCACACGGATAGCAGGTATCTGAAGCTGAATTTGAACTCAGATCATCCTGACTTCAGGCCTGGTGCTCTAGCTACCTAGCTGCCCCTGGATAAGGAGAATCGAACCAGAGACCTAAGTCCCCTACAGTGTGGCTACAGTGAGCTCGCTGGGACTAGGTGGTTACTTTCCATCTCCTCTGCATGTAGCTTGTAATTGCATATTTATGTATACATCATCTCATCCACACAAATGTAAGCTCCTTCAGGGAAGGGACTGATTGCCATTTTTCTTTGTGTCCTTCACTGAGCACAGGCTTGGTACAAAGTAAGTGTGAATAAAAGATTGGATGTTTTGGATGAGTGAAATTTTGCATCAAGGTTGCTAGGGGGGCATGACTGATCAACATCCTTGCAGGGAACAGGAACAAGTCCTTGTTTACAAGGGTGAGGAGAAGCTCCTGACAAGATAAGGTTTTTGAATTCAAGTCTCTGTCTCGTGTCCAAAAGCCTGGAGAAAAAAAGCCAGATCATTTTATGATAGAGTTGATGCTTCTGGCAGAGCCCCAAAGATCTTGTAGTTCAGAGGGGATCCCTGAAGTAGCCATCGGCACAAAACATCCCTTCAAGAGCATGACAAGGAGGAAGATTCTCTGGAAGAGGGCATGGAGAGCACTGAAATATATTCTGCAGGCCTTTAATTATGCAGAACAGCTAATACTAGAAAAGGTGGCCAATGGACAGCAGTCAGCTTAAGTAGACTGGCACCCACACAGCACTGGACAGAGGCAGGATGCCCATAATAACATACTTACATGATGAGCCAGTACATGTAAGGAAGCCAAGGGACATCCCTCCCCTTTCCCCATTCACCCAGCAAGTCAAAGGAGGGAGGGAGGAAGGACCTCAGAAGAGGCTATACTATTACCACAATCTGGAAAATAGGACGTTTGAGCTGGGAGAGCAGGAAGGCAGAAGAACGTCAGCCTCTCTCCCACTATAGGGCTGCCTGTGGGTGGATCATAAAAGTCAAGTTATCTCGGCATTAGGCATTGTTCTATAAACTGATCTATATACTAGACCTACAGAGTCCCACCCAATCATAGGAGGGAGAGCAAGAGAGACAGATGAGACCCTACTGCAGAATCATGTTGCTAAGATGAGGAGGGTTACCTGGGTGACTTTTCCCATGTGTCTCTATTTTTGCTAGCTATGGTGTATACATCCCTGGATAAAGGTCTGGTTCGTTATACTGTGCTCTAAGTTGCTTGAGGTCTTAGGCATAAAGTATACCAAAGCTTGGGACATAGATCATGGACTCTGTGCTACAAGGAAAGCCCTATTTTCCCAATAACTTCTTCTGAGCTTCCCCATTTCTATTCTCTTGATTATGCCTATGTCAGCAGTTTTGAAATCCTAGCAGTTGGTGACTATAGGACCTGACAATCCCTTTAAATCATTATTTACATAATAATTTTGTTTTAAAAGGAATAACATAATTTGTTTAAAAGGAAAAGCAAGTTTTACATAATAATTTGTGGTTTCATGTGCAATCCTTTTTTTCTGTTCTACTTTGTTATGGAAATGCTTGTTTTATTTTTTAAGTTCAGAATAAAAATGTTTAAATAAAAAATCATAATTCAAGGCAGTTCTGATCAGCCTGGGCCAAGGAAAGTTTATAACTATTCTTTATTAGATTAATATAATATAATATGATATAATATAATATGATATGATGTGATATGATATGATATGATATGATATAATATAATATAATATAATATAATATAATATAATATAATATAATATAATATAATATAATATAATAATTAGTATAATATAATATTGATAATGAGGTTTTTTGCTTTTTAAAGGAGGGCAAGGCAATTGGTGTTTTTTTCGTTTGTTTTTTGGAGGACAGTTGGGATTAAGTGACTTGCCCAAGGTCACACAGCTAGTTTTTTTTGTGTTAAGTGTCTGAGGCCAGATTTGAACTCAGGTACTCCTGACTCCAGGGCCAGTGCTCTATTCACTACACCACCTAGCCACCCCAAGGCAATTGGTATTAATTGACTTACTGAAGGTCACACCACTAGTACGTGTTAAATGTTGGAGGTCAAATTTGAACTCATGTCCTCTTGACTCCTGGGTTGGTGATGTGTTCACTGCTCCACCTAGCTGCCACCATAATATCGATATTATATGTTATATAATAATGTAAATAGAAAGTTTGCTAAGAATTCAATAATGTAAATGAAATAACAAGGAAAATATTCTAACCAAGTTGGTACTACTATATATGATTGAAAATAATAAACTTATATTTCTTTGAGAATTTTTCAAAATTTAAATGCTTAATCAGTTCTGGCTTATCTTCCCTCTAATTGATTTGAATTATATTTTACTTTATGTATAATTTTTCCAGATTCACTAATTTAAAATGTGTTTTTAAAGAAAACATTTCTTTTCCTTCACATTCTATAATAGTCTAATAATCAACACATCATTTTGATCTAACACTTATGAACTTTTTGATTACCTAAAATATTTTCCTAGCACATTTCTGCCTAATATCTATTTAGTCAAGGAATACCAAGAAGAGAAAGTTCTGATCCATGTTATATGAAATTAATGCAGAATCCGTATCTGTAGCTATTCATTTTACAGAAGAAGAAACTGAGGCTGAGGGTGGTGAAATGACTTGTCCAAGGTCATCTACCTAGTACATGGCAGAGTCTGGACTCAAACTCAAGTCTTCTGAGATTCTAACTCCATGTCTAGATCTGTTTCACTCTAGCATGTTGTTGTTCATCATTTCAAAGAGGACCAATGACAATATATGATGATGTCTTGACTTTCAAGTGAATTGGATTTAAGTGAGCCAGAGTTGCACAAAATTGTCAGCTTCACTGCCTCTTATAGAGTCATTGAAGTCCAGTGGCAGGACAAAAGTCAGTATGACTAGTGGTAGTCCTGGATGCAGCATATGACCTTGGCATCTTCAATGTCTGACCAAGCTCTAAGCCCTTCACAATGCCTTCTTCAGGTGCCTTCACGGACACTGGAACAAATTGTTCTCTTCACATGCTTGGGGCAGATGTCTCTCCAACTCACCAATGAGTTTGAGACAGAGTTGGGGAACCATCAGCCTCAAGGCCACATGTAGCCTTCTAGGTCCTCAAATGCAGTCCTTTGACTCCAAATTTCATAGAACAAATCCCCTTAATAAAAGGATGTATTCTGTAAAACTTGGACTCAGTCAAAAGGCCACATGTGACTTAGAGGTCACAGATTCCCTACTCCTGGGCCTGTTGGTTACCCTTAACATGGTTTAGCCTGTCCACTGAGATGGTTTTACTGAGGTGTGGCCTCTGCTCATGCTCCATCCACTCTAGCTTACATCCAGTCCAGAATACTATCATGCCAGTGAAGAACCAGAGAATTCTTTAGTGTATCAGAAGCTGCAAGCCAGCTCAAGAATCCACAATACTTCAAACCAAGTAAGTAAGCAATACTGAAAAGAACCAGCTCAGGAAAAGTTAGAAATCTGACTCTACACTTGAGTGAAATCTTTGATGTACCTCACTTCCTGTACTGAATTAACAGCAACACTCCATAGAATGAGACATGAACTTCAGAAACTGAGCCGTTCACTGTCTTGCTTCTTTTTAAATTTTATTTTATTTTTAATTTATGGAGTAAAACAAGCATTTCTAAGACAGTATAATTTTTTTAAATGGTGATTGCACATGGAACTGCAAATCTATTCTGTACAACTTGCTATTCCTTTTAAATATATAAGATTATCATATAAACTTCTTTTTTCCCCTCTTTTTCCCCCTTTTCTCCCAACCTCCTACCCTAGAGATGGCTATCATTAGACACAAAAATGTGTGTGTGTGTGTGTGTGTGTGTGTGTGTGTGTGTAAAATCATTCTATATAAACTTCTATTTATCAGTTCTTTCTCTGGATGCAGATAGCTTCTTCTTTCATACGTCCATTGTAGTTAATCTGAGTATTTATAATAGTCAAAAATGACTTTCGCTCAAAGTTGTTCTTAAAACAATATTGCTGTTACTGTATACAATGTTCTTTCTCCTGGTTCTGCTCATTTCACTCTTCATTGTTTCCTGCAAGTCTTTCTGCTTTTTCTAAAATCATTGAGCTCATCATTTCTTATAGCCCAGTAGTACTTACGATCATATATCACAACTTTTTCAGCCATTCTCCAATTGATGCACATCCTTGAAATTTCCAGTTCTTTACCATAGAGAACTGCTATAAATATGTTAACAAAACAACTTAGAGGATAAGGCTTCACCAGTTTTTTGTTATCATGTAGACAGAACAACTGAATTTTTCTCTTCTAGTTAATTCAATATTGTGTAGTCACACTCCTAGTGCGTTGATTTAAAAACAAGTCATTCTGACAGATTTGCCTACATATATAGAAGGAACCTGAAAACCTGACAATAATTTCTTCTGGGCAAAAGACTGCACTCAAGTAAGAGTAAATATGGTGGTGATACACCACCTAAAGAGTTAAGTAAACAGAAGTTGTATGTGTATCTACAGAAAATCCCAGCTTTACTCCAGATTCCTGATGATTATTTAGAGATTTGACCTGGCTTATACTTAGAAGTTTTCTATCTTTCAGTGACAATTTAGTCATTGCAAAGGTGACCTTAGCATATTTATCTTCACTGGGATGAAATTTAATAAGTAACTAGAATTTACTAAACACCTACTGTGTTCAATGTACTTTCCAGGCAAGAAACTAGGCACTAGGAAAACAAAGATGAAATAAGACTCAGTTTCTTCTTTTAAGGGATTTCTATCTATTAGGATTAGATGAAGTACTGGCTGCAGCATCTCTGCCTGATCCCACATATAAGATCCCAATCTATCTTTAAAGAAGCAGGAGAGTACACACTAATTTGCCATCCTCTCTGTAAACTTTCTATACTTAAAAGAGCCTTGCACTTTTGTGGCAAATCAGGCACTAGTGATAAGTAAATTAGGACGAGTGGCCTTCTTCTGATAACCAGCTCCTTTGACAAAGTAGGAAAACTTCCTGCTGAGGAGTAATCAGCAGTCAAAGGCAGAACTCTTGCCCATTTAGGGGGAATATCTCCATTGCAAGTGAAATATAGTTATAGCCACACTGGGAATCCAACAGGGAAACTGCTCATCATTAGACTACATCAATGAGTTCCACCAAATGGATTCTGGAGGTAGTACCAGTCAAAAATGTTTTGAAAGGGCTTCAGTAAGCTCTTCAAAGAATAACTTAGCAAGGAATGAATGTGTATTTATTGAGCATTGCTTTTTTACAAGCCCTGTGCTAAGTGTTGAGGATGTAAATGGAAAAAAAAAAACCTAGACAATTCCTACTCTCAAGGAGCTCAGTTTCTAAGGGGGAAGACAACTCATAGGTTTCAGCCTCAAGTCAATGGAAAAGTCTCATGTTCCCTAATGTGCAAAATGTGTATCCATGTAGTGCCAATGCAATATTCACAGCACCAAAAAATACCACACAGTGTTCTAGTACAAAATACAACAGATTCTCCATATATAAGACAGAAGCAAAAACATTTATTCAAACACCAGAAAACCAAATCCCAAAGCGAGTAAGCCAATTCCATCATAGAAGTAAAGAATTTAATAAGCCATGACAGCACAGAAAGCCACAGCATCCCTTAGCCTTCCCATAAACCAACACAAGACCAATATTTACTCACAAGCCTAACTATCTCCCTTGGATGTGTTTTCTCCTCCCACCATGTCTAGTTATTCTGACTCCCAGCTTCCTGTGGGCTCGGCTCTACCCTTCATCAAACTCCTCCCACCACAGGCTCTATGTGATTACATTTAGCATATTAGGGGACAGAGTATATTTTCAAAGCAGGGAAGGTCTTCAAATTGACTTAGGCTTATTAAGAGGCAGGGAAGATCTTCAAATTACCATTACCATTATAATCAACAAAGCAGATAGTAATATATTTTATTTGATACTATTACTACTGATAAAACTATATCCAGTTCTAAAGTTGAACTGTTTGATGGTGCTAAGGACTTTGGTGGTGGGACCTTTCATCCCTGAGACTTCTGTAGCTATGGCTGATGAAGAATCTGGGACTGTGGCACCTGAAGAAATAGTTTCCAGATGGCAGCTCCTCAAGGGTTGATTCCCTGAGTGGTGGTTTTGGAGGCTGAACTAGAAGCAGGACTGATGGTCTAGGGTGAGGATGGAGCTGCTATTGATAAGACTCTCAGGCTCAGGGTTCTGGACTGTTTCCATTTGGCCCTGAGAGGAGGTCATGATCAAGGCAGTTCCTGAAGAAATGGTAGCCTTATTTGATATCACCATGGAACTGAATGACCACCTGGAGGACAGGTAGTATGGGCAGACTCAAGACAAAAAAGGAATATTTTGAGTCAAGACAGTACTGAGCCCATTTAGCTGGTAGTCAGTCAGAGAGGGAAATCTCTCATGGGGAAGCAGGATGAGACTTATCCTCCTCATTCATTGTAATATTCCTTACCATCTAGCTCATCAAAGTCAATGTGCCAGGATAGGAACTAGAAGTTTGGTCCTCATAACAATCCTGTGAGGTGGGTGCTGATAAGACCCCCATTTTATGGTTGAGGAAACTGAGACAAACAGGGGTTAAGTTGCTTGCTCAGGTGGGTACTATTGTTATTTCTAGTTTACAGTTGAGGAAACTGAGGTAGACAGATTAAACAACTTCCCTCAGGATCACTGAGCTAAGAAGTATCTGAAACCAGGTTTGAACCAACATCTATCTTGACTCCAGGACCAGCAGTCTATATACTCCACTACCTAGTTGCTGCTAGATGCCAGGATCCAGAAGTTTAGTAGAGTCCTGGAAGTAAAGACTTGAGGTATAATTTTTTTTAAGGCAAAAGGCAAGTGTCATCATGTATGATGATCCAAGCAGAGATCAATAAAGTTGGCCAGTTTTAAAAGAGTACATGCTTGAGGTATAACCCTCCAGTTCTCAGCTAAGTCAGCTTTGTTGCAAGACTCATTCCAACATAGGTAGATTATTTCTCCCAAGATGGGGGATGTTTAAAATTTTCTTTTTTCCTAGCCTGGTGGCCAGTGTGGAGACAGAGCAGCAGGAAGATAGTATGGTTAGCTCTTTCCCACTATGGTGTCCAACAGAGAAGAGATGGAAGAGTAAGTTGTGCTGTGTATGTGTTCCTTTCCTAGGAATCTTAAGTCCTATGGAAGTACTTGACAGCTCCCTAGGTAACTGAGAGCTCAGTTTTCTGTCAAGGCCATTTATTAAACAGTCAAGATTGCTTCTTCAATAAGATAATTTTCCAAAAGTATGCTTTGGGGGCATGATTCAGAACCCCAGATAAAAAATGGAAGAGATGGAAGGAAAGATGATTGTGGTCAGAGAGGTGAATTGGATAATTCAGTATTTCAGAAATGGAAAAATTCCAAGGCATGGTAGGTCTAAGATACAACTATTCTATCCTGATGGGTATGTAAAGGAGAGCAAATATGGAGGTCAAGGAAGTTGAGGAAAGTAAGGAATTGTGAGGCTAGGATATAAAAAAGGTTATCTCTGTGGATATTGACTTTGAGGACGATGATGATGTGGGGATGAAATGGACAGAAAGAATGTAAGCCAGGTGCAAAAGTCATTGAGAAGAGTAGGAAAGTATTCGAGAGGTCAACATAATAAGAGCAACAAGGTCCTACTGGCCTAATGAGCCTTCTTAAATTATGTACCCTATGAGGTTCAAGACAAAAATATGTGGGGAGCTTTTTTCTAGTATTTTATGGGAGTTTTCTTTGCATGGAAAAGTACAGCCTTTGGGAGAATCAAAATCAGTAACAAATTGGAATCCTTATTATCCCCTTTGGAATTTATTGTACCTTTTACTTTCATTTTCTTGCAGTAGTTGGGCTTAATGTTTGTAATCCACCAAAGGCAGCTAGCTGTCTCTCCAATTGTTGTAAGTCCCTTCTTAGCCAGAGTTCATCACTCTTTCAAACGAGCCTTGCAGGTATATTAATGGGTGATGTGAGAGACTCCATTTCTTGTATTTCTTTTACTTTTTAAAGCCAAATGATAAGTGATGGGCTTTCCTCCACCTGCAAGCCAAAGTAGGGTGATACATCTTGCTACTACTTTCATTATTTTAGATAAACCTTTTTGTTTTGCTCTCTTGCTAGAGGAAAGGACTTCAGGTTATAACAAAATTAGATTTTTTTAAAAACCCATAAGACAAAGGTATTTGGTCTTCCCCCCACCCCAGTGCTTAGAAATAGAATTAATTTAAAAAAAATAATTCTAGGCAGGCTCTTTCTATATAAATGATGAAATTCAAGGTACAATTTCAAGACCAAAGGGGCTTATGTTTCTTGTATATAGTATAGGGTTGAATCAAATGATTCAATGTGGTTGGTTCCAATGACTCAATGTATACACCATTCTAATTTATATTTTAAAATTAATTTTGTCACTAGCTTTTGTTTGTGTATCTCCTAAATTTCCTATTTCTCCATTGCTCCACTTCCAGAAAGTTTTTTATTTAAAAATATATTTTTTTAAAAGGAAGCAAAAATGATCACTATATTAAAAAAATCTAATGTTAAATGCAGTGTTCCACATCTGTGGACTGACCCTTCCCCCACCCCTTTCCCCACTTATATTTCAGCAGAAGTCTTATGGAAGCATTTTCTAATATTTCTTCTTTGGGGTTAAGCCTGTTTTTGACAATTACAGAACATTCATTTTAGATAGTGTTGTGGCTGTTGTTATTTCCATTTACATCACTATAGTGAGAGAAATGATTATTAATAACCAATGATTTGGGGAGATCTATATAAGAAATAAATAACCTTTCTTATATGCCCCCTTTTTCTATAGTCCTTGTTTAAAACACCAGTCTCTTAAAGGACATTACTAATAATGATATTGAATTAACTCTCCTCAATTTTGGTCATACCCCAATCAACCTTCTACTCAGTTTTCTGTAGGGATATATTCATTGAATACATTGCCCAAGGCTGAGTAATTTAAAGTAAATGACATATTCAAAGTTTATTAGAACTTTGTACAGTCCCTCATTATAATATTCATTCTCTTATTAATTGCTAGCCAATCAGGGCTGATTGTAACCCTGAGGAACATCCTTCTTCCAAGGGCACATAATCTGTGAGTCTGCCACTGTAAGAGACCTTGGAATTCGAGAGTGCCACTGACTTCTTTTATTAAAATGCTAGTATTATTAATAAAATGAGTAATTACCGAGAAATTATGTCTCTCAAACTTTTTAAATATCACAGTAGTCATTGTGCAAATTGGCTCTGCTCACTTCACTTTGCATCGGTTCTTGTGAATCTTTCCATGATTCTCTGTTTTCATTGTGCTCGTCAATTCTTCCAGCACAATAGGAGTCCATTAATTCATGAAGCATAATTTATTTAGACATTCTTCCAATCCGTGAGTATCTATATTTTTGTTTCTAAATTGGAGATTGTCTGCTCTCATTGTCTAACTGAGGGCTTTGAGGGTGAAGCCCAAGAAATTGCAATTGAATAGATACAGCTATGTAACAATGATGATGAAAAACCTTACCCCCACTGCTGAATAACTCTCCTTTAAACAAAGTATTTATGCATGAAAGCCAAAACGCCATGGAGCAAGGGCTCTAATGGGAACTCTGGCTTCACTGGTAGGGTTTCCATGGCTAAGAAGGACTTCAATGGTAGTTGCTACTGGAGCTGGTGGAGTTCTTGCTAATGCTGTCCATTCTGGAGACTAGGAAGCCTTTACTACTCAGAGATAAGAGAGATATTTTACTGAGTTGCCCAATTGAAATATAGAACACATTTTCCGACAGAATCACAATCTCAGACTTGGCCATAACCTCAGGCCAACCCCAATCTCAGGCCAATAGAATTTTTAGAAGGGGACTGACTTTGACCATGAAATAATACTAAACTTGGTAAAGTACTATACAGGAAAAAATTATACAGAGTTTTAGTCTATCAGATCAAAAATAATAACGTGCCTTACATGGGCATTCCTACTGTCTGGGCTGATAAAATATAAGCTCTTTGGGAATGGTGTTATATAATTGTTGTTTTTGTATTTTGAAACGCCTGTTACAACGTGTGGCACATAGTAGACTCTTAGCAAAAGTGTATTGATTGATTGGTCTAATTCAGCCTGAACTCAATCTGAACATAATCACCCCTACAATCTCTGTAGCCTTTGTCACTATTGATCTTCCTCCTTTTCCTCTCTAGGTTTTCACTGTTCTCTCCTGGTTCTCCTCTTACTTGTCAGACTGTTCCATCTCAATCCCATTAACCACAGGCATCACTTAAGGCTCTGAACTGGACCTCTTCTCCCTCTATAGTATTTTATTTAGTGATCTCATCAGCTCCCATGGGTTCAATTATTGTCTCCATGAAGATGACTCCCACATCTCTATCTCCAGCCCTTGTCTCTCTCTGTAACTCCAGTCCCAAATGCCGTTTGGATATTTCAAAATGGATAAGCTCATAAGGCATCTCAAACTAGACATGTTCAAAGTAGAATATTTTATCTTTTTTGCCCAGCCCTCCCTTCTTTCTAATTTTTTTGTTACTGTCAAAGGTACCTCCATCCTCCCGGTTACCCAGGCTCTCAACCCTTGTCATCCTTTATGCCTCATTCCCTCTCACCCCCATATGCTATCACTTGTGAAGTCCTGTTATCTCAGCCTTTATAACTGTATCAGCAAGCACCCTAGCATACCCAGGGTGGCTGCTAGCACAGGTTCTTAGATCTGCTTTTCTAAAGGAAAGCAACTTAAAATGGGTTAACAATCTTAATCAATCAAATATATATCATTTACCTAGTTCAGAGAATACAAACAGAAGTTATAAGCAGAAGTTAAAGCAGACAAAGAAACAGATCAGCAGACAGGCTTCCAACCATCTGACCATTACATCCATACCTATTCAGTTACCAGAGAGGGAAGCCTCAACATCTGCATTTTCAAAGCTGGGGGACTTCAACAGCTGCCCAGAGTCTCATCTGGCCAAATCACACAACTCTTCTCAAAGTGAGCCCCAAAGCAAACCTCACATCAGGGTATATATAGTCTTCTCCTGGATCAGAGAATGTCACAGCTTTCTTGACCCACTGCCCAATCACAAAGCAATAAGGCAAATAGCATTCCTGAAGAACTAGCCTGGGACCACAGGCTCCATGTGACCACATTTAGCCTATTAGGGGGCAGAGTCTATTTTCAAATGAGGGAAGGTTCTCAGAGTCACTTAAGCCTATCAAGGGACCTTGGGGCAGGGAAGATCTTTAGATTCCCATAACAATTCCATGCCTCCTTCTCTTCATTCATGTGGTCCCCTTCCTAGTACAGGCTCTAATCACTTCTCACCTGGATTATAGCAGTCCAGATCTGCCTGATTCAAATCTCTTCCTAGGTCTTTCCATTGTCTACTTACCCGCCATGAAGAGGTCTGACAATGACGTCCTTCTACGTAACAAACTCCAGCGGCTCCCTGTTACCTCTAGAACCAAATATTCTCTCCTTTGTTTGGTATTTGGAGTCCTTTACAACCTGGGTCCTCCTTTCCTATTTTCTAATATTCTTACTCTATTCTAATAGAGTAAATACACTTTACCATCCAGTCACTCAATCTCTGCTTAAAAACCTTGAAGACTTAATACATCTCATTCCACTTCTGGACAGCTCTATTTGCTAGGAAATTTTCCCATGAAATCAAGCCTAACTTTGTTTCTTTGCAATTTCTACCCTGTGGTAGGAGCACCATTTTAACTACACCATGCCCCCCCACCTCCATCAAGTTGGGTCAGTTTTTTCTTAAAAGATATTAAGATTGTTCTTGTGTCAGTGGCTCAGGGCATCTAGGCAAGGACATAATAGGAAGGACATAAGGGTCCTCAGACAGTAGACCAGAAAATTTAGAAGCTATCTTCTAGGCTTTATTATGGATGGCAATCCTTTTTCTCATCTAAACATCCTTACCCTGCTATGATATGACTAACATAATTTTCTTTACCATCATATGGATTATAAATGCCATATTTAATTCTAATTTCAGGCCTAAACTATCAGAAATCCAGCCTGAGTCAGGCCTAGCCTTTACATAAACATTTTTTCCAGTTCTCCCCTCTGGGACATAGCAGGACAAATCCAATCCTATATTCAAATTACAGCCCTTTAAATGCTTGAAGGTACTTGTCATATCTACCCAGAGTCTTCTCTTTTCCAGGCTAAACATCCCCCATTTTTTTTCAGCTTGCTCTCATATGGCACAAACCCAAGGCCCCTTACCATTCTGACAGTTTTCCTAGTCTGTGGAGATATTTTTATCTCCATATTATGAGTGTCCTTTCTATAGTAACACTAGTTTCAATAGATACTTTCACAGGTTAGATAGATAGATAGGTAGATAGATAGATAGATAGATAGATAGATAGATAGATAGATAGATAGATAGATAGACAGACAGATAGATAGATAGACAGACATAGATAGATAGATGATAGATAGAGACAGAGAGATAGAGACAGAGACAGAGGCAGAGACACAAAGAGAGATAAACAGGTAGACAGATATATAGATGACATGGATAGATTTGATAAATTTGATAGATAGCTATAGATATAGTCTTACTATATCTATAAGAAGTAACAGAATCTTTCTTTAAAATATATTTTCTCCAATTATATATTAAAACAGTTTTTTTGCATTTTTAAAAAG
>CM053596.1:77304585-77326488 GCA_028646575.1 Pseudocheirus occidentalis | reverse complement strand
CTAGAGACAGAGACAGAGGCAGAGACACAAAGAGAGATAAACAGGTAGACAGATATATAGATGACATGGATAGATTTGATAAATTTGATAGATAGCTATAGATATAGTCTTACTATATCTATAAGAAGTAACAGAATCTTTCTTTAAAATATATTTTCTCCAATTATATATTAAAACAGTTTTTTTGCATTTTTAAAAAGCTTTGAGTTTTAAATTCTGTTCTTTCCTCCTTCCCCTCTCTGCTCCCTGAGACAGTAGGCAATCAGATGTAGTTTATACATGTACAACCATGTAAAACATTTCCATATTAGTCATTTTGTACAAGAAGACTCGAATAACAGAAAAAGAATGAAAGAAAAAATGAAAATTAACATGCTTCAGTCTGTATTCCAACAGTATCAGTTTTTTTTTTCTGGAGGCAGATAATATATTTCATCATTAGTCCTTTGAGATTGTCTTAGATCATTGTATTGCCAATAATAACTAAGTCATTCACAATTCTTCATTGTACATTCTTCATTGTTGTTACTGTGTATAATATTCTCCTGGTTCTGTTTACTTTATTTTGCATCAGTTCAGGTAAGTCTTTCTAGGTTTTCTTGAAATCATCCTGCTTTTCATTTCTCATAGCACAATAATATTCCATCGCCATCATAAATACACAGTTCCCCAATTGATGGGCACCCCTTTGATTTCTAATTCTTAACCACCACAAAAAGATGCTATAAATATTTTTGTACAAATAGGTCCTTTCCCCCTTTTTTATGTCTTTGGGATACACACCTGGTAGTGATATTGCTGGATTGGGCATATTTCCAAATTGCTTCAGAATTGTTGGATCAATTCATAGCACCACCAATAGCGCATTAGGGATTCAGTTTTCCCACTTCCCCTCCATCATACATCATTTTCCTTTCTTGTCATATTAGCCCAGTGGTTCTCAACCATCCTAATGCTGCCACCCTTTAATACTCATATGTGGGTGTGTCTGCATGTGGGCAGACCCACCTGAAGACAGACAAAGGAGTGGTATCTTGGTTCCTAAGACCATCAGAAATACGTGTTTTCCAATGGTCTTAGGTGACCCCTGTGAATGGGTTGTTCGACCCCCAAAGGGGTTGCGACCCACAGGTTGAGGACCAATCTGACAGGTGTGAGGTGTTACCTCAGAGCTGTTTTAATTTTCATTTCTTTAATCAGTAGTGATTTAGAGCATTTTTCATATGGAACATTTTTTCAAAATTTCTTATTTTTCACATATGTACATATATAAATATATACATACATTTATAGCTTTGATTTCTTTGTCTAAAAACTGCCTGTTTGTATCCTTTGACCATTTGTCAATTGGGGAATGATTTGTATTTTTATAAATTTTGTTCAAAGACTTCAGCTCTTCCAATACTTGAACACAGATGCTATGACTTCTTTGAGTCTTCTCTGGGCTAAACGGGGCAAATTTAATCCATCTTGACATGAAATACTTGAAGAACTTCACGTACTTGAGAACAGTTATTGTATCCTGCCTGAGTCTTCTTTCATCCAGGCTGAACTTTCTCAGCTCCTCAAACCAATTCTCATTTCTCATGAACTCCTGTCATGTCCTTCCTCTGGACGCTGTTCAGTTTATCAGCATCCTTCTAAAACTATCCTGCCCAGAACTCAACATAGTACTTACTCTATATGAGGCTTGTCAAACAGAGGTGGAGAATGGTAAGAAACATATCTGAAAGTTAGGCCTCTATTAATATAGCTCAAGATTGCATTAGGGTTTTTTTTTGGTGGCTATATCATGCTTGCAGGCCACTAAAACCCCCAAATCCTTTTCAGAACAACTATCTATTCATACCTTTTATCCCATATTACATTTGCAGAATTGATTTTTTTTGGTGCTATGTATAAAACAAAATTCATTTATCCTCATTGGATTTCACCTTATTAGGTTTAACCCACTGTTCTACCCTGTCAAGATCCTTCTAGATCCTGACTCTGTCATCCAATGTGTTAGCTCTCCTCCCCAGTTTTGTGCTATTTTCAAGTTTGATGAACATAACGTCTGTGCCTTTATCCAAGTCATTGATAAAAATGTTACACAGCACAGGACCAAGTACAGATACTGGGATGCTCCATTAGAGACAGCCTGCCAGGTTGACACTAAACTATCAACACCTGCTCTTTGAGTCTGGTCATGGGATCACTTCTGCCTCCTGATTGCATTATCATCTAATCCATATTCTCTCTATCTTCTTCATGAGAATAATATGAGCCATTTTATCAAAAGGACATTTATCCTGATTGCCACTGAATGCGTTAGCTATGCCTCTCCTCCCAGCCTTGAGTAATCTGAAGAGTTGATGAGCATACCATTTAAAACCCTACCCAAATGCTCCACCATGTTTCCCTTCTTGGTTTCTATAATATACAATGTGTGTGTGTGTGTGTGTGTGTGTGTGTGTTCAATCATTTCAGTCATGTCTGGCTCTTGATGACCTCTTTGGGGTTTTATGGAAACTCACTGGAGTGGTTTGCCATTTCCTTCTCCAGCTCATTTTACAGATGAGGAAACTAAGACAAACAGGGTTAAGTGACTTGCCCAGGGTCATACATCTAAATGCCTGAGGCCAGATTTGAACTAAGGGAGAAGAGTTCCTAATTTCAGGTCCAATGTTCTATCTATTGTGACACCTAGCTGCCCCTAATATACAATCCCTGTCTATCCTCAGACTTCTTTAACCTGTTCCTTCTGGATAAATAGTACACTTCAGGAGCCATGGTATGGTCAAGGATCTCATCTCACAGAGTCTCAGTGATACCTAAGAGTTCAAATTTGCTTGTTTGCATTAGGATGTCTCACTCACCTTGCTTATTATTTACACTTTGTGTATTTTTTTGTTTTTTTGTTTTTTGGAGGGCAGTTGGGGTTAAGTGACTTGCCCAAGGTCACATGGCTAGTTTTGTGTGTGTGTGTGTGTGTGTGTTAAGTGTCTGAGGCCGGATTTGAACTCAGGTACTCCTGACTCCAGGGCTGGTGCTCTATTCACTGCGCCACCTAGCCGCCCCTACTTTGTGTATTTTTAAAATAGATTCTTATGGTTATGGATTTTAATGCTGGCTCCTTTCTTGGATTTTGTCTCCTGTGAATTTCCGGGTATTTCTATTGCTACTCTTCTTCCTGAATTGTAGGTACTCTTTTCTAGTCAGATCAAGAGACATAAACAGTTTTCTTCCTTTCTCTCCCTTTCTTTTTTATTAAATTCATTTATTTACTTTTAGTTTACAACATTCAGTTCCACAGTCTTTTGACTTTCAAATTTTCTCCCCCTCCTTCTCCTCTCCTCTACCCCACCCAGGGTGGTATGCAATCCGATAAAGGTTCTGCAAATACCTTCATATTTAACATTAGTCAAGTTGTAAAGAAGAATTATAACCAATGGAGTGAACAACACTATCTCCCTTGAAAGCTTAAAATCCCTTTGAATGGATCTGTAAGGTTTCAAGCAAATGTATTCTTACCAGCCCTGGTTACACTTCCTCTCTTGGCAGAAATCTATCTTTCCTTTATTTTAAGCCTTGGTCCAGAAATTCAAATGCCATGATCAGATCTGCTGTTCACTTACCAAAATTGTCTTTTTCTTCTGAAGCCCTTGCCATCAATTAGCAGCATTGATAAAAATAATACCTGTAACCCTCAATTTCTTGCCCGGGATTTAATAATCTTTTTTTTTAAATACTTTCCAATAATAGCTAACATTTATATGATTGCTTAAGGTTTGCAAAGCCCTTTACAAATATCATCTCATTTGATACTCACAATAACTCTGGGAGGTAGGTACTATTATTACGTCCACTTTACAGATGAGAAAGCTGAGGAAAATAGAGTCTAAGAGACTTGCTCAGGGTTATACAACTAGTAAGAGGGGCATCTAGATGGTGTAGTGTGTAGACCGCTAGGCCTGGAATCAAGAAGACTCATGTTCCTGAGTTCAAATCTGACCTATGTTACCCTAGCTATGTTACCCTGGACAAGTCACTTACCCCTATTTGCCTCAATTTCCTCATCTGTAAAATTAGTTGGAGAAGGAAATGGCAAACTACTCCAATATCTCTACCAAGAAAATCCCCAAATGGGGTCACGAAGAGGCAGACATGACTGAAAATGACCACACAACAACATACTAAGTAATCTGAGGTGGAATTTGAACTCAGACCTTCCAGTTCTATCTAATGCACTACCTAGTAGTCTCTAGATTCCTTTTGGTAGTACCATTTGTGTCTATGTGAATCACTAAAAGTGCTTTGCCAAGTTTGGGGAAGGTCTCTGTAATATCTTAGATATATGACCCAGCAAAGCACATGACCTCTCTCTTGTTGTTAGGTCAACCGACAGCTGCCTCAGTAGCCCCAGGACGGGACTCTCTGCTACTTGTCCCTTCTTCTTCTGACCTTTACTAGGAAGGAGGGGAACACGCATTCATTAAATGCCCTTGAAGTGCCAGGCATCATGCACTTTACAAATACTGCCTCACAACAACACTGGAATGTAAATACTATCATTAGACTGAGGCAAACAGAAGAAAAGTGAGTCGATCAGGGTCACACAGCCAGGAATTGTCCAACGAGGGATCTGAATTCAGGTCTGCCAGACTAGTACTCTACCCACCATCCCACCAGCTGCCTTATTTGATGATCACTTAGAACCACAGCATCATTCCTCGGAAAACAAGCAGATGATTTTTCCTGGGAGGGGGAGAGGAACCTTTCTAAACAACTCACTTTTCTTCCTCATCAGAATCATCCCTATTCTGTTGGAAACAAACATAGGGAGGAACCTCTTTGACACAGCCCCCTCACTCCCTTACCTTCTGTCTCATGAAAGCAAATCATTTGGTTGCAGTGCTGGACGTGGGGCTTATTTTTTCTCTGCAGGAGAACTCTGGGTTATTTAAATCTTCCTTGTTGATATCTAATTTTTTTTCTCTCATCTTGTGGCTATCTAATGGATTTGAAGTATGTTTCAAATTTCCTGCGGCGATCAAAGCTTTTCAACTATTTAAATTCCAAGAACTTGACTTGGAACAGTTAATTGAAGGCTGAAAGCACCACCCTGGTCACAACAAATATTTGTGTGCTCTTTATGCAAAGTGATGCTCAGCATCAAAGCTTCCACATCTCTTGTTTGTTGTTCTTGTCTCCCCCCACAACAAAACCGCCCTATTCCAGCTTCACTTAGCATGTTCTTTTGCAGCTCTCCAATGCACTTGCATATACTGTTGTGTATATAAGCTTATCTTCTTCTCATATCCTATTGCTGAAAATGTAAGATCTATGAGGGTCCAATTCGAGCTTAACTTTCTATCTCACAGAGGACCTTGACAAAATGCTCTACATACAGTAGGCACTCAATGAATGCTTTTAAAATTGAACTTTAATGGGATAATAATAGCCATATTTTTATTTCCATATTTTTATTTTCCATTTTTTTATTTCCATATTTTTATAAACCAAGTACCTTCATTGCCTTCTGAAACATTAGCTGACTCTTCCTTCATTATCAATCTTACCATTTTGGTTTATATCAATGAAAATCCCAGTTCTCTTACTGATTAACTTTGGAGTTGCTTTGAATTCAGTGTAATTCAGTGTCCCTTTCAGATTCCAGCAGATTTTCAAGTTGTAAGTAGGGAGAGACAGACTCAACAGAAATGTACTGTGTGAATGAGTGGTTTGTAGAAGGTGAGCCCCTTTTTAGATGGGAGTGAGATTATTCCACACTTGTTAAAGGGAGTGTGAAGCTTTACACAGTCCATTTGCATATGAAAAAAAATCAACTGGGATAACTAACTTAGAAGCCAGATGGCAGTGGATAGAGTATTGAGCCTGGAGTTCAGGAAGACTTGAGTTCAAATTTGACCTCAGACATTTACTAGCTGTGTGACTCTGGCCAGACATTTAACCTCTCTCTGCCTCAGTTTCCTCTATTGTAAAATTAAGATAATAACAGTACCTACCTCCCAAGGGTTCTTGTGAGGATCTAATGAGATAATATGTATAAAGTGCTTAGCACAGTGCCTAGGCACACAGTAGGTGCTATATAAATGCTTATTCCCTTCCCAGGTCATAGCTTGCCTCTATACCTTTTTGTTAATCACTCATTTGCTTAGATCCAAACTGAGAACCTTAGAGTTAAAAAACAAACAGGGCAACTCTGAACCCCAGAGCTGGTCATTTTGGGGGCACATAGCTATTGCATGATTAATGCCTTGCCTGCAGACATGAAGATTTGGAAAATGTGTTGACTGGTTGCCATAATTTAGAATTAGTTCTTTCTCTGAGGGGACCAAGCCCTGAACTAGGAAGAACTGTTTAAACAAAAAATAGGGATAAACATCTGGTCTTTCCCCTTGATGTGGCAAGCCTCGGAGTCAAGGCCTTCAAGGAAAAGAGAGAGGCGACTACCTATCTATGTTCCACTAAGGGTCTCTGCTTTTTCCTAAAAAGCACAGCAATATTCCAGCCTCGGATCGCAGCCTGGTCTCTAGTCAGTAGAGATGGTAGAGATTGCAACTTCCCATCAGGGAACAAGCCCAGGGAGCCATTTGTCTAGCAGATATGCCCTGGCCTGTAAGTCTGATCCATCCAGTGCAGGTAGCCATTGGCAGTGCAATGAGCTGCATGTAAATAGAATGAGCTCTCTGAAGAGAGAAAGAAGGAAATAAGACCTCAAGGCCTTGAATCCAGACTGGAAAGGTGCCTTGATTACCTGTGTTCTCTATCCATGTGCCTTATTCCCATTGTACTTTAAGCTTGTGCCCATTCTCCCTGTGGACACAGTGTGTTTTGTGGGGAAAAGCACTCCAGCTGTTTTATTTTTTCCCTTTGGAGATATTTTGTAACTAGTTTTTGTGTTAGGTTATTTGAGTAGCAAAAGTGAGAAATCATTAGAATATGATTGCAAATTATAGCGCCTAAGACTTGAAATCTATACATGTCTCTAAGTAAATGCCTTTGGTAAGAGCTCTGCTGGTTGATTGTTACTGGGAGACACACTGGTGGGGGCTAAAAGTACTTTAAAGTCACTTTGTATTTTTTCTCCAAAAGCTTTCCCCTATATTATCTCATCCAATGACTATCAGCACCATAGGAGACCCTGCATATTTTTGGAAGAAAATTGATCATAATTAATATACTCATGACAGAACAAATTCCACCAGCATACGTTAATTAGTGCCTCTGGCTATCCCAAATCCATCCTGGGTCTCCTGCACTATCATTAGTACTGTTTCCTCACTGAGTTGCATTGTCCTTAATCTGTTTTTCTTTCTTTCTCCTAATTTCACTGTCTCTTTCTCTGGATTTGCTCTTACCTTTTTGTAGACTCACTAGTTTTTGGCACCCTCCTCCCTCTCTCTGTGCTTGCTCCTCTGTCTCTCTAAGTATATGCCATCCTTACGTTAGAAATCCCTGCAGACCTTGTGGGACAGTCTCTGGTTTACCTGGGAGGAAGAGAAGATAGAGGAGGGGTAGGGTGTCTGGAGCTACCAGAACAAACATGAAGCATACAGTTATATTCCCAGGCCTAACAAAGTGAGTGGCTCGTTCGATTTTTTTAATGTTTATTTCTGTCCACAGCCTGAAGCTATACCTTATGCTCTAATAATTTCCTCACTTTTCCTAATGTTGCTACTGAGTATAGATTCATTCACTTAGAACACGCCTTGATTTGGGCAGCAGTGTATTTGTCTCTCCATTGCTTATCTAAGAAAATGATTTCATATTTCCTTAAATCTTTTCTCCTTTTCTTTGGGTCTGTTATTTGTTTTAGATGGCATGATGAATGAAGGGTGGTGGTTGTGATCAATTCAGCATTCATAGCCCAACCAAAGATAGTTACACTGCTGATGGATTCAAATGAAACAACCATGGATTAAGCCCCTACTATGCACAGGTAAAAGTGGCTCCTGCCCTCATGATGTCTACTTTCTAATAGGGGAATGTGACGTATTCATAAGTAATCATAAGAGAGAATAATACATAATAAGGGCATGAGAGGAGTACAAAGTGTAATTAAGTCTTACAAGGGAAAGGAGGGGATCAGGGAAGGCTTCGTGGAGATTGGGGGTACCTAACTGGGCTTCAAAGGATGAGTAGGAGTTCAGCAGATGGGGTAAAGAGACGGCATTTCAAGTCAAGGTGCACCAGAAACGAAAGCATGGAAGCAGGAAAGCACAGTGCTTATGCTGGGGATGGCAAGCAGCCCAATTTGACTAGAGCATCAGATACACAGAGGGCCACAGTATAATTTAATCTATAGAAG
Organism: Pseudocheirus occidentalis; assembly: GCA_028646575.1. Classification (NCBI taxonomy): domain Eukaryota; kingdom Metazoa; phylum Chordata; class Mammalia; order Diprotodontia; family Pseudocheiridae; genus Pseudocheirus; species Pseudocheirus occidentalis. The sequence goes on along the minus strand of CM053596.1, from coordinate 77,318,174 downwards.
TACTTTGATGCCAGATTGTGGAGGGCCTTAAACAGCAGGGGTCTGAAATAGTAGGCAATTAGGAGACACTGAAGGATTTTAAGCACGGTCAGCTCCATGTAACATTGGGAAAAGTGAGAAATCATTCAAATATATAGTATGGTCGCAAGTTATGGCACATAAGACTTGAGGAAACCTATGCCTGTCATCTAAATATTTAGTTTGTCATGTAATTTCAAAGTATTGTGCATTAAAAAAATAAGCTTAGAACGTAAAGGAAGATTTGCTTGCTTTTGGTCTTAGATTTTCCTTGTATCTCAATCATACATAGTAGTAACTGGGAGTGATATTGGTATGGCATAGGGCAATAGTGTGCTTGATTAGAAGTAACATTGGATGTGGAGTGAGAAGCCTGAGTCTTTACGAGTCCAGCTAAGTCACTTAATTTCCCTGGGTCTCAGTTTCCTCCTCTGTAAAATGGGAGTTGGACTTAGATGGTCTTTAAAATTCCTTCCGATTCAGAATCCTCTAAAATTTTCTATGAAAAATATTGGCCATATAAATTTGATAGATAAGATTTTATTGTTTGTTCATGAACTGACACTGTATAAGATAATCTCTTAGCGATTCTGCCCCTGTATAATGTACTGTTGGTGGAGTTGTGAACTGGTCCAACCATTCTGAAGAGCAATGTGGAACTATGCCCAAAGAGCTACAAAAATGTGCATACCCAAAATCCAGCAATACTACTACTAGGTCTGTAACCCAAAGAGATCATAAAAATGGGAAAAGAGTCACATGTACAAAAATACTTACAGTAGCTCTTTTTGTGGTAGCAAAGAATTGGAAACTGAGGGGATACCCTTCACTTGGGGGAATGGTTGAACAAGTTATAATTTATGATTATGATGGAATACTATTATGCAATAAGAAATGACAAGCAGGCAGATTTCAGAAAAAGCTGGAGAGATTTACATGAACTGATACAAAGTGAAGCAAGCAGAACCGTTGTACACAGTAAAAGCAATATGATGCTCAACTATGAGTGACTTGTCTATTCTCAGCAATACAAAAATCCAAGACAATTCCAAAGGACTGATGATGAAGCATTGCCTCCAGAGAAAGAACTGATAGACTTGGAATGCAAATTGGAGCATACTATTTTTCACTTTCTTGATTTTTTTGTGGTATTTTTTGTTTTTGTTTGCTTTGTTAAAATCTGTTTTCTTCCTCTAATATGGAAATAGATTTTCCATGATTTCACATTGTATAATCTATATCAAATTGCTTACTGTCTCAAATGGAGAATTTAGAACTCAAAAATTTTAAAAACAAATGTTAGAAATTGTTTTTACATGTAAGTGAGGGGAAATATTATTCAAAGAAAAAGGAAAAAAGCAATTCTGTCCCTGATTCACTCAGGAATAAGATTCACTTAGAGGTCTCTAACTTCCTTGTGGCTTTGATCCATACTTTGTGCCCAGAGCCACCCAAACCCAAGAGGCAGCAGCATAAAATAGGGCAGAGAAAAAACAGACCTTCTGCTCTAGGATCAAAGTTAATCTCATTTGGTAGTTCACCTTTTGCTGACCCTCTACGTTCCAGGACTTTGGACCCTTTGGTCATAGAACTTTGGTTCTTTCTGTTCTTCCCTACATTGCTGATTTTTTTTTTAACATAGCTTTCTTCTTCTCTAGACCTACAGCATTTTTCTGGAGTACTCCTTTCCAGGATCTCAGGCTTAGCCCTCTCTGGTGGGCCCTTTCTTCCCATTGCCTCCTTATGCCTCTTCGTGAGAGATTTGAAAGACAAAGGGTAATCAGCAGGGCTATGAGAAAATGGAGCACAGCTAAGAAATTGTCCCCCAAATAGAAGGCTCCCCCAGGAGTCTTGACTGCAGTTGATTTAAAAAAAAATTAGATGTAAACTGTATTTTAATTTCCATTGATGAGGGCAGGTCTTTTTTTTTTAATTTTTTTTTTCTTTTTGCTTTTAGGAAGGCAGTTGGGGTTAAGTGACTTGCCCAAAGTCACACGGCTAGTTTTTGTGTTAAGTGTCTGGGGTCACATTTGAACTCAGGTCCTCCTGACTCCAGTGCTGGTGCCCTATTCACTGCACCATCTAGCCGCCCCAAGAGCAGGTCTTTAAATATATAAGGAAGAGCATGAGAAGAAAATCAAGAACGAGCAGATGCATGAAATATACCCAAAAATCAGTTTTATTTTCCTCATCCTCCACAGAAAGGTGGAAAGTGGGGAGATTTCACTTCCTGAGGCTGACTGAGTCCTAGATGTCCCAGCATTCTTGACTCTGTCTTCTCTGGGAGCACCCTGTCCCCAACCCTGGCCACTATAGCTCCATGTTCAGAGTCAGTTCAAGTGCACAGCTATTTTAGGCAACTGATTCATTGCTGCACTCTCCAGGGCCATTCTTTAAACCACAATCAAACCACCTTTGTGGGGGAAGGAGGGGAGGATGCTTTGGCCACAGGTGTTGGTTGTGCATAGGTCAGTCTAATCTACTGCAATAATGGAGTGACTGATGATTACACAAGATGAAAATGAGGTCAGGGACAATCTGAGAGGGACGTGCTGACAAGGGCCATGCCCATAAAGGGGCAAGTTACACCTTGTATTCCCCAATGTTTTTTCATTGGTGAAATTAGATTAAAAAGAATATTAAGGACAGAATTTAAGGGGGTAAAGAAAGCATGTAGGCCTTTATATACTGTATAAAGAAATGGAGGACAGTCCCATGATAGAATCATAATAATAAATAATACGGCATTTATGTCACACCTACTAGGTACCAGGCATTGTGTTAAGCAGGTTACAAATATTATCTCATTTGGTCCTTACAATAGCTCTGGGAGGCAAGGTGCTGTTATTATTCCCACTTTAGAGCTGAGAAAACTGAGTCCCAAAGTAACACAGCCAGTAGGTACCAGACCAGATAGAAACTCAGGTCCTCCTGATTCCAAACCTTGCTCTTCACCCACCACACCACCCGGCTCACTCTAATTTTTGTCCTGGCAATTTCTGGGCTGATTGTGTGTCCTGTATGTAGGACCGGGTAGAAAGCCACTTGGACCATCTCCCCAATTTCCTGATGATTGATTTATTGGAAACACTGACCTGCAGTGGGGCAAGTCCTGAATTATTCTGGGTAAAGGGTCACTTTAAAAAAAATTGATGTTGATGCTTTGGGTTTCTTTATTTAATTTTTTTTTTTTTTTACTTCCTAGTAACCCTGACCCCTACCCCCAACCAATACAACTCTCCCTTGTAGCAAAGAAAAAGAGTTAAGCCAAAGCAAACTGAAACTTCAGCAGTACATCCAGCAGTGGAGAAAGAACGCATTTAAAGCAGCAATCTCTTGAAGAAGGTTGTTCTGGGAAGGGGTTATGGGATGGCCATGGGGATGTATGACAGATCAGTTGGAGAGAGGGAATTTAGGTTGCATCCAGGGGTGTTCTGGCAGATGTTTAACAACTGGATCTCCAGGGAAAAAAATTTATACATGACACCCCTTAAAGCTTAATCTGCCTTATTAATGTTTTCTCCATCAATAAACAATAAATCATAGGGGTGGCTAGGTGATGCAGTGAATAGAACTGCCCTGGAGTAGGGAGGACCTGAGTTCAAATCCAGATTCATCCACTTAACACAAAACTAGCCAAGTGACCTTGGGCAAGTCACTTAATCCCAATTGCCCTACCTTTCCCCCTCCAAAAAAGCAAAAAAATAAAATGAATAAACAATAAATCAAGCCTTGGTTTGCAGCATTTGCCAATCTCTGCAGTGGAAATGTTCACCCTGAAAATTTAGCAATAAGCTTTGAGATCAGTTTGAGCTGACCACAGCACACCCCTGGCTACATCTCACACTCCATGCAATAGTCAGTTGTGAGACCAGTCTCCTAAATGAACCCCCTGTCTGCCCCCTTCGCCTATTGTGCTGGACAGTATCACATTCTGCCCTCTCTCGTTGCTGACCTCCTTCCACCCCACAAGCTGTCAGCTTCTCCCCTTATGCACCAGTCTCTAGGTCAGTCAACAAGAATATATTGTGGTCATTTTGCGCTAAGCACTGTGCAAGAATATGTTGGTGGTCATAATACAGCACTTATTATGTGCCAGGCGCTGGGCTGAGTGTTTTATAATCTTGTTTGATAATCATAATAACCTCAGGAGGTGGTGCTGTGTCTCCATTTCATGGTTGAGGAAACTGAGGCAGAAATTAAATGACTTGTCCAGGGTCACAGAGCTAGTAAGTGTCTGAGGGTAGATTTGAACTCAGGTCTTCCTGATTTCAGGCCTAGTGTTCTATCCATTGTGCCACCTAGCTGCCAGGAAATACACACATACACACACACACACAAAATAGATTAGATAGATATGTACGCATATATATATATGTGTATATATTTATAGTACATATACTAAATAACTATAAAATATATAAAAACATATACATGAAAAACATACCAGGAAAATCCTCTGTAGAAGACAGAATTGGAGCCTGATCTTAAAAGGAGTCAGGAAGCAGGAGGTGGTAAGGAGGGCGGGCATTCCAGGCAAGGAAAACAGCCGGTAGTGGAATACTGTGTGTGGGAAGCTTCAAGGCCATTGTCAGTGCATCAGGGAGTGGTGGAGGGGACTGAAGCATAAGAAGGTTTGACAGGTAGGAAGGGCACAGGTTGTGAGGAGATTTAAGGGTCCTGGAGGTAAAGGGAGTCCTTTTGTTATTGTTGGTCAGTGGATTTTAAAGCCATATCTGACTCTTTGTGATCCCATTTGGGGTTTTCTTGGCAAAGCCACCAGAGTGGCTTGCCATTTCCTTCTCCAACTCATTTTACAGATAAGGAAACTAAGACAAACAGGGTTAAGTGACTTGCCCAGGGTCACACAGCTAGTGTCTGAGGCCGAATTTGAACTCAGGAGGATGAATCTTCCTGACCTTAGGCCATCCAGGTTCAGGAAGACCTTAGGTCATTTACTCTTCCTTTGAAAAGTGGTATAGTCATGGTAACAGCAAACATTGTCTGATGATCAGCTGTGATAGACTTAGTTCTCAGCAATACAGTGATCCAAGACAATTCCAAAAGACTCATGGTGGAAAATGCTATAACATCTATCCAGAGAAAGAGCTATTGAGTCTGAATACAGATCAAAACATACTATTTTCACTTTTTTTTTTGTTGTTGGGGTTTTTTTTTTGTTCTTCTCTCTTTTGTTCTGTTTTTTTTTCTTCCATAACACGACTAATGTGGAAATGTTTCCATGATTGCGCATGTAGAACCTATATCAGACTGCTTGTCGTCTTGGGGAGGAGAATGGGGGAAGGAGGGAGGGAAAAATTTTGGAAATCAAAATATTATTTAAAAAAAAGAATGTTGAAAACTATCTTTACATGTAATTGGAAAAAAATAAATACTATTTACATAAAAAAAGAAAAGTAGTATAGAATGAGAAGCACCTTTCATTGAGCAGACGGCATCAACAACAACAAACTTGTGAAATTACAAATAGGGCTGAAAAGCATCTCTATTCAGTAACTTGGGCACAGAGTAATGCAAAGCAAAGGAGTCTGATAAGGACTTGAGGGCCAATCTTGGGCTTATCTAGACAAATACATGGTCTCACTGCAGAATGCTGCAGCCATAGCCACCATTGATGCCAGAATGGTAGGAGGAAGAAGACAGATCTTCTTTCCCTCCTTGATGGAAGTCCAAGGGAGAAGTGGCAGAGTCCTGAAGTGAGATGCTCACAAGAGGGTGAATGGAGGCTTTCTATAGCACTCAACCTCAGTGGGTGGCACTTCCTAGATTAGTCAACAATCATTTTTGATACAACCTCATACTTACAAAGAGCAAGAACCTACCAGAGCCACTGAGAATTCATGTTCTTTAGCAAGAGGCCAGAGCACATGTCCCATCAGAATGAGACAGAGAGCCTACTCAGCTCCATGAGAAACATTTCAATCAAATCTCCACCAGACCTTTACAACATTTCTTGTACCTTTTCCCTTCTCTCCTTTCACATAGCCTCCATTCTGGTTCAAGGCCTTGGCCCTTCTTATCTGGATTATTGTAATAGTTTTCTAACTGATTTCCCTGCCTTAAATCTTGCCCCACTCCAATCCATTCACTGCCAAAATGATTGTCCTAAGGAACAGGATTGACCGTGGCATTCCTTTACTCAATAAACTCCAGTGGTTTCTTATTGACTCTAGGATAAAATATAAACTCTTCTGTTTGGCATTTCAAGACCTTGGCAACCTGACCCCAACTAGCCTCTCAGTTATATATTACTCTTATTCTTTTACTCTATGGCCAGCCAAACTGGTTTTCTTATGGCTCCTCCTCCATCCCACATCTCTGTATCTTTATGTTGGTCATCCCCCATGCTTGAACACTCTCTTCACTTTTGCCTCTTAAAATTCCTTATTTCCTCAAGCAAAAGGAAGTGGACACACACACACACACACACACATATACAAACACTAAAAAGAATGGAAGCTAAGAACATGCCCATCGTTTGGGAAATGACAATAAATCACGATATAAAAATAGAGTGGAGGGGTGACTAGGTGGCACAGTGAATAGAGCACCAGCCCTGGTGGCAAGAGGACGTGAGTTTAAATCTGGCCTCAGACATTTAACACTTACTAGCCATGCGACCTTGGGCAAGTCACTTAACACCAATTTCCCTGCCTTCCCTCCTCCAAAAAGCAAATTGTACACACACACACACACACACACACACACACACACACACACAGTGGAATGCTAATGTGTTATAGGAAATGATTAAGGAAATAGTTTTTAAAAATCTGAGAAGACTTAGAGGATCTGGACTCACTCTTCTGACCTCCCTAAATGAGCACAATCAGAAAGCAATTTATTCAATGGCACCAATATATGTAAAGAAACATCTTTGAAAGACTTAAGAACTCTGATCAATACAATGACCAACCGTAATTGCAGAGGGCTGATGTTAAAGTATCCTGCCTGCTTCCTGACAAAATTGTGATAGATTCAGAGTTCCAGCTGAGATATAGACATATGTATATGGATAATATGAATTTGGATATAGGATTCTGATTGTATCACCTTTTAATCTGGCAGCATTTGGTATGTTTCCTCACGAGTCCTTTGGGACTATGTTGATCAGACCTTCTCCAGCTGATGGGTACCCCCTCAGCTACCAATTCTTTGCAAGTTTATCTGATAAGAATCAAGTCTATATAAGAATAAGAGCTATTCCCCAAGTAATAAATGTTCAAAGGATATGAACAGGCATTTTGCAGAAGCAGAAACTCAAGCTATCAATAGCCAAATGAAAAAAGCTTTAAATCACTAATGAGAGAAATATAAATTAAAACAACTCTGAGGTTCCTTAAACCCATCAGATGGATAAAGTTAAGCAAAAAAGGAAAATGACATGTTGGAGGGGCTATGGAAAATAGATACATTAGTGCCCTGTTGATAGAACTGTGAACTGTTCCAACCCTTCTGGAAAGCAATGTGGAAATATGCTCCAAAGTTTATTAAATTGTGTAAGACCTTTGATCTAGTGATACCAATATTGGATTTATACACCAAAGAGATGAAAAAAAAGAGTGAAGGGCTCATTTGTGCAAAAATATTTATAACAGCTTTTTTCATTGCGACAAAGAATTGGTAATTGGAAACTGAGGTGGTACCCAAGAATTGGGGAAATAGGTAAACAAATTATGGTATATTGTATATAGTGTGTGGTATAATGGACTACTATTACACTGTAAAAAAAATTATGACACCTAGGAAGACTGGTATAAGTTAATGCAGAGAAAAATGAGTAAAACCCAAAGAAGAATGTATATAATAACATTATTGTAAAGACAAACAACCTTAAAAGACTTAGGAACTCTGATCGACACAATGATCCAATGTTGGGATTCATGTATTAAAAGACTCAATAAATAGGTAGTTGGGGCCACGTTGTTCAGGGCTTAAAACGTTGTTTCAAACAGAAGGATTTATGTTTGATTTTACTATAGAGAGCTACTAGAATTTGTCGAGTAAAGGAATGTCTTGCTTAAACCTGTGCTTTGGGACAATCATTTTGGCAACCATGTAGAGAATGGATAGGAATGGCACAAGATTTAAGGGAGTAAGACCAAGTAGAAGGCAATTATAATGGTCCACATGAGAGGTGCTTGAACCAGGGTGACACTTGGTGAATGGAGAATGTAAAACCCTCCATCGATGACTATCCCCCCCCCCTTTTTTTTGTCATCTTCATCAATCTGCTGGGCATGAAATAAAACTTTAGAATTGTTTCAGTTTATATTGCTCTTATCACTACTTTGGTGCAATATTTTTATTAATCACTAATTGTTTGTATTTCTCTTTTGGGAACTGTCTGTTCATATCCTTTTTAAAATTCTCCAATTAATTATTCATCAGAGAAAGGTTTTTGGTGTGGTATGTTTGTGTTAATACTCTGTATATCTTGCTTACTAGATAATGGTGACATCTTAAAGAATGACAAAGTGAGTGCAATTTGAAATTGAAGCTATGGAAAGAGTATGTTGAAAATGGATGTTTGGAAATGCTTATATTGTCATATGAATTTTTTGCCAAAAACTAAATGTGTCACCTGTAAAAACTCTTGTATTACACATTTAAAAAAAACACTCAAAACCAGAATGTTCTAAACTGTTTAAAAAATCTTCTAAATGAAGTTTTAATGGGTTTTTAACCCATTTGTTAAAAACATAAAAATGCAACGACCTTGGATTAATTTGCAAGATCAATTGACATCAGGGTAGATGGAAATATATAGCCAAATTTCAGCAAAATCCTTTGCATAAGTGGTAGATGGAATTGAAAAATTAGTATTTTGATTTAGTAAGCAGAGCCAACAGTGCACTTCTGTTGTGATCTACTTATCTCCGTGAATTTTCTTTTCCTGATAAGTCAGTGGCTAAAACCATGTACTGAAATCAATTTAACATTGAACTATGTATATAATAAATAAATATAAATATTTATGTAAATAAGCATATGTCAGTTTAAACATTTTACTGATGGAATGTGAGATTGTTAAGTTCGGAGAATTCTTATTTATAGAGTTCACTTTACTACAAGGTATTCTGGAGAGGGATCAAATTGAGGGCAAAAGACAGCAGTCTTCTGAGACACAGAGGATAAAAAGTTCATTCAGCCTTTCCCCTCCAAATAGTGCAGGCCCAGAGCAGAAATGAAATACTGTTGCATCCATAGGACTTTTTACAGATACTTACTGTAATTCTACTTAATCAAAGCAGTGAGTGCATATTCATTTAAAGCTTACTCCATATGAAAGAAAAGTATATTTAATAGAAACACAGAGAAAATTTTTTTAAAAGCATCCCCTATATCTTTTTTTGAAATTTAATATTGTATGTGAGTTCATAATGATGTGTTTGTCCATCATCAGGGAAGTGATGACATGACTTACAGTTAATTTGGATTTGAGGGAGGGAGGGCTGTGAAAGGTTACCAGCCTCACTTTCTCCTCCAGATCAACCTGGGTCCAGTGGCCAGATATTCATCAGGATGACTCGAGATGACCCAGAATGCCATGGGAGACCCTGGCCCTTTAAAAGCTAAGGTCTTTTCAGTTTCTCATTTTGGGTGAGGTAACATCCATTCAGTAAATAGGCCTCTTTAAGAAGTGAGTCAAAGGATGGCCCCTTCAATTAGAAAAAAGAAAAAAAATTCAAGTTGGGAAGGGAAGACCCTCAGGGTTGCTGTTCCAAAGAGAAGCAGTTACCATAGACATTCACTCTAAGCCAGGAGGGCCCAAAATGCAGCCATTAAGTGGAGCTTGGGCAGGGACCTATTGTGGTCCAGTCTATGAGAATGATATTCATATTAGCAGAAGGCAAGATAGTGCAGTAAGACCTCTATTTGAACCTTACCCTTACTAACTCTATGACTATGGGCAAGTTTCTGTGCCTGTTTCCTCATCTGTAAAGTGGGGATAGTAATAACAATAGTCAGAGGACTTGAACTCAATACCCAGCTCTGCCATTGACTACCTTTGTGACCTTAGGCAAGTCATTTACCCTCCCTGAGCTTTGTTTTTCTCATTCATAAAAAGCCGTTGACTTAGATGACCTTTGGAAGGAGTTATCCAACTCCGAGATCATCAATGAAAGTTTCTATTACACATGTTGCAGGGCATGTGTGTGTGTATACACACACATACACATATACATACATACATACATACATACATATTATATATATATATATATATATATCCTTTCTTGCCTATTTTGATTTTGAAATTGCCAAAAATTTGAGGGGGGGAAGGAGTTTCTTCCCAAATACAACTGCTCACCCACTTCTGTGTAATACATTGCTTACATTTTTCTTTCTGCAGAATTTGAAATTTAAAATTATTGTCTTCAGTAGGAAGTGAAGATGTACATTCAGTAGGCCCCAAGCTGGCACTGCCTCACATATTCCAATGATTGCTATCTTTTTTGATTTTTCAACAGTCAGGACTTCATAATCTAGTCTAAAATAGGAATCCTTTCAGCTTTTCATGTTTTAAAAATATGCACTTTTTTTATAATCACTTGCTTCAAACTTAAAACTTTTAAAGCTTGAATGCAAAATTTAAAGATATATTAATTGAGAGTCTCCTAATTTGGGTTATTCCTTGGAAAATATGTACGCCTTCTCAGAAGTGAAGCCTTTGCCCTGTCTGGCTTTATCCAGCTAGTGTTTCAAACAGCCTCTTTCATATTTATTACTTGTGATGATTTCCATAATCAACATTCATAAAAGCAAAGATTTCGGGCTAGAAGGCACTTTAAGATCATCCAGTTGATTTTACAGGTGAGGTAACTGAGGCCCTGGTATGTAAAGTCACTCCTCCGTGTTCATGCAGATAATGAACGGCAGAGACAAGATTTCAACCCAGATCCTTTGATCCCTGGCAGCCAGGTGGTTCAGTGGACAGAGCACTGGGCTTGGAATCAGGAAAACTCATTGTCATGACTTCAAATCCAGCCTCAGACACTTACTAGCTCTGTGACGCTGGGCAAGTCACTTAACCCTGTTTGCCTCAGTTTCCTCATCAGCAAAATGAATTGGAGAAGGAAATGGCAAATCACTCCAGTATCTTTCCCAAGAAAACTCCAAATGGGGTCACAGAGAGTTGGATATGACTGTAACGACTCAACAACAACAAAAACGTTTTGATTCCTCCATTTTGCATCTGCCACCTTGCCTGGTTTCACCTCCACGGAGCAGGATGCCCCGCCCAGAATAAGCTCTTTACTTCTAAGCTCCCCACCATGCCACAAACACAAGCGCTTATTGACACCACCTCCCTCAGCCTTTTCCCCCTCTGATTGGAGGGCTGAAGTAGCACACCAAGCTCCTCCCAATGCCTTCCTTTTTAAAAGGCAGAAACTGGACTTAGCCAACTTCATTGTGTCTGCTGCCTTGTTTGGTTTCACCTCCATGCAACAAGATGCCCCTGGGTCAGGTAACAGTAAGTGCTTAATAAATGTTTGCTGGATTTGCTTGGTTCCCAAAGGCTCAAAGGCAGCACTTCTATTGAACCATGCTGCCTTGTTTTATTTGGTCCTTACCTATGATTTCATTGGTAGGAAGAACACTTGGTCTAAAAAAAAAAAGTTCCTCTACCTGCAGAGTGTCCAGTGTTCTGTAATTTATGATCTTAGAGAGTGGTCTGGTTGAGAATTTGTCTGGAGAGAAGTCAGGCAACTGGCCCAGTGACAAAAAGTTGGTATATGTCAGAGGAAGAACTCAAAACCTAGTCAATTCATTATATGCCTCACCGCCTCTTGTGCTATCTTAATAGTTTAAAATGGGTCAATATTTTAGGTAGTTATTAGTGTTCCTTCCCTTCTCTTTGAATGAACATCTACATGCTTATCTGTTTACACATTATAATCTTCCAACAGGGTCATAGATTAAGAACTAGAAGGCATTTTAGAAACTCTAGTCTTCCCATTCAATCCATTGCCATTCAACTGCCACAACACCTAATGGGTGTTACACTCCCACTCAGTAAACACCAGTGGCTCCCTCTTACCTTTAAGATCGAATATAAATTCCTCTGTTTGGCATTTAAAACTTGTTTGTAACCTACCTTTCCAAACTTATATGTATTTCTCTCTTTCATGAACTTTATTGTCTAAGTCTAGTCCAGGGGTGGGGAACCTTACAGCCTTCAGGTCTCAGGTTCCCCACCCCTGGTCTAGTCAAACTTGCTTTCTAACCGGTCCTCACACTAAATATTCCATTTTCCACCTCCATGAGGGGAATGACCTCTCTTCACTTCTGCCTCTTAGAAATTCTAGTTTTCTCTGATTGTTCTGTCAGCTTACTTTGAAGTGACAAAAAGCCTTTTAATTGGCTGCTGAGTCAGAACTGAGTGTGGGTACAAAAAGCTGAAACAGATAAGCTTCCTCCATTGCCTGATGGGGAATGAATCAAGAACTTCTGTAAGCCTCCAGGTGTGGGGAGAAATAGCAAAGGAAATATCCTTGTAACCTACTACGGGCTCCCTTATCTCCCCACCCAGGCACTGTGTGGCTATCTATGAATGCGTGTCACTGTTTTATTTCTTTTCTTTCGGTGTATCTGTTTCCATATCCTAGGTGAATGAGTACTAGAGATGGAACAGATCAGTTAATCACCTTCTGAGTTTTGAAAGATTGGAAGAATCAGCAAAGGTCTCTTCAGTAACAGAAGCTGGTAGCAGCCATAGCCGAGTCTGGAGAGAAACCAGGTCTGCTTGAACCAGGAATCTGCTTGAAACATCCCAGAGGTGAATTAACCAACCCTTCTATGAGGGTTCTGTTCTATGCAAGGGAGAGTGTACTGTGTCCATCACCCCAAACTGAACTATGCCACACCTTGAAGTGAACTTTTTAGTGATGGAGGACAAGATGTTTTGTGATCACCATTTTAAATTTTAATCTACTCTCCTTAAACCAAGTCAGTCAATAAACATTTATTAAGTACCTTCTGTGTGCTGGGCACTGTGCTAAGCACAGGATACAAAGAAAGGCAAGAGATAATCCCTACCCTTGAAGAGTTCAAAACCTAATGAGGGAGACAATATACAAATATATCTAAATATGTATATGAACAAAATATGGAGAGGGCAAAATGGAGATAGTCTCAGTGGGAAGGTACTAACATTAAGGGGGATCAGGAAATACTTCTTACAGAAAGTGACATTTAAGCTGGAGAAAGCCAGTGAAGCCAGGAGGCAGAAATGATGGAGAGAATTCCAGGCATGGGGGATAGCCTAGAATTTATTTTCATAAATACCCACAGTAAGGAGATGTAATGTCTTGTTCTAGGAAGATACTAATGTCTCTGGTTCAAAGAGGAGTAAGGCATAAGACCGAGAAGGTAGGAGGGAGACAGGTTATAAAGGGCTTTGAATGCCAAATGGAAGATTTTTCTATTTAATCTTAGAAGTAACAGGGAAGGGGGATGGCTAGGTGGTGCAGTGAATAGAGCACCAGCCATGGAATCAGGAGGACCTGAATTCAAATCTGGCCTCAGACACTTAACACACGCGC
>CM053596.1:77251209-77304085 GCA_028646575.1 Pseudocheirus occidentalis | reverse complement strand
CTCACGACCGTTTCTCAGCCTGGTCCTTGGAAGTTCTCAGTAGAAGCTGTAGAAGGAGGATCTCAGGAAAAGGTGCAATCTCCAGGTGGTGACTGAGAAAAAGAGCTCAAGGTCCTCCTGGTTCTCTCCTTATATACAGTGTAGCTCCTCCCTGTTCAGCCCCTTCCTGTTAAGGTGTGAACTACTCCCAAGGAGTTAACTGGAAATAAGGAGCTAAGCCTTTACTAGGTGCTAAGTTCCTTTACTAGGTGCCAATAGAAAGGGGCATGGAAGATCTTCTGATTTCATTAACATTACATATGGTATCCTGGATTTCTTGGTTTTGGGGTCATGGTTTTTAAGTAGTTCAGTGATTCTTAAATTTGGTATCCTTGAACTGATTTTTTTGGTCAGTTTGTTTTTGAAAGTAGATATATTACTTTTTTCTTTCAATCTGACTTTGTTCTATTATTTCTTATTGTCTCATGACATCACTTAGTTCTCTTGGCTCCATTCTCTTTTTCAGGGAGTATACTACTTGGATCACATGCTTTACCTTCTGTTCTGAGCTATTGATTTTCTTTCTAATTTTTTTCTTGTGAGCTGTTATTTCACTTATAATTCTATTTTCTCCCCTCTTGCTTCATTACTTCTGGGTACTCTTATGCAAGTACCCAGAGTTTCTAAGAGCTTATGGCTAATTTTTTTTCCTGAGACTTTATTTATAATTATTATGCAGTTACTCTCTCTAGAGTTACCTCTTGGATATCAGCTGACCTAATATTTCTTCAATATTTTCCTCTGTTTACTCATATCTCCAATCTCAGCTCCTGATTTGTTTTGGAGGGTATATCCAGGGTCTGGCACATCCTCTACCCATATTCTTGAATGCAGTAGTCAGGTCCTATTTTGTATGATATGAGTTTCTTGGGCTCCTATCGCTGGCTTTCATCTTCCCTAAATGTGTCTACTCCCTGAGTGCTGGCAGGCTTCAGCAGGCTTACTGATTTTTCTCTTTGGATTTTTTGATGTTCATTCGATCTGGCACATGTTTTAAAAGATAACTGCAAGACTATGTGGGAAATCTGAGTTCCTCTATACCTTCCATACTACCATCTTTATACCCAAAGCTTAATTTTAAAATATCTTAATTACTTAGCTCTTTGGCTGGGATGGGGTGGGAAAGTGAGGGAAGGGAGTATTACCCTATCCCTGAATCAAAAGACCTTTTCAGGTATGAACTTTTGCTAATGTACTATTTGAAGGCTATTTTTTTTCTTCTAAAGAATCTTCAAAAGAGTACTTAGGTTTTCTGGGAAACTGAATCTGTAATCTAAGAATATATATAGATATATAGATACACACACACATATATATGTATATATACATACATATATATTTTAAATTGTAATTTTCTGTTCTAACTTCATCAATTCTTTCTAGTTTTGACTTAGAAATCCAGGAAGAGCCTGATTGGTGTGTGACACAAGTATAACCTATATAATGAATATTCCAAATGATGCATGAGATCTTGCATTAGTGTAAGCAGCTCACGCCAGCCTGTGTGCTAAATTCCTTAAGCATACAGAAAGACAGCGTGTCATTAAATTAATGATCAAAATAAGGAATGCAATAGCAGATTCCTCTACAAGCTGTGCTCAAGCCACCAGCTGAGTCTTTCTGTCTGTTACTCTAGTACGTGAACGAAATAGGCTTCCTAAAGCTGAAGTATGCCTACTGGCCACCAGAGGTTATTTAACAGTTAAATGCTTGACTATTCCCCCTTCTAGCAAGCTGAGGCATAGTAGGGCAGTGCAGTGAGGGAGTTAGGTGGCATCGAGGAGAACGTGGTATAGTCAGACTGAGGAAGGTCTTAGTTCAAATCCTGGCTCAGACAGTTACTACCTGTGAGATACTGATAATGTAAAGAACTTTGCAGATTTGAAAGTGCTATATAAATGTTAACTATTATTATTGTAACTGAGCTATCCAGCTTCTTGGGGTTCTGAATAGAAGCTAAGACAGTTTAGTACAGGGGAAAGGATATGGCATTTTAAGTGAGAAGACCTAGATTAATTTTCAGCTCTGGAGCTTAGTACCTACACGATCTTGAACAAGTCATTGAATACCTCTGGGATTCCTCATCTATGATATCTGTGAAATAAGATGGGGGCCTTGATGAACTCCAAGATCCCATTCAGCTCTAAATGTATGATCTTATGAAAATGAAATTTTGTTGAAGAAATAATTTATGACTTGTCCCCATTTGCCATCTAAAATTTCTTTTTGAGGTGGCATAGTGAATAGAGCACAGGCCCTGGAGTCAGGAGGACTTGAGTTCAAATCTAGCCTCATACACTTAACACAAAAACTAGCTGTGTGACCTTGAGCAAGTCATTTAACCCCAACTGCCCTCCAAAAAGCAAAAAAACATTTTTTAATTAAAAAAATTAAATTTCTTTTTGACTCAAACAACTTCCCCAATCCATACAATACAATTACTTAATTTGCTCTGCACAAATAGAATTATTGGTCATAGAATAAGATGCAAAAAAAGAATGGACTTCATGAATTAATGCAGAATAGAATGAGAACCTTAGAAACAATTTACACAATAACAACAACAATGTAAAGAAACACAACTTTTAAAGACATACAAATAAAGGAACATTCTATCTACTTTTAGACAGAAAGAGAATGAACTCAAGGTGCAGAATAGAATTTATATTTTCTGACATGGATAATGTGGGAATTTGTTTTTCTTGATTGGCTCTTAGCATAGCGTCTGGCACATAATAGACTCTTAATAAATGTTTATTGACTGATTATGTATATTTGTTAAAAGGTTATGTTTTCTTTTTTCTCCAGTGAGGAAAGAATTAGGGAAGAAAAGGGGGTTAGTAATAAGGTAAACAAAAGAAAAACAAAGAAAGGAAGGTAATTGAGGCATTTTTAAATGCACAAAAGAGAACAAAAAGAAATACAGACAAGCTGGGCAGCTTTAAAAGCTATAGGTTGAATTTTTCTATTTATATAAATTTAAATATGTGTGTGCATATAGAAGGAAAAACAAGCTGCATATAAAAGATTCATAGTTGTTTATATAATCCTCTTTTCTGTTCTAGTTTGTTTATGGAAATATTCATTTTAGGGTGTTAGTTAATTTCAAGATTAAAAAAATTAAATAGAAAAGACAACAAATAAACCAAGTTATCCTCCATTGAAGCCTCCATCCAGTAGCCTTCTGAAATTCTTCACATGCATTCCCATGACCAAAAATGGATAAAGAGAAGCAGGGGGGAAGGGATAGTATCTGAGGCCTGAGTCCCATCCTATATTAAAAGTATGATGAATTGTAGGAAGAGAATGCTGTTCTCTTCATCTGACCACCCAGTGTGTGTGTGTGTGTGTGTGTGTGTGTGTGTGTGTGTGTGTGTGTGTGTATTTAAGTTCTAATTCCCAGCCAATGGTCTAGTCTTGTCTCTGAACATTGATCCCCTGTGGTCTTACATACTGTTTTCAGGACTGTTCCCTGTCATGGTAAACAGAGGCACTGAGCTACTGTTACTGGACATTCAGGAGTCTCATTCGCAAAGCCCATTGCCAGTTGCACCCATTGCAGGCAACTAGCCCCAGATCAATTGCTCCAGCTCTCCTCTTTGTCCACCCAAAATAGTAGATATGATATCTCTCTCAAGGGAAAAGGAGAAAGAAGTGGAAAACCTGAGAACCACGATATCCCCACACAGGTTTTTGACACTTCCCTACATTTCACCAATCTGTTCTCTCTGTGAGGATTTCAAAAAGCCCCTCAGCTCCCCACAGGGGAATAACACTACTATAGAATCACCTAGTATAAGAGTTCTTTGATGTAACTTTTTTCCTTTCTTGGATCTTCAAGAATTTTTTCCTTTATCTTTGTAGTTTTGATATATGGCAATAATGCATTCTGAGTTAAATTTTAGGCTTATATTACATAGTGTTGCTTGTCCTTAATAATTCTGGGATTTTTAAAGATCATTTAAATATAAAGTCTAGATCTTTTTCCTTTTTAGTATGCTAATAATTCTGAGATTTGAGTTTCTAGGTCAAGATTCAAGACTGATATCATTTTCCAAAATCACTTCCAACTACAGTGTTATAGAAAAAGCACATGTAGGAATCAAGACAGATGAGTTCAAATCCTGCCTCTAACATTTATTATTGTGCTCAGGGGAACATCACTTGGCCTTTTGGAGACTCAGTTTCCTTATATATAAAATGGAGAATAATACCTGCGGTACTTCTCTCTCAGGGTTGGTGGGGGACAATCAAGTTTTGGTTTGTTATTCTATTTTGATTCATTATCTAATATCTTTGGCATTGCTGTGTATATTCTAATATCTCATGATTCTATAATCTTCTCTCAGATTTTTTTTAGCTGAATTAAAACCTTTCTTTAGTTCCTTTATAATATCTGTTTTCATATAGTGTCTGTGTCACCACAGTTTTTTGTGGTGCATTTCAAGCTTCATTGACATAGATTTTTCCTTTTTTCTCTCTTTTTGTATTGCAAAATTCAAATTTTATTATTTGTTTTCCCTTCATTTATTCACTGTATTTCAGATGTTTTTATTTTGTTTTTCCTGTCATTTCAAGAATCCTTTTTTCCTTTTAGTTCATATGTAAAAGCCTCAAAGATTTTAGTAAACTACAAGCCAGTCACTTGTATAAAAATAGTGGTTGAATGAATTTTGGAAAAAAAAAGTCCTTGGAAATTTTGATGGGACTTCAAACCCCAAAGAGGCAGATTTTGGTTCAATACAAGGAAAAACTTCTGAACAATCAGAGCCAGGGGTGCTAGAGCTAGCTCAAACTGGTTTGCAAGAACTGGTTGTTAAATTTTCATTGTAAGCATTTATACCTTAGGTATTGATTAATGCTACAAGTCAGGGATTGATTTATTATTTGGTTGATTGACTGTAGTCTACCAGAGTTTAGACTCTAGATTTAAGAAAATAATGGAGAAAATGTTAATATTTCAAGTTAACCTCACAAGTGTGTTGTGTATATAACACGTATACACCCCTTACTAGGAGCCAGCTGCTAAACATTTACCAACACATCCCTGATTAGAAATGTGCAAAAAAACCATAATGGGCTACTTCAGAAGACTGTGAACTGGAGATGTTCAAGTAAAGTCTGAATAGTCACTTTGGGGGGATGTTGTAGATGAGATTCAGGCTTCGGGCGGGGTGCTATATGACTTTTGAGGTGTAGTCCAAATCCTTTATTCTATGATTCAATGATACAGTAGGTGAAAAAGTTAATGCAATCTTAGCATTGACTGACACACAAATAAAACTATTGTTCAAAGGCAGCAGTACAAAGGAAGGAGCACTGGAGTTAGAGAAAGAGGACCTGGGTTTGAATCCCAGTTTGGCTAGTTACTCCTTTTGTGGCCTTGAACAAATAATTTAATCTCTTTGGTCCTCAGTTTTCTCATCTGGAAAATGGGGAGACTGAACTCAGAAGTTCTTTCTAACTCCATAGAGGAGTATGGTAAA
Organism: Pseudocheirus occidentalis; assembly: GCA_028646575.1. NCBI lineage: Eukaryota > Metazoa > Chordata > Mammalia > Diprotodontia > Pseudocheiridae > Pseudocheirus > Pseudocheirus occidentalis. Next base: position 77,298,560 of record CM053596.1, on the reverse strand, counting down.
CATAATAAGGGGCACCAAAACTATGACATATAAAGATTGGTTGAAGGAACTAGGAATATTTGGCCTGAAGAAGAAAAGGCTTAGAGGTGCTGTGATCATTGCCTTAATATATTTGAAGGGTTATAATATAGAAGAGGGTTTAGATGTAATCTATGCAGTCATAGATCTCAGAACTAAGACCACCGACTCAAAGGTACAGGAATGTGGATTTCAATATTATATAACAGGTAGACTAGATGGCCTTTGAGCTCCATTCCAATTTAGTAATTCCATAAGGGGAAATTTAACATTTAGAATTATCCCAAAGTATAATAATCTACCTTAAGAGGTAATGATTTCGTAATCACTAGAGGTCTTCAAGAAAAGGATAGATAACCATTTATCAGACATGATTTGTGTGTGTGTGTGTGTGTGCGTGTGTAAGAAGATTAGACTAATTAACCTCCTAGATATTTATTCACCCAAAGACCAAATTCCTGTCTTGAAGTATCAAGGAATGGATCACAGTTATCACTCCACATTGCTGGGATTTGGGGCATGATGTCCCTACTACCTGGAAAATCTGTGTAAAATTTTTGGCCCTCCTTTTTATACCAAAGAAGTCTGAATTTTTCCTTTTCTTCTATGAGGTATTCACAGTACCTTATTGTAAAATTTGGTTAAGTATTTGGTCATAGGCCCCATGTCATCTGTTGGCCTTTGTGTGTCTTCTGTGGTTTCTGTAAAGTTCCCCCCCCCAAATTCCCATTTTATTTCTTTGCCAGACCACAATATATTGGAAACATGTTGGGGAAAGTCACAGTGTGGAAGGGATAACTGTACTTTATTGACTATGTAAGTTTACTCATCTGCCTATGAGTTAGCATATGATGAACCAACTCAAGGGATCTGCTGTGTCCAGTGCTTAGAAGAGCATAGATTCTAGAAGGAAGGTGATGGGAGGTCCCATCTATCTGTGGGAAGCTAAAAGGAGTAGAGACTACATTGGTCTAGGGCTGTGGTTCTCAATCTTCCTAATGCTGTGACCCTTTAATACTTGTATGTGGGTGTATCTGCATGTGGGCAGACCCTCCTGGAGACAGATAGAGGAGCAGTCTCTTGGTTCCTAAGACCATCGGAAATATGTGTTTTCCAATGGTCTTAGGCGACCCCTGTGAAAGGGTCATTTGACCCCCAAAGGGGTCGCAATCCACAGGTTGAGAAGCCAGTCTAGTGGGTGATCAGATTATAAGGGTGAGTGGATGTTCATAAAAACTGATCCCAGACTAAACTAATAGTGTTGTGATTCTTGGCTACTCCATAAAGAACAACATCCAGATGCAGAGAATAGAGATCAGTGTGGATTGAGTCACTTGCCATTTATTCGGACATAAATAGAGTGAAGGTATTTCTTTTGGGAGAGGATAAAGGACCCAGGTATTAAAGAACTCTGTTTCCAATATCCCTAACCTAACGAGGTAATCAGCTATTTTCCATTATCTTGGCAGATATTCTTTCTCATTGGCATACATAATAAAGGGCTGACTTTATTCTTTTACCTATTTTTGGCAAGAATTACTTTGCCAAGGACTTTATTGTTTCCTAATTATATATCTTTTCTTCCTTCCTAATTTTAATGACCTACTTAAAGAATGAGCTTTCTCTCTCATCCATGTCAAGGAATCATCATTCATTTTGTGGCTCTCCTCATTTACTGGAAGCCTGTTTTCTTCTGAGCAACTTTCTTTCCCTGAAAAGTTACCCAAAAAACCCCACATTTATTTTCTGTTAGCCTGTCGTATTTTTAAAAATTTCTTATTCGGAAGTGTCTTCTCTGAAAATTTCTGATTGTTGTAATTTATATGTATTTTCCAGTATCTGAACTGGTCTGTGGGCTTCTCGATGTGGGTATTCCCTGGATTTGGCATACATATCACAACTCATCCACACACTCTCATCTTGGGGCACTCTTTATCTACATCTACACAAGTTCACCACAGGGTATCTATCTATATGTTATTTGTATGTAATGTATGGCACATATGTTCATATATACATGCATCAGAGGCAGTGTAGAACAGTGCATATGGGTTGGCCTTGGAATCCAGAAGAGATCTGGGCTCAAAACATCAACATCATCCACCAGCATTTATATAGCATTTTGAGGTTTACAAGCTACTTTATAAATAAATAACATCCTGTGGGGTAGGTTCTGTTACTATTCCTGCTTTACAGATGAGGAAACTGAGGCACAAGGTGGTTGAGTGATGTGCCCAGGGCCACACAGTTGCTAAATATCTGAGGTTGGATTTGAACTCATCTCTTTGTCTACAAATCCATTGCTCTATCCACTTAGGCACATAGGACTAATGGAGAGTAAAGGAGTTTTGTCATAATGGATAGTGAAGCAAGACTGTCAATGTTTTGTGTAAGAAGGTGTGTAGTATGTGGCATATTTTATTTTGCCCAAGTAACTTAAATGTATCCATATGGGTCTGTCTCGATGTGGTTCTCAGAAATGCCTGAACAGGTATCTCTAGAGTTTCTTTCACCCATCTTTCTCCAAGAAAGATTTTGATTCCTACCAGAAAGAAAGGCAAAAGATTGGTGCCAGAGGGTACTGGGTTAGAATTATGTCAGTTTGCCTCCCTTTCAATATTGTTGGTCTAGGGGAAATAATTGTTAGGTTCAAAGCTGAATTTCTTATAGCTATCCCCTTAATGAGGAAGAAGTGCCCCAAGCTATAAATCCAAGGCTTATTCCACAATGAACATACATAGGAAGCAGCAAATAAACCCAAGCTGATGGCAAACAGAAGTCAGAAAAGTTAGAAAGATAGGAATATACCAGAAAATACCCAGAGTAAATGAGCTTTCCCTTTGGGAGCAAGAAAAGTCAGCTCCACTGAGACAGAAAAACCTGTATCTCATTTAAAGTGAAATTCTTCGAAGTCTTAATGTAGCAAGGTAAGGATAGGGATATGAATGAGATGCCAGTTTCTTGTTTCTTCCAGACTCTTTCTCTCCCTTCAGGAATCTGAAGAAAGTCTAGACCTACTTATCTTCTTTCTTGAAGCTAGAAACCGGAAGACCTCTCTTCTCCCAAGCTCTCACCAATTCTGCTTCTCATAAAAACACAGAACATTGGATAGTCAATCCCCACCAATTAGCAAATGTTCTTTGAGGTATGGGTTACATTTATAGGAGGTATAGATCACTACTCCAATAATTCATCATATGTGCATTTTGTTTATGGGGTAAGTGAATTATATTCGCTCCTAAGTTAACTAAACTATCTATTCACCAGTCTATTGCCCAGTCACTAGCATATCTCTTCAACATGTTTCTTAACTTTCTGGTTCTCCAGTATGAAACAAGGAAAGATTTATTAAGGAGGCAGCATTTGACTTAGGCCTTAAAGAATGGGCAAGATTTCACCAGCTAGAAATAGGAGAGTTTTCCAAGTGGAGAGAAACGGATGAGCAAGTACATAGAGACGGGTGAGTTTAGGGCACAAGGAAGTGTTGGTTAGTTAAGGAGTGGCCAATTTATGGAGATCCCAAATGGGGTCACAAAGAGTTAAACACAATTTAAAAATGACTGAATCACAATGCAATGACTAAAAAAACAGAAATGAAGACAGAGGAAACAGTTGCCAAAGAATTATAGAACCAGGATGTCATAATGTTACTGGAGTCAAGAGAAGAGAGAACTACAGGAAGAAGAAATGGTTAAGGATGTTAAAAGTTAAGGAGACAGGACCAAAGGTAAGAACAGTTAGGTGATACAGTGCAGAGTGTTGGGCTTAGAGTCAGGAAGACAAGTTCAAATTCTTCTTCACACATTTAGTAAGTATATCACTCTGAATGAGTCACATAATGTCTTTCAGCCTGTTTCTTCATCTATAAAATAATAGAGTTGTCCTTGATGACCTTTAAGGTTCCTTCCACGTCTAAATCTATGATCCTGTAATTCCCCTATGATGCTATTAACTGATGGTATTGTAATAGTGAACATGCTGGCCCCTATTTTCTGGACAGGTGTGTTACATTTCATACTTCCCTTAGGGTTCTTTGGTACCTTTAAGGGAATTGGGGTGGGGTGACTAGGCTTTCTGTCATTGATTTCAGACCCTTTCAATAGTGTTTCCTCAATTGTAGGGAGTCTTTTGTATCCCATTTCCATTTAACCTGGATTCCATTTAAAGCTGGATTCATTTTTACAAAGCAATATTGACTTCAAAGGTATAATAATATATATGCAAACATATTCCCCAGCATGGGGTATAATGCTACTCTACAAAATCCAATCCCATGTTCTGGGGAGAGAAAAAGGATTAGGCTCACAGATTAGCTTAGGTCCTATGCAGCACAGCCCCAAACTCCAAGTGCAAAGCTCCACTTGAGTTCAAAAAGCCCTGCATCCTGGAGTCTTAGAAACTTCCCTCCTGGATGAGCTGGCTGTGACCTCTGGCCTGGAATCCTGCCTCCAAAGTTGCCATGGCTCAACGATTCCAAGTCCAGTGGGGAGTCTATCTTTTGCACCTGAAACTGAGGACAAACAAAATGGAACAAACAGAAATCTCAGGCCTAGTCTGGCAGTTTTAGACACAGCCTTCTCCAGCTATGCAGTCAAAAAGGCTACTCCCACCCAGGTGGTAGGGGAATACAGGATGTCTCCTCCCACAAGAAGGGAGCTTCCCTGTTAGGAGATCAGGATACACCTAAAATGAAGCCCCCATTACTCTTAGATTTTATAGTAAAGAAGTCATCAGTAATTTAAATTTTATAAGTTGACTGATGTCTTTTGCTTTTATATCACATTTATTTCTGCATATAATCAGTCCCTATGCTACTCAGCAAACCTTCTTTTATAATGAAAATTAAAAAAAAACGAGACAGCTCAATACATATAATAGCATATGCAACATTTCATAGCTGTAGTCACCCCCCCTCACCAATGAAGGAAGTCTGAATTTTCTGACCTTTCTTTTATCTAGGACTGAACTTGGTCAATATCATTGCATAGCATTCAGTCTTCGTTTATTCTATTGTATATATTGTTTTTTGGTTTTGCTTATTTTATTATCCTTGCTGTCATTTCTCATGGCTCAAAAATCCATTATATTCACGTACAGAAGATTTTTAAAAATCATTTCCCAATCAATGACCAAATACTTTGTTTCTGGTTTTTTGCTATTAATACTCTGGCTCATGTAGTGCTTTTTGTAGTAGTAGTACGTGTAGTACACGTAAGAACTTTCCATTCCGACCTTGAAATTGATTAAGATCTAGGCCTGCCAGTGGGTACCCTGGGTCAAAAGTAGGGGTGTTTCATCATGATTCCAAATTTTTTTTTCCAAAATGGCTGAACCAATTCATAGTTTTGCTATTTCTAACTTTTTCAAGTGCAATTTAAGTATGTTGATTGAGATGGAAATCAAATTGCAAGGGGTTAATGAGTGAGTGGGTTCTGAGAAAGCAGAAACAGTAAAGATGATGATGCAAGAAAAGGAAAAAGGTAGGCCAGTCGCTCAATGTCATGGCAGGATAGAGGAAAGTTTTTGTGTTTATTTTTAGTATATGGGTTACATATTTGTAGGCAAAAGGGAATGAACCAGTTGAGAGGAAAGAATTGAGGACATAAGACAAAGGGTATAAGGAATGGAACAAAGTCCGAAAGGTAGTTTCTAGAAAATGTCAATGAGAATGGGACCAAAAATACAAATAGAGATATCAGATTTTGAAAGGTTGAAGGACACTGTTTTTCTCTCCAGTGATAGAAGGGAAAAGAACGTGAGTGAAGATAGGGAGAAATTTTATGGTAGAAAGGAAAGAAGTTGAAGGAGTTTATCTTGTATTGCCTTGATCTTCTCAATAAAAGAAGAGGTGTTGTCATCTGATGAAAGTTTGGTAAAGGAAAGGAAGATGTGACTGGGGATTTAAGGAAAGTGGGAAATGTTGGAATGGCCCTGGGAAAATTGGAAAGTATTTGGTTAGTGGTGAGTGACGAGATTACACAGTAGTACCATAAGGCCAAAAAGGTCAGATGAGGTTAAATAGCTGGAATTTGTACGTGGCTTCATCAGTATGGTTTCATATTCTCCCCAGCAATGGTGTAATGGGGCAGCAGATAAAAATATCTAGTCCCTGGTTCTGCCTGATGGTAAAAGCAGGGGTTAGTGCAATCCAATCAACTATAATTATTCAAGTCACCTTTTCCCACTACTATGAGTAATTAAAAGTTACCTATTTGAAAAATGACTATATTATTTCTTACCTGAAAGTATGGTACTATGGGGGAAAAAAAGCATTTAAGTCTGGACTTGGGTTCAAAATCCATCTCTTCATGCTATCTGTGTGAGTTTGGAATGTTGTTTATAACAAGAGCCATTCCCCAATAGATAAATGGGATAAGAAAAGACAGTTTTCATAGGGAGAAATCTAAGCTATCAACAAACACATGGGAAAGAATGCTCCAAAACACTAATCATTAAAGAAATTCAAATTAAAGCAATGTGAATGGCAAAGATGACAAGAAAAAGGAAAATGACAATTGTTGAAGAGGCTATAGAAAAATATACACACTAAGATATTGGTGGAGCTGTGAACTGGTCTAGCCATTCTGGAAATAATTTGGACCTATGCCACCAAAGTTACTATATATACATGTATATATACACGCATATGTATGTATACTTTGCCCCACTATAACAACAAACACAATATTAGGCTTATACCCTACAGAAATTAAAATAATCACATCCAGCATTTATAAAAATCTTAAGTATTTTCATAGTGCTTTACAGTTATTATTTCAGTTTAGCCTCATAACTCTAGGAAGTAGGTGCTAATATTATTCCACTTTACAGATGAGGAAACTAAGGCAGATATAGGTTAAGTGAGTTGGGATAGTAAGTATCTGAGGCTGGATTGGAATTCAGGTTAGGACTCCAGGTCTATCACTTTATTCACTACCTAGAACCCATAGGTACACAACTATTTTCAGCAGCTCTATTTGTGATAAAAATGAACTGCAAACCAAGAGTACACCTGTCTATTAGGAACTGGCTGAACAAATTATGGTAAACATAAATTTAATGGAATATTATCAAACTGTGAGAAATGATGGAATAGATGGTTATAGAGAAAATTGGGAGGATCTCTATCAACTGATGCAGAATGAGGTGAGCAGAACCAGGAAAGCAATTTATAGAATAACAACATTATAAAAAACAAACAAGCAACCCAATTCTGGAAGACTTGAGAAATCTGATCACCAGTGACCATCCACAATTCCAAAGAACTGATAATGAAGCTTGTTACCTACCTACCCACCTCTTGACAGAGCTGCATTGTATGCAAGATGCAAAATGAGACATACATACGTGTTCAAAAACATTTAAGGTAGGAGTCTGTTTTGCTTAATTACATGTGTATATCTATTATGAGGGCTTTGTTTTCCTTTTTTTTTCTGAATGAGGGTAGAGGTAGGTTAAGGGGGAATAGGAATTGGATAACAAAAAACAGAGAGAAAAGAGGGTTACTGGAGGAGAGAAAAGAGGAGCATTGTTTTAAATGGAGGGAAAAGAACAGAAGGAGGCTGGAAGAAGGCCAGATGAGCAGGATATTTAAATAATGTTTAAAACTATAGGTTGATGTTATTAGAAAGAAAGAAAGCTGTACATAATAGAGATCTGTAATTTTATGTGCAAACCTAATTTCATGTTGTAATATATATATATATATACACACATATATACACACACATATATGCAAATGTACATTCTATTGGGTATTTAAATTCAGAATACAAAATTTTTTTTTTAAAGTAAAGCTACAACTTTTCTGGTCCTCAGTATTATCACCTATAAAATGAAGGGGATGAACAAGAAGAGCTCTGAAAACCCTTCCAGCAATAGTAACGATCCTCTCTATAAAAGTGTACCTCATCAGCGTTTACAAACTAGATATATACATCCAAATTATCACCAGGATTTGGAAATGTATTTCTTAATTAAAGTACTTAAGCCACCTGAGAAACTCCTTAGGCAGTAGAGCAGAGCATGAAATCAGATCCTATTAAAATTGAATTAAATGCACCTGTTTTAAAAAGTGAAGATTTATTGTTTATGGAAATGATGGGTCATGCTTTATGATTAAAGTAAAATTAATACAAGTGAATATTGGCTCTTTACATATGGGAAATTGGCAGTGAATTTTTAAATTAAATGAAACATTGTTTATTATGAAACAATGTTTCATAATTTAAAAATTTGTAACCCTAAAAAAATAAAAATAATGTAGAATAAAAGGATTCTACAGGTTAGGAAATTGGGGAAAGAAATTGGTAGGATTTCCTTTCCTTCAAAGTCACAGTGCCATGTTGGTTTGATCATCATCATCTACTAGCAGGAAGAAAGTCAGGAAATCAATATCAATCCAAGAATATTTAATACTGATCATTATTCAAAGAATTTATAGTTTAATCAATATTTCTCAATTAATCAATGAATTATTTGAGTCTATTATATTTTCCCTACATATGACAATCTTAAAAATCAGCTGCTTGCTAATTCTTTTAAAATTGACTAAAAAAGTCTTTGTTTCTGTACTCGATTCATTATAAAGCTAATGGATTAGAATCCTGTCATAATATAGCTTCTTATTAAAGAGACCCAAATAAAACATGAATCAAAGTATGTCCTTCTGAAGGTGCATTGCAGAGCAATGGGTCTAGGTACATACTGGCTGTATAGTGCTGTTTGACCCTCAGAAAGGTTCTTAAACTGTCTAAGCATTAGTTAAAAAAGAGATTGTACATGAAGACACACTAACCTCAGCCACGGCCACTAGTCACACAGGATATAAACTTGGGACAATAGATAATCACTCCTTATTTAATCACTTCAGTTGTGTCCAATTCTTTGTGACCCCATTTCGGGTTTTCTTGGTAAAGATACTGGAGTGGTTTGCTAATTCCTTCTCTAGGCCATTTTACAGATGAAGAAACTGAGGCAAACAGGGTGAAGTGTCTTGTTCGGGATCACACTGCTATTAAGTGTCTGAGATTAGATTTGAACTCAGGTCAGAACTTTCTGACTCCAGGCTGGGAGTTTTATCCACTGTGCTACCTTAGCTGCCCTAAATCTATCTATCATTGCTGTATCTATCACTTATGAGTTCTAAATTGATCTTTTTACATATTGGTACATAATTTGCCAGCAATTTAATTGGCAGACACAGGCTTACCATGGAGACATATGCTAGAAATTCCCTATTGCTTACCCTCTGCAAACAGAAAGCATAGCTAGAGAATACAAAAAAACACATGAAAGTGAAGAAATCTGGGGGATTGGACCACCATGATCATGCTGCTTCGCTCTTCCAAACAGCCTGCCCTATTCTTTGTCTCTTGTATTCACAAACAAATATAACAGAGCCCTTGGAGCATGCCCAGATTCACTGGAATATGAGTTAGGAACTAAGCAAGCATAAATCCAAAGACCAGGCTAGTATATACCAAGATTTCCTTAGAGCAGAGATGTCACACAAGCATCCTGCAGGGACTGTGGTCTACAACACTCCCAAATACTGCCTGTGCTACATTTAAATGGAATTCCTATGTGATTTTAGTGCGTTGATGTATTAATTAAAAAAAAATACATACAAACACATGTGGTTTTCTGAGTCAACACATAGCCCACAGAAATCATTATGGTACAGTTGAAGCGGTCCTGTTTCTAGCTGACTATGACACCCCTGCTCCAGAAAATTAAAACCTCAAGAATTGAGATTAATGAGAAAAACTAGTTGCCAGAAGGTCAAAAGGTCAGTATCAGATTAAGTGGCAAGATATAGGGTGTCAAGAAATGACTGATTCAATTTGTCTTTCCAGTCCCTTCCTCTTCCTACCCCCTACCCCAACCCATGCTGTGTCATGGGACAGATCCAATATGGTCCCTAACTAGATAAACCTATTGACACCACTTGCTGTTTTTCTTTCAGAGAATAGTATTACTCATAAAAATATAATTTCATTCTTTTATGTAAAATGCCAGAACAGTTAGATGGTACAGTTGGATAGAGCCCTGGGCTTGGAATCAGGACAACCTAAATTCAAATATGGCCTTAGACACTTTTTAACCACATAATCCTGGGCAAGTCACTTAACCTGTATCTGCCTCAGTTCCCTCATCTGTAAAATGGAAAGTTAAATGCCTTGTCCAGGGTTCCTAAGTCTAGGATTCCTCTCCATTATGCCACTTAGTCTAGACTATCTTTGAAACCTTGGAAATAGCAAACATAGATTTGGAAACATGCTTTTTTGTTGTCTGTTACTTTGGAGGTGGGGGACTAGAAGTAATGGGTATTACCTGCAAGGAAACAGATTTCAGTTCAACGTAAGGAGCTGCTGAGTGGCAGCTTGGCTTAGAGGAGGCTGACCCCTAACATGCTGGCTGTGTGACTGACCATGGGCAAGTCTCTTACCAGTGTACTCCAATTACTTTGACAGGGCAGTAAAATTTGTGGTTATTTATCAGTTACAGTCATGTACTGCTGCAATATTAGGTTGCCTTATGAAACATACACAAGAAACAGATAAAAGATGAAATAAACAATTTTAAAATATTTTATTTGTTAATTGTACAAAATACTTTTTGCTCCCACTAAAATGCTTTGATTAGATATGCTTTAGTATTTTTTTAACTTTGTGAATATCCTGACAGAGATTTACAAATAACATTTGTTTTAGTAATTAATTATTCAGTTAACTAAATTTATATAGTTAGGCAAATGTGAATTTTCTCAGCTACTTTATTGAAAGCTATACGAGACAATAATCAATAATAGGTCATAAGTCAATGAACATTTTTTTATTTATCAGAACCATCACTTTCAGGATAGTACCTGAACCTGTGAGAGTTTTTTGGGATAGGGCGCTCTCCTTACCTCCTTACTCCTTACTTTCTTGTAGGGCAAGATGGATTTCTATACCCCATTGCCTGTATATCTTCTATTTCCTACCAGGAAATACCTTTCTGTGAATACAGGCCTGTATCTTCACCGTCATTTAAAACTTAAAAGAGTAACCTAGAACAGTGGCGTCAAAGGCAAATAGAAAAGGAGACCTCTAATCTGTAGTGTGGCTTGGCCTTCAGGGCCTGTGTCTGACACCTCCGACCTAGAGCAGGGAGAAGCTAAGTGAAGGCGCCCAGAATCACCCAGCCTGTATGTCTCAGAGGCAGAGCTTAAAACCCAAGTCTTGCTGGCTCCAAGGCCAACGCTCTATTTATTACACCACAGTGCCTTACGTAATTTTCACTGCTTTTTATATGGTTTCTTTAGCAGGGTTATTTTATTCCATTCTTCATTTGAAATGATGTGTTGCTACCATTACATCGTGTTTGCATAACTAGTTTTAGACAATTATATTGCAGCCAGAAAGGACTGGGAGCTATTCACCAAAGTCCATCTGCTGTGGCCTGACTTGGTACTTACACAGTCCTACCCTCCTCCCTTCCCACTCCTGCAATGCCCCTCCCTCTCTTCATCTCTTCTTTGTTCTCATGGTTCAGCTGAGATGACACCGTTTCCTTGGTCCTTCCAGTAGAATTCTCTCCTACCTAAATTTTCTGAAGTTCTTTATATATTGATCTTGCACTCATCATAATCTATCCTGCCTTACAGATCCTTGGGTACATGTCATAACTTAAAACCTTCATGAGGGCAGGGATTATGTCTTTATCTTTGTAGCGCTAGGATATCTGCTATTGAATGATACTGAAAACGCTTTCTGAAAATACTATGGATATGTGTCTTGAGAGACTGAGGGCAGGATGGGGATGAGGCGAGCTGTCAAAATGTAAACTATTTTCTTGGAATATCTGAAGAATAGTGTTGTGGATGGCTAGGAAGATGGACCTGGGCAGCTAGGTGGCACAGTGGATAGAGTGCTGGGACTGGAGCCAGAAAGACTCATCTTCCTGAACTCAAATTTGGTCTCAGACACTCATTAGCTGTGTGACCCTGGGCAAGTCACTTAACTCTGCCACAGTTTCCTCATCTGTAAAATGATCTAGAGAAGAAAGTGGCCAAACACTCCAGGATCTTTGCCAAGAAAACCCCAAATGGGGTCATGAAGAGTTAGACACAACTGACCAACAAAAGGAACCAGGGGAGTTACTCCATAACTATCTTGCATGCTACATAGATCACGTAAGTGATCTCATAGACTACAATGGTAACCCAAATTTGGATAGTCATTTCATCTCCATAAAGTTCAGTTTTTAAATCACAATCTTCTTATAAAAGGGTGAATGTTGTAAATTAAATTCTAAATCTTCACTGATAGATAAGTATAGTTTTCATGGACGTAATGATTTTGTAATATATATTTTAAAATCAAATTGTATCCATAGACAGTACTTCATTTCCCCCCTACCTCCCAAAATTTTCCTAGTGCTTGTAGGGGAGAAGGTAAGAAGCACCTCATACACTTATAACTTATACACTTATATCTTAAAGCACCTTTATATAGCACCTACTACATACATTGTGCTAAGCCCTTTACAAATATTATCTCATTTTATCCTCATGGCAACACTCTAAAAAAAAGACTAAAAGGCAGGAGGGGTGGGGTATGGAGAGCCTTGAATGGCAAACAGAGGATTTTGTATTCAGGCCTAGAGGTGATAGGAAACCACTGGAAACTCTGTGTGTATGTGTGTGTGCGTGCGCATGAGAGACAGAGACATAGAGAGAGAGAAAGGAAGAAAAAGAGAGAAAGAGACAGAGAAAGAGAGACAGAGAGAGAGACAGAGAGAGACAGAGAAAGAGACAGAGAGAGAGAGAGAGAGAGAGAGAGAGAGAGAGAGAGTTAAGCTTTAGAAAAATAAGACTTGGAGCAAGCAGATTTGCTAGCTATGAGGTGATGGGGACCTGTACCAAAGTGGTGGCCATGTCAGAGAAGAGAAGGGTTTTTTAGAGAGACATTACAAAGTGAAATCAATAATCCTTGGCAAACAGATTGGAAGTAGCAGGTGAGAGATGCTGGGGAGTTGAGGATTGCATCCAGGTTATGAGCCTGAGTGACTGGGAGGATGGTGTTGCCCTCTACAGTAACAGAGAAAGTAGGAATGAGGGCTAGGTGGATTTGAGAATAGAGTTAAGGCAACTGAAGCCATGAGAGTTGATGAGATCACCAAGTTAAGCGGTAGAAAGGGGAAAGAGAAGAGGGCCCAGGACAGAACCCTGAGGGATACCTTCTGTTAGAGGACAAGGATTTGGCACAGGATACTAAGAAAGAATGGTCAGATAGGTAGAACAAGAATCAGCAGAGAGTGGTGTCCTAAAACCCTAGAGAAAAGAAAGTATCAGGGAGGAGAGGGTGATCAACAGTGTCAAAGGTTGCATGCAAAGGACAGAAAAAACTCATTTAGATTTAGCAATTTAGAGCTCATTGGTAACTTTGGAGAGAGCAGTTTTGGTCAAATGATGAGATCAAAAGCCAGACTGTAAGGGGTTAAGAAGAGATTAAGAGGAGAGAAGGTGGAGGCATTTATTGTAGAGGGCCTTTTCAAGGAGTTTAATAGCAGAAGAGAGAGAGAAGATAGTGAGCTGGGACAGAAGGATCTAATGAGAGTCTTTTGAGATTGGGGAAGAACCTGGGAATGTTTGCAGGCAGTTGGAAAGGAGCCAATAGACAGGGAGAGACTGAAAATAAACAACAGAGAAAGGATGACAGAGGGAGCAATGTGTTGGAAGAGTGGGATAGAACGTGATCACCTGAGCAGGCAGGGATTCACCTTGGTAAGCAGTAAGGCCACCTTGTCATGTGAGACAGGGCTGAAGGAGGAGAGTGGTAGAGGAGTAATGAGTAGTATGAGATGAGACAGAGGGGAGTATATGTATAACCTACATGGGCAGTACACACTCCACATATGAAAGGTCAACGTAAAGATTGCATTAGAAGAAAAAATAAAGATAAAAAAGCACTATTTATGATGATAGCAGCTCCAACCCTTCCTGCAGAAATAAACACATAACACGCAAAATGGCAGGGTAGTTGTTTTCTGCAAACCTGTATACCACAACACTTCCTTTCCCTTGCTCTCTGTATGATCTTTAACTCTTTGGAGGCAGTGATATTTCAGATATAACTCTAAAACAGCATCCACTGATAAAAATATTTGGATTAAAAAGAAACTTTATTTGCCGTGTTTTTTCTGAAGAACTGTGATTGCTAATCCAAGGATCTTCCGTTATTTCTGCATGTCCTTTTTTTTTTTTTAAAGATCTTTTAGGCCAGTTACTTTGTCCTCTATAGAATTAAAATGTTCTTTTAACAATGTTGCCTTTTGTTTGCCTTCTGAAAATTTTCTTCTATTTTGATATTTTTGTGTCACTAAAAAAAGAGACTGAGGTCCCTAAAAGTGCTTTGAAATTTTCTGACAGCAATCCAGCTTAGTCTTCTCCTATTTTTCAGCTCTGGGCCTAGATCACTGTCTCTCTGTATTTTGTCCCAGATACACTTATTCACACATTACTGTACAAACTTTAATGTGTACATCTAGATAAATGTTGACATCTAGGAAAGAAACATTCCTCATCCACTTGGTCTTTCCTGTGTGGATGGAAAAACTAAATTCCCCTGAGAGATGATAGGTCTCTTCTAGAGAGTTTTGCAGTTTCTTGGGGCTATGCAATCAAAATAAGGTCATCTGCAAACAAGAGATTCTGGAGGACTTCATCATCTGAAAGGACCACCTCTTCAACTTGGACTCTGCTCTGGACTTTCTCCATCATGAAGGCCAAAACCTTTTGTGAACATGCATTCCTCAGTTCTATGCCTAACCCAGGGTTTATTATCAGAGAATCATTGAACAAGGTTATTTTCAATGTTATATTTTCCAAAAAATCTTGAATAATCTTGATACATGAATAGGAGACACCTTGTTGTAAAACAGCCTACAAGGAAGAATTTTATGCTACTCAGTTATGGTCCTCTTTGAGACCACAGGAAAAACAGCAATGTTGTCACCCTCTTTATAAGTACCTCAAGGATTATGATGTTAGGGTTCAAATGTGATGGTTGTCCTAGCCCAAATGGAGAAAACCGTTTGTGGTCATATTTTTGCAGATATTTTCCATTTTGGGGAGTCTGTAGTCATACTTTTGTATGACCTGGCAAGTCACTTAATCTTTGTTTGTCAGTTTACTCATCTGTAAAATGGGGATAATAATGGCATAGGCCTTCCTTGTGGGGATCAGATGAAATAATAATTGTAAAGCACTTAGCGCATTTGCCTGGCACATGGTAAGCACCATATAAATGTTGGCTGTCACCATCATCACCATTATCATCCTTGAATGCCCTTAGAATGATTTTGCTTAGTTGTACTGCTTGTCAAACTTTCTTTAGACTGAGCTTACCATTCACTACATCTTTCTGCTTTATAAGATGATGCTACTCACAGCGTTCCATGATCCTTTTTAAAGATGTTATGGATGAGTTTCTAATGAGTTTCTAATCTGATCATGGCTTTGGCAGCCATCTTTCTCTGGCAAGTAAGTCAGTCCAGTATTTGCTGAGTAAGATACTTTCTGGGCTCTTTTGGTCTCCTTTTGTAGCAATTAATTTATACTGATTTAATTTGTGGATAGTGTTAATGTCATTTCTCTTACCCATTTCCTACTATTTGATTTCAAGAGCATGTTTAAATAATTCAGAGCTAAATCTTTTAAATCACATGCCATATATTTTTCTCATTATTATTCTTTCTTATGTATTATATAGTCTGACCTTATTTCTAAGAAGTTGATGGTCTGACTACATAGATACCTGGCTTGGGAATAATTCCAAAATTCATAATAAAAAAAGAGCAGAAAAAATTTAATATATGATAGTACATGTCTCCAAATAACTAGATGCTCTGAGAAAGAGAATAATAGATATAGAATATAAAAATATCAAAGTAGAAGAAAATTATCAGAAGAAAAACATAATAGAAACCAAAGTGACAAGTCTAAAAGATAAAGAGAGGATTACAGAAATAATTTAAGATCATGGTCACAGGTCTCCCAGAAGAACATGGTATATTAAAAAAATGAATACCCTATGATAAGAAATAATATAAGAAAACTGTAAAGAACTTTTAAATATAGAAAACAAATGCATGTGTCAAAACAACCCACAGATTGATGGGTGTGAGGGGTGGGACTGGGATTCTTCAGAATTTAAGGTGTATAGTTATTAGATTTTGTGGTCTCAGTAATACATTTTGTTGGGGGACAGAGAAAACTTAAAATATGAGGGAATGACCATTAGACTAATATAGTATAATGGTGGGGCCAATTGAATCAATCAATCAATCAATCATCTCACTCTACTTAAAGTGATTAACAAGATGCTGATAACTTTATTAGGCAAGAACCCTTCTATTGAATCAATCATTTAAAGGTATTAAATAAGGTATAGGAAGATCTTAATTAGTTTTGGAGACATGAAAACCATTGGATAAAGTGAAATTGGAATCTTGTATCTTAAACACAGACAAAATACAGAAAGACAATGATCTAGGCCCAGAGTTGAAAAATAGGAGAAGACTAAGCTGGATTGCTGTCAGAAAATTTCAAAGCACTTTTAGGGACCTCAGACTCTTCTTTTAGTGACACAAAAATATCAAAATAGAAGAAAATTTTCTGAAGGCAAACAAAATACCATTGGAAGTATATCAGGATTGACCTTATGAGACAAAGGACATCTCCTGTGAAGTTTGTATGAAATAGCAGGCCACTTCCAAAACCTGAGTATATGAGTTGGGGGCTTGCCTAGAAGAGAGAAGTCTCTTGAGGAAATCATTTTTAGGGGACAAAAGCAGCCTATCTCTCTACCACCAGCACCACTACCACCACAATCACCACCAGTGCATAGTCTTCAAAGGATTTGGACATCTTGTCAATATCTTAACAGTTTCCCCAGAAAAGCAGTGGTTAATGGATAATAAATGCACTGAAAGTCAAAGACCAACCACAAACTCTGAAATGCCAGGAATCTACAAGGAACACAGGAGAGGGCTATAGAGAGACTTAATTGAGAACCTCACAAAAGGAAAGAAAGAACTTCCAGGAGCTATGAATTACCCCACATTTTTGCTAAGCTTAGGTTCACTCTCCTCTGGATTCTGTACATACTTTGGGAAGTGAGTGTTCCATGACTTGGGGGACATTTATATGAACTATTTTTACTACATCACTTTTGTAAAATACTTGTTTCTAAGAGTTAGTTAAGTCTGGATGGCAAATTGTTACCAACTAAAAATAAGTGGATAAAGCACACCTGTGGTGGTTTTTGTGCGATAACACTGAATAAACACTTCCAGGCCCTCAGCATTACTGCTAGAACTTTTAGAGGAGAAATAGCTATTTCACTCTGGGGTCCCAGTCTGTCATGGCTTGTAGGAGTCAAGATAATATCCTCAGATAGCACAGGATTGTTTTGCATCTGCAAGATATAACTGGAGAGAATGAAATAATATATTCCATAAATAACATATTTCATGATTCCAAGACTCATACCAGGTGCAGAATGATGTCATGCAGGCTTTGGGAAAAGGTGCCAACTGGCAACTTTGCCATTCACTACCCAGTTTAGGGTCACAGATCCACAGTGGATTGAGGAGGGGATTTAGGAGAGGTTTTGGGGGGAAGGTAGTGTTTGAGCTGAATCCTGAGAATCACAACCACAACAACAACAACAATAACAGCAAGGATTTTAAGAGGCAGAGAGAGGAGAGGAGGGAGTCCATTCCAGGGAAGGGAGCACAGCCAGGACAAAGGCAGGTAGGTAGGAAATGGAGGTTCAGTGTGTGAAATAACAAGTAGGCCACTGTGTCTAGACTGTAGAATGTATGAAGAAGAAGAATCTATATGGTTAGAAACTTAGGAGAGGTTCAAGTTATGAAGAGTTTTAAGTACCAAATGAAAGAGTTTCCATTTGATCCTATGGGTAACAATGAACACCTGGAGTTTGAATAAAAGAATGATATCATTAGACCTGCACTTTAGGTAAATAATTTTGGTGCCTTTTAAGTGGATGGATTGGAGTAGGGAGATATTTGAGGCAAGAAGACCAATTAGGAGGCTACTGAAATATTCAAAGCATACACTCT
The DNA here is from genome assembly GCA_028646575.1 of Pseudocheirus occidentalis. Classification (NCBI taxonomy): domain Eukaryota; kingdom Metazoa; phylum Chordata; class Mammalia; order Diprotodontia; family Pseudocheiridae; genus Pseudocheirus; species Pseudocheirus occidentalis. The sequence goes on along the minus strand of CM053596.1, from coordinate 77,280,410 downwards.
TGGTGGAGTTGTGAACTGATCCAAACATTGTGGAGAGCAATTTGGAACTAAGCCCAAAGGGCAATGAAACTGCATACTCTTTGACCCAGTAATACCACTACTAGTTCTGTATCCCAAACAGATTTTTTTTTCTAAAAAAAGGGAAAAAGGGGGCAGCTAAGTGGTGCAGTGAATAGAGCACCAGCCCTGGAGTCAGGAGGACCTGACTTCAAATCTGGATTTAGATACTTAACACTTACTAGCCTTGTGACCTTGGGCAAGTAACTTAACCCCAATTGCCCTGCATTCCCCCCTCCAAAAAAAAAAAAGCAAAAAAGGGGGGGGAATATTTATAACAGATCTTTTTGTAAAAGAATTAGAAACTGAGGGGATGTCCAGCTATTGGGAAATGACTGAACAAGTGTGGTATGATTGTGATGGGATACTATTCTGCTCTAAGAAGCGATGAGCAGTATGCTTTCAGAAAAAAATCTGGAAAGACTTACATGAACTGAAGCAAAGTAAAAGTGAGCAGAACCAGAATATTGTATACAGTAATAGCACTAATGTATAATGATCAGCTGTGAATGACTTAGCTATTCTCAGCAACACAAAGACCCAAAACAATTCCAAAGGACTGATGATTAAAAATGTTCTCCCTTTTCAGAGAATAAACTGATGGAGCCTGAATGCAGATTGAAGTATACCTTTTTTTTTTAACTTTATTTTTCATGTGGGTTTAAAATTTTTTCTTTTACAACATGACTAATATGGAAATATGTATTGCAGGATTGCATATGTATAACCTCTATCAAATTGCTTGCCATCTCAGGGAGGTGAGGTAGAGAGGGATAGAATTTGCAATTCAACAGTTTTAAAAACTAGTGTTAAAAATTGTTTTTACAAGTAATTGGAAAAAATAAAATATTATTAGTGTCACAAAAAATATCCCAGGCAATAGGTGGTGAAGGACTGAACAGGTTTTGCATAAGCGAAGAGAAGGGAGTGTAGGTGAGAGATGTTTAAGAGCTAGAAACAAGAAAAATGGGAGAAAAGAGAGGAGTCAGAGGGAGGCTGGGTGCTATACAACTCTCACCTTTCTAGGTGAGCAGAGAAGTAATAATAGTGGCTGATAGTTTCAACAAGAGAGGAGAGATGTGGACAAATCAGACAAAAGCAATGGGGACTGAGATAGTAGAAGAAGGAAAAGGTACCCCTAACAAATATTCTAAGGGGAGTTGTAAAAATTAACAGTAAGGAAGAGACTTTGTCTTGAGGGGGTTATTTGCATCTTAAGAAAGGATTTTACCTGCATGCCTACCTGCTGGGGAGAAGAGATACTTGAGTCCACAAGGGCAACTAAAGCAAATGGGGGACATAGAACTGGAAATAAAATAACACAGCTTTAGCCTCTCTCATCTGGATGCTTGGTTTTTGTCTCATAATCTGCAACAAATAATGACTTCATCTACATAATACTGCTTCCATCCAACACTACTTCCTTTATGGATTTATATTTGTAGGGATAAGACACAGTAGAGGGAAAAAGGATAGGGTAAGATCTGTAGTAATTATAACACAAAAACTGGATGAAAGAGGGAGTTCAAACCTAGTATTTCAGAAGCTCCATCCTCATGAAGAACACAGAGAAAATGAAGAAGGAACAATTAAAAGTACACCCCATGAATTAGAAAAATAAGAATCAGAATAGTGTGGAAGTGAAGAGAAAAAAATGACAGAAAAAAAAGAGTACAGCAAAAGAAAGTTACTTAAAATAAAAGACTGGAGTGCAGGGATGATTGCAAAACATTTCCCTAACTGTGGGGATAGAAAGGAGCAAAAGAAGGGGAGAATTCAATGAATACAATTTTTAAAAAAGATAAATTAACAATGTAAATAAGTTCAAGGAATTTGGGACTGGGCAGGTAAACAGGATGTGGGGGGAGAGGCCAGAGATCCTGTGGAAATAAGCTAGTAGGTGGAAACAAGACCATTCATAGTGACAAAGCACTGATTTTAAGTACAAGGATAAAAAAAAAATCAAAACAAAAACTAGGAAAAAAAAACCCTTAAGTTTAAATGTGAATATTTTAATCCAATAAAATGCGAGAGCATGGTGTTACATCTGTGCTAAAGGGAGCACCATGTTTCCCTAATAAGCATATCTCAAAAGTGTCAGGACTGATCATCTTGGCAGAACTCTACATAGTGTTTCCCATCACTCAGGTGCTATGAACTAGCTTACCTTCCCAAAATAACTACATCTAACAGAAAGCAAAATAATAATAATACTAATAAATTAATTAACCAGGTAATGGCTAATGTTCCCAGTCATTGTGAACATGTACAGTCTTCTCTACTGATGCAGGTTCTACACAGAATTGATGATGTGTACCTGGAGCATCTATGCATGGTTCCAGTCCATTAACCTTATAGTGAAGAGGAGTTTTTTTTGATTGGCCACATATTTGGGACTGGGGTGCTTCAAAAGTCAGCCAGGGCCTGGCCCTCCATCAGTTGTTTTTTTTTCTTGGCTAGTTACATTTCGATAAGAGGAATGTTATAAAGGAAGGAGCCTCCCCATTTGAGGTCAATATCTGAGGCCCATGAATATGAATCTCGGTTCTTTGCCTATTTGTGTTTATTCTTTCTTGATTAAGTAAGGAAGATTGAAGATGACTATGACCTTGTGAGTTTCAAAAGGTCAAGAGAACCAGCCACTAAGTGATCTAAGATTGGAGTTCATACCAGGATTTATGACTAGGCAGTCTATCACTTTGACCTTACAGAATGACCTTTGGGACCCAGCAGTGGTAACTGAGATATGGATTCATATAGTAGCTATGCTGAATTGGATATGAACTTAATGGAATGAATGCTATGTAGAAATTGTGTTAAATCTAAGCTCACTTTCCCCAAGGACTGAGGTAATGTAGGGAGAAATGGGTTCCAAGGTGTTGGGGGGAAATGTCTGTACCTTTGTACCTTGGTTCTGGTTATATCATCAAAGTAAATGTCCCTTTATAAAAGCTAATGGATGTTAATTGGTGAAATGGATCTAGGGTGTTAGTCTTTGGCAGTTAATAGTGAGAGGAATACATTAGAATGGGGACCTGAACTGATGGAAGAAGAAAAAAACTTCCCTGATCATTCAGGGAACTCTGAGAGAAAGATATAACTATCCTCACTCTAGAAGTACTGCTACATATATTTTGGCATTAAATCTGTAAATGACTCTAAAACTGAACCTTCATTCTCTTTGTAAAATGTAAGTGCCTTAGGATCACCACCAACTCTTCCCTTCTCCAGCCTTTATTCTGACCTTTTATTTTTAATCTGACTCTATATAATTTTTTAAGTTGCTCTTTTTTTAAAAAAAATTTTCAAGTCTCACTATATTAGCATCGTTCAATGACTAGGCCAATGTAATAATGTAATTTTTTTTTAATGACCTTATGAAAAAATCTCTTACATTAAGGTAAAAACCAGCTAATTGGTTAAAAAGAATGTGTAACTTTCTGGGGATTCCTCTCTAGTTTAATGACAAAGCCTCTTTTGAAGTGAAAACTTTTCTCCATTTTATTCCAGATCACTTAGATTTTTAAATGTCCATCTTCTGCTCAGAACTATGGGAGACTAGTTATGGGAGTGTAGCCTACATTTTAAAATTTTATGTCAAGTTTGAATTTCAGGTTATTTTTGTAGAAAAACCTGATAAGATTCTGATTAGTGTTGATACTTTCTTTTTTCTTTCTGATGCCTTTAAGGATATTTTTTGAGGTGAGGGGGTTGTTGTTATTGTAGTTATGAAGTTTGATGGTGATAAGGCCTAGGTAAGTTAAGTTTTAAGTTTCCCTTTAAAAAAAAGAGGTATATTGATTCTTGTGATCTCTAGACTTTTGGAATTCTAGGGAATTTTTAAACTTTCCATTTTTTTATGAGGTATTCAGGGTTAAATGACTTGCCCAGGGTCACACAGCTAGTAAGCGTCAAGTGTCTGAGGTCGAATTTGAACTCAGGTGCTCCTGACTCTGGGACTGGTGCTCTATCTATTTTGCCACCTATCAGCCCCAATTCTAGGGAATTTTAAAAACAATTTACTGAAATGTGGTGAGAAAATGATGTTCTTCCAATTTACTTTTCTTTCCTTCTTTACAGAGGTGAAGGAGTACTATAGGTATGGAACATTGAATGTATTCAGATTCAGTGGATGTGTTGGCTAGTTTTGCTGAACTATTTTTCTCCCTTTTTTTCTTTATTACAAAGGATGGTTCTCTGGGAAGGAGAGGGGGTAATGATGTGTTTGAAAATACGGGTGATGTAAAAACAAAAAGAAAAAAAGATTCTTCTTTTCAATATTTTGAAGGACACAAGTAACTGAGGGTTCCTCTCGATCTGTTCTCCAAATTCAACACTTTCATTTGTATTGCTTCCAAATCTCTTTCTAGGTGAATTATTCTCTGAACTTGTTTATGTACTTCAACTACATTATCTAGTAATCTGTTTTCCACTGTGTTGGTGTTGCTTTTGGCTGTATCCATTGATATTTTTCAACCTTTATTCATTATCTTTAGTTTTGCTGAAGTTTTCCATTATCTTCACACAAGATTTTTTAGCTGCATTGAGTTCTTTTAATTCCCTCAAGCATTTCTTATCTGAGTTCACTTCCTCTTTTAATTATTCTCATTATTTTTTTTCCTAATTTTAATTCTCCCATTAATTCCTTGAGTAGATTTGTTATACATTTGAACATCCCTTGAGATTTCTTACAATGTTTCTTATCTTCTTTCTAATAGTTCCAGTATATTTTTTTTTCTGGTGCTTTTTCTACTTCTCTTGTTTCATAATATTTTTGCTTTGTTTTATTAAATTGGGATTCATCTTTAATTTGTTCATTATTGAAATTCTTTCTTTGAGTTTTCATTTTCTTTTGAGAATTTCCCCAAATAATATTTCATATTAGTATTTCTATGGTTGTTTTTGAGGGACAGCTTGAGAAGCTTCTGTTCCCTCTGCCTTCTTTTGGGAGTTTCCTCTCCCTCTAAACTTTTTAGGAAGCAAATTTTAAAAATTCGGAGAGAAGAGAGGTTTGAATGATCCCCTGGATTAAAGGGATCATTAAAGCATTAAAGCTTTAAAAGGAAAGATGGTTTGAGAGGGGTAAAAGTAGGTGCGAGAACCAAAATTCTGATGCTAGTCACAAGTGATCCTGGTGGTCCTGTTGAGGATATTAAGCAGTAACCATTTAAAGAGTCCAACATGGCTTCATACAGAGTTCTCTAGTGAGCTTTTGAAAGAACATTACAAAAGATGGAAACTGAGGCACTTAACCAGGAAAGGACTGATTATGCAAAAAAAAAAAACCACCACGTGGCATTCTTACAAGAATACTGGATTTGGAGTGAGAAGATCTGATTTTGGTTCCTGGCTCTGGCACTCTCCTTAATTGTTTGGCTTTGGAGATGGAGATATATTCTGAACCTTAGTTTTTTTTCACATGGGAAATGTGAGTAATACTTGTGTAGTAGTATTTCTCCCTTCTCCCTCCATACTATTCCAAGTTCAATGGTATCCATCAACCAACAAGAATTTATTGAGCATTCCCTATTTGTCAGGTATGTTGTGGTTCTGGGTCAGCATTCGTTCAAAAATCATAGCTAATGAGCCTTACTTCTCTGAGAAAACCAGTAAGGATAAATTAGTTTAATGAAAAAGATATTTAATCAAACCAATTAAATATCACAGGTATATAAGTGATGTAGTCCTCATACTGAGGTACAGACTAACCATCCATTATGAAAGGTCAACCAGAGTGAAGGACTAAACAGGGCTAGAGAGCATAGGCATGCTTGTCTCAAGGCCATTCAGTTCTTTATGGTTTAGGAGAATAACAAACTTCCACAGAAAAATGGAATCTCTAAGAAGGAGACAGAAAAGAACCCAGCATGGGCAAGTTGCATGTGATTTCATTTTTGTCAAGAGAAGTGGCACAGCAACCTGATGGGGGTTTGGGGAGTGCCCTTGGGGGAATTTTTACTGACAGTTGGTGCTAAGAGGAGGGATTTGATCAAATGCAAGCCAGAAACTACTGAGTACAGATGGAAGAAAGGGATAGGTTTGGAGTGAGGTGTCCAGGGCTAATCTAAAAAGCCTGCTTAGTTCTCTCTGCCCCATACTGATTTCTTAGTCCATATGGACCTCTGCCTCTTCCCTAATGCCCATCTGACTACTTTCTTCTCATTTTTTCCCTCTCAGAATGAGAGAATGCATGACAGGGAAAGAAAAAAAAAGAGAGACCCTCATCTTCCTGCTGAGATATCACAACAGCCTGAAATTGGAATCCTGTCCTTTCAAATGCTTAGGCATATCTCTTTTGTAACTTAAATCTTCAATTAAACTTTGGTTTATTTTACTTTGATTTGTATACAAATCCTTTGAATGTGAAGTTTGAGGGAGAAAGAGATGAACTCTAGCCTTAAAAGGCAAGGAAACTGCACTTTCACCATTCAAGTAGAAGCTGGATGTGGAGGGTCAGATATGTTATTACTTCAGATGATTTTCCTGATGTATATGCCTAACTATAAATTTAGACTAGAGTGCCCTTGGACTTTATTTCTTCTTGAATTCAGTTTGAGAAGAATGAGTAACAATAGGGTGTATTGAGTAAACAAGTATTTATTAAACATGTGCCAGCATTGTGGTAAGTGCTGGGGATACCAAGAAAGAAAAAAACAGTTCCTAACTTTAAGATGCTTGCATATTGGAGGACACAACATGGAAACAACTATTTACAAACAAGATAAATCAGGAAATATTGGAGACAGTCTTAGAGGGAAGTCACTAGCATTAAGGGAGTCAAGGAGAGTCTTCTTGGAGATCAGATTGTAGCTGAGACTTGGAGGAAGCCAGGGAGGTGAAGGAAGTGGAGATGATGAGGAAGAGTGTTCCAGACACAGCAAATACAGCCAGTAAAGATGTCTGGAGCAGGAAAATGAAGTATCTTTTTCAAGTAACAGCAAAGATAGCAGTGTCCCTGGATTATAGAGTAGTCAGTCAGAGGAGAGTAAAATACATAAAAGAAATGCTAGAAAGGGGCCAGATTATGAAAGGCTACAAAAGACAATCAGAGGATTTTATATTTGGTTCTAGAGACAATCGGGAACCATTGGGTTTTATTGAATTGGGTGTGACATGGTCAGACCTGTACTTTAATGATGAGAAGATGTACCAGGTGCTGGTAGCATCAGAGGGGAAAAGAAGGCAAGATCCAAAATAGGTCTATAGCTATTAGGGTTAGATGGACCAAATGAAAGATTTTAGAGGATGGGAAAGACATGGGCATGTTTTTAGGCAACAGGGAAGCAGCCAGTCGACAGGGAGAGACTGAAGATTACTAAGATGGAATAGGGACCACAGAGGAAGCAATCTGCTGTAGAAGTTGGGATGGAAGAGGATCACTTGTGCATTTAGAGAAATTTGCCTTAGCAAAGAGAAGGCTCACCTCCTCATATGAAACAGAAATGAAGGAGGAGATGTTAGGGAAAGTCATTTGAGTGGAGTGAGATAAAGAAGGGAGAATTCAGAGGTTTCAATAAATTGCCCCAATTTTAAAAAATAAAATAGGAGGCAACGTTCTTGGCTGAGAGAGAAGTAGGAAGGGGAGCCGTGGGAAGTTCTAGGAGGGATGAAAAGACCTGGAAAAAGCACTGTGATGAGTGGGATAGGGAATTCATTCAGAAGATATAAAAAGATCATCTTGCTGCAATAAAAACCCAGTTGAGAATATGTAACAATAATTTGTAGCAGACCAAGTCAGTATGGTTTTAGGATTTTCTCCAGATCATGAATAGGAGCAAAGGCAGTGGGTGGCGGGAGTAATCTGGAGCTGGGGCTTAGTATAGCAAGATTAATGATACTACAAGGGAGTAAGGGACTAGAGGGGATAGTAAAGAGAGTATGGAAAGGGTAATGGTTCAGTAGGCAGTCAGGTGGTGTAATGGTTGAAGCAATGGACCTAGAGTCAGGAAGCTATGAGTTCAAATTTGGCCTCATATACTTACTAGTTTGTGCGACCTTGGGCAAGTTACTTTACCACTGTTTGCCTCAGTTTCCTCAACTATAAAATGGGGATAATAAAAGCATACAACCCCCAAGGTTATTATGAGGATCAGTGAGATGATATTTGTAAAGTGCTTAGCATTGTGCCTAGAACATAGTAGATGCTTTATGTTTCTCCTCTTCGTCCTCCTCCTCCTCCTCCTTCTCCTCCTCCTCCTCCTCCTTCTTCTTCTTCTTCTTCTCTTTTTCCTACTCTCCTCCTTCTCTTCTTTGTCCTTCCCTCCTTTTCCTCCTTTTTATTACTCTTCTTCTTCTCTTCCATCTTCTTCTCCTCCTCCTGTTCCTCCTTCTCTTCCTCCTTCTTACAGTAATGCATACTTGTTAGAGTTTTGCGGGGTCAGGCTATACAGGTTTCACCTATACCCTTCCTCAACAGGCTTCGGGCGTCCCTGGCTATCTCTGGGAGAAACAGCTGCACAGAAAACTTAAGACACAGGGCTTTCTTCTTGCTACTTTCTCTTAGGCTTGGCGTGGCTGGAACTCCCTCTCATTCTCTAAGCTTGGCGTGGCTGGAACTTTTTTCTGCCTCCAGGTAGCCTGTATTTAAGTCCTTTCTCCAGGGCCCCTTAGGGCCCCTCCCCTGGCCTTGCCCTCGCCACAGCCAGCCAATCGTGCATCACCCCGAAGGCAGAGAAATAATCCTGCTTATTGCAAACAGGTTTCCAAGCTATAACTTTCCCCTAACAGTACCAGGATTCTTCTAAGCTATATTTTCTTCTTTTCCCTTTTTCCAAACTATATTTCACTTTTACCAAGCTATATTTTCTTCTTTTCCCTTTTTCCAAACTATATTTCACTTTTTCTTCTTTTCCCAGCTATATTTCACTCCTTTTCCCTTTTTCCAAACTATATTTCACTTTACCAGCTATAGACTTTTCTGGCATATACGTCTGCGCCACTAAGCCTCATAGTGGGCAGGATAAATGACTGCCCCATCTTCCTCAACAGGCCTCCTGCCACTATAGCAAGGCTGTACAGCTCTTCTGACCCCTACCCTTCCTACTTTCAAGTCCCTACGTTCAGGCGCCATCTGCTACAGCTTTTGGGGGCCAGGCTGCACAGGTTTCACCTACACCCCTCCTCAACAGGCCTCGGGCGTCCCCGGCTCCCGGCCACTCCGGGAGAAATAGCTGCACAGAGAAACTCAGGACACAGGACTTGCTTCTAGCTACATTCTCTAATCTTGTCGTGGCTGGAACTCTCTCTCATTCTCTAAGCTTGGCGCAGCTGGACTTCCTTCTGCCTCTGGGTAGCCTGTATTTAAGTCCTTTTTCCAGGGCCCCTTAGGGCCCCTCCTCTGGCCTTGCCCTCGCCACAGTGAGCCAATCGTGCATCACCCAGAAGGCGGAGAGAAAATCCTGCTTATCGCAAACAGGTGCAACCCTCGCATTCTGCCCCCAGGTGATCACGGGCCTCCTGTTAGCTGAGGACCAATACAACCCATTACCAACAAGAGCCCCAACACATATTGATATGGTTATAGCTTCTAGTCTAACATCCTCAAGGTCCCCTGGGTTAATAGAAGCCCAGATGGGGACACATCCCTTTTGGTAAACCCCCACACCCCGCATCATGCCAATACATCTCTATCTGAATACTACAAGTGACAAGAGTTTTTCTTATACACATATGGGTTCATGTTTCCACAGGTTATCACACCACCAGGGAGGTGGGGGGGGTAGACACATAAACAAAGAACACACATGATTAGGGAAGGTACATGAAGACATACATTCAGGAAATATGTGTGGCCAAAAGAATATCAGTGAACATGTAACCAAAGAACATGTGTGAAAGGGGTACACATACCAGGAAAGATACTACAATAGAGAATGGAAATTCAGTGACCACCAGAGGGCTGCATGATGATATTACCAGAGGACATTTGCTGCTCTGAAAGAACTGAAAACATGAGTTGTCCCAGTTATGTTTGTGCCCTGGCCATGCATATCCCTGGAGAAGGACAGAGGAGTGAGGGGAAGGGGGAATTTCTCTGTTGGTGGGGACTGCTTCTCTTGTGGTCTCTAAGCACCTTCTATTGCATGCTGGTCTTCAGAGCCATTTACTGCTACCATCATTCCTGATATAAATTTTAGAATGAATTATTAGACATGTAGGTTGTGAATACTTAAAAAGGGAAGTGATGATTACTAGAAACCAGCATAGGTTTAATGAGAACCTACAGGTTTAATAAAATTAACTAAATTTCCTTTTTTTTTGACAAATGTATTTGTCATTTCATATTAATAGATTGAAGAAATACATAGAATTTAACTTTCTTCAACAAATATGTATTCAGTGCCTCCCAAGGGCCATCTCTGTGCTCAGAACTGGCAATATGAAGATCAAAACAAACAAAACCCTCCAAACAGTCCTTTCTGTCAAGTAGCTTCTACATTTCACAAAATTTAATTTTAGTCCTCCTGACCAGAACCTCTAGATAGCATACTTCTAGAGCCTAGGGAAGTGAATTCACTGACTTTTGGAACTCTTTTCCTAGGGCTGAGCTATAACACTTGATTAGTCAGTCAACAAAGCATTTGTTAAGCATTTTATGGGTCCAATCAGTAAGAACCTGTTCTGAAGATCTCTTTTTACACACATCACCCAATTTCATATTTATGATCTTGCAGATCATGGGAGAATATTTTCTGTTTTGTAAGTCTTGGGTGTTGATTCTAATAATGATATTATCTAGTCTATAATTTAATTTTGTTGTTATTCTAATGAGCCAATATCATCAAATAACCATTTCTCATTTAGTCCTTTAATATGTATTTATTGAACGCCTATTTTGTATAAGGTGTTTTGTTAGGTGATATGGAATGAGTTGGGGGAGGGGAAGATCCAGAGCTGTGATTTCATCCTTGTAGGAAATACCCAGTGGGGAACTTTCTTCCTACCTGTGAAGATCAACTGTTCAGCACTTAGCCTTAGAGAGACACCTGGGTTACTAAAGGGGTAAATGACTTGCCCAGGGTCATACAACTATGAGTTATGATTTAGACCAAAACCTTACTGACTTTGATACTGCCTTCTACCCACTACACTCGGCTGCCTTTTATGTAGAGTATATATGCAGAAGTAATAGACAATTAGTAAGCATTTATAAATACCTACTTTGTGCCAAGTACCATGCTAAGCTCCTCTCATGGCTTTCTTCTAACTCTAGCTTCTTATAATCACTGCTTGTAGACTGGGCCCAACCATAATCCCACTCTTTGTGACACCATTTGGGTTTTTCCTTGGCAAAGATCCTGGAATGTTTGCCATTTCCTTCTCTAGATCATTTTACAAGTGAGGAAACTGAAGCAAATAGGGCTACATGACTCGTCCAGGGCCACATAGTTCTGTGATCACATTTGAACTCAGGTCTTCCTGACTCCAGGTCCAGCACTCTATTGCATGACTTAGCTGCCCTAGAACTGATCTTGCACAAGGTAGAAGATAGTTTGTAAGAAGATCTGTGGTATTTTCTCACTGACTCATCCACAAGTCAGCCTTGTCAGTCCTGCTCTGAACTTTGTGAACTACTTTCCCCGTCATGTACCCCAGTCCCTCCTGGCACTCAGTGATCAAATTCTTGGCTTTGTACTTGAGTAACTACATTTTGAGACTGTATTCACAGACTCACAGAGTTGGAAGAGACCCCAGAAGCCATCTCTGGCCCATCTTATCCCTGAAAAAGAAACCTCTCTATAAAAATCAGAGAGATGAGAGCCTTTTTTTTTCTCCCCCTTTCTCTATGTAACGAATCACTTACCAATCAGTCCTTGCTCACTACTCATTTTTGGGTCTCCAGCAGAGACCACGCCAAGGTTTTTTACCTGTGGTTTTTGCTGGTCTTCCTCTTGGCTTCCCTCCCTTTTCTGGAAATGATTCTGGCCATATTGTATAAGGCATCAAGTCCTTTCCCTCTCCGTGCATAAGAGACTCTGAGATTTGAAATTGATAAAGTTATGTAGAGGAACGTTTAACACCCCCCCCACACACCTGTCCTTGAAACAATAAACCCTAGATTTAGCTACAGAGCAAGAAGGGTGCTCTTTGCCTTCTCTAGAAAACAGCAATTCGCTGTTTAGAATGTTGCTTGTCCTGCTTATGTCGTGATTCCACAGTTTATCAGATCCCCAAACTTTCCATCAATATCTTCAGGAAAACTTTGTACCTTAGACTCAGTTTTTTCTGTCCTATAGGCAGCATAGTCTTTTAAATTCTCTTTATTTATTTATTTACTTATTCATTCATTCATTCTTTCTTTCATGTGTTAGTTTATTTATTATTCACAGGCTGGCCCTCTCCATCTTGCCCAAGCTAGAAGTACAGCAGCTCCTCAGGGGCTTGATCTCAACTTCTATTGGCAAAAAAGCTCTAGCCTTCTCCATTTTTCCCATATGAACTGGTTCACTCCTCTTTAGACAGCCTAGTAGTCCTCCTAGGGATTCCCCATATTGATGTTATACTTAATGTGGAAATCTTAGCCTCTCCGGCAGCAAGGACAGGCATGAGGGCAACATGGAGTCTGGCAGTAGCCATAAAAATGGCATAGGTCCAGACCTGTCTCAAAAGTCAAAATAATCACACTGTAGTTGGATGATGTGCCTTACAGTATTGATGCTTTGCTAAACTCATAGTAGTAAGGCTCTAGCTGGATTAGGATCCCATGCATTTTGAGGTCCTCCGAAGTATTCCCTTTCCAAACATTTCCCCCAACCTCTGAAGATTTTAGAGCCCCCACCACCAATGGGGCCATTCTCCTTCTATGTAAAGCTAGTCTTGCCTAAGGGTAGGATAGTACATAAAGTGTTACCTACAATCTTATCTAGAGACACTGAATTTTAGATCTGGAAGATAATTTCTTTTTAAAAATATAACTTTAATTTTTTGTGTAATGTTTTGTTTTTGTATAACCTATATTTCCAAACACATTTTTCCTCCTTCCCCCTCTCTGAGAGCCATCCTTTGTAACAAAGAAGACAAAAGGGGCTGGGGGAATGCAGCAAAACTAACCAACACGTGAACCAAGTCCTGTGTAGCATTCCATATCTATAGCCTCCCACCTCTGCAAAGAAAAGAGGAAGGTACGTTCTCATAGCTCTAAGGGGCCAACAGCATTTGGCCTCATTATTTTGTTTTTGTTATTCTTCTGGAAGACACTTTTGAGATTATATTGCTACACATGGAGTTCTCAAACATGCCCCTAGGATGATAGGGAGATTGTAGGATGGTCACAATGTCAGAAATGCGTCCTTGACTGTATCTGAATAGCCTGATCACATGCTGTCCAACTGCCACTGGGAAAGGGAGCAGGTCTGATCACTGCACCCACCATGTCTCTTTCTTCTCCTTCCTAAGAGATCTGAGCTAAAAATCACCCCCACATACTGGTAATAACAGTGAATTTACTAGCAGGGGAGGTCTCCTGTTCCTGGTGCTTGTCTACTCCCCAGAATCTTAGGTTCAGAAGAGACTTCAAAGCTCATGCAGTCTAACCCATACCTGAACTGAAAGCTCTTCTACTAACTTCCCAATGAATATTTGTTTAGTCTCTATTTTAAATCCTTCAGGAGACTGAGAAACAACTGTTTTCTGAAGCAGATAATTCCACTTTTAGACAGTAATCATTATTATTTTTAGAGGCAACTAGGCTTAAGTGGTCACCCAGCTAGTAAAGGTCTGAGGCTGGATTTGAACTCAGATCCTCCTGACTCCAGGTGCAATGCCCCATTCACTGTGCCACCTAGCTGCCCCCAAAACTGCCTGTACATAGTACTGGGCCCTCAGGCACTATGCAGAACACATCTCATTTATCTTCTCATGACAGGTCCTTAAAGATGTGAATATTTAAGGCCATGTACCTCTCTCATCAGCACTCCCATGCTCTAGGTCTTTTTTTCTTCAGGAACTAAGCATCAAGCTATGTCTCCCTCATCTTTTGAAGTTGATATTTTGAACCCAAGTATAAAATTTTACATTTATCCTTACTAAATCTGACTTTGTTAGGTTTGATCAATTACTCTCTGCTGATTAAAAAAAAATCCTTACTGTGTAATCCAATGTGTTAGCTATTCTTACCAATTTTTTTCCTCTTCTCTTCCTTTTCTTACAGTAAACAATTAGAAGAGATATAGAAGCTCGGAAGACAAGAGGAAAACTGACAAAGAACAAAGTCTCCATTATTGAAGGCTGGAAACCAGGTCTCAGTTGATCACAAGCTGGATTTCCTCTGCTGTTGTTTTTTTTTTAATAGTTTTTATACAAGTGATGGAGGGAGGGAATCACACAAGATAAAATGGACAATTTTAAGTATACAACAGTTAAAAGTTATTGCACAAATAAATCTAATGCAATTTAAAATTAGAAGAGAAACAGGTACCTGGGGAAAAAATCTTTGCAGCAAGTTTCTCTAATACAGGTCTCATTTCCAAGATACACAAGGAACTGATTATACATGACTAAGAGCCATTCCCCAATAGATATATGATCAAAAGGATATAAACAAGTGCTTTTCAAAGAGAAATTTAGGCTATCAATAACCATTTGAAAAGTTCCCCAAATCATGAATAATTAGAGAAATTCAAATTAAAGTTAACTTTGAAGTTGTCTCTTATACCCACCAGAGTAGCAGAAATGACAAAAGAGGAAAATGACAAATGTTAGAGGGCATGTGGGAAAACAGGAAAACCCAACATGAATGCACTGTTGGGTGAAGCCATGAATTGTAGTAATTCTAGAAAACAATTTGGAACTCTGCCCAGAAACTTACTAAACTGTGCCTGCCTTTGACCCAGCCATGACACTATTAAGCTTAGACCCCTAGAGAATTTTTAAAAAAATCTTTGTACAAAGATATTTATAGCAACGAAGGGCTAAACAAATTTTGATATATGGGGATAAGAGGTAGGGAAGGGGATGATTTCCATTAATTTAATAAAATTAAATGAAAAACAAACCCAAACAAATTGTGATGACTATAATTGAAATATTATGGTGCCATAAGAAATTATGAAATGGATAGGTTCAGCAGAAACTGGAAAGACCTTTATGAACTGACACAGAGCAGTGGGAGCAAAGCTAGAAGAGCAATTTGTGGAATGATAACATTGTAGAAGAAAACAAATTTGAAAGACTTTAGGTCTCTGATCAACAGAAAAGGAACACTGCCCCCCCCAAAAAGAAGGAAACATGTAATGTACCTCCTATTAGAAAACGTATAAACTTATGCAGAAGACATATTTTCAGATGTGGCCAGTATGGGAACTTGTTTTGCCAGACTACACAAGTATGTACTCAAGGCTTTATTTTTTTTTTTGTTCATATTTTTGCTCATGGGGGGGAGTGCTATTGGTGGGAACTTATGGCCAGTTACCTATTTCCCTTCTCATTTTATTTTATTTTATTTTTTTTGCTTTTTGGAGGGCAGTTGGGGTTAAGTGACTTGCCCAAGGTCACACGGCTAGTTTTTTGTGTTAAGTGTCTGAGACCGGATTTGAACTCAGGTACTCTTGACTCCAGGGCCGGTGCTCTATTCACTGCGCCACCTAGCCGCCCCTCCCTTCTCATTTTAAATTTAAAAAATTTTTTTGGTCTTTATGGAGGGGGGAAGGCAGGGAAATTGGGATTAAGTGACTTGTCCAAGATCACACAGCTAGTAAGTGTTAAGTGTCTGAGGCTAGATTTGAATTCAGATGTTCCTAACCCCAGGGCCAGTGTTCTATTCACTATGCCACCTGGCTGTCCCTAAATAAATTTTTTTTTAAGTTTTAAAATGTTTTTTTAGAAGATTTTGGTCATAATCACAAGTTATAATACAAACTCAGAGCCGAACTCCACTTAAACCTCAGGGTTTTAATACTGAGTTAAACAGGTAAGACAAGGGAGTAAAAAGAATTGCTTTGTTTTTCTCTGAAACTATTAACAGGAAAGAGGAAAAAAGAAAACAAAATTAGTAAGAATTGGTGAAAAGAACAAATTATTCATTTGTTTCAAAGCTAATTCCATATGTGTATCTGTTTATAATTATTTTATTAAAATTATTTTTGTTATTTTTAGATTTTCTTTTCTTTTAATTCCCTTTTACAATCTACTCTCTGAAGGTAGTTTGTTGTTTATAACTGTCCCCTCCCCAATTCCACATCCTTTTGTAAGTCCCTTTCCCTTTTCTATATCCCTCCTGTTTATCTGTTGAATATAAATAAAATTTTATATATAAACTCTATTGTGTATATGTTAAATTCTCCTTGTTCCATTCAAATAAGAGTTAGATTCTTGCAATGCCCACTCCCCCCCATCCTTACCTCTATATTTGTGAAACTTTTCTTGCACACCCCAATTTTGACCTTTTCTTTTGATCTGGTGCCTTTTTAGACCATTGTTGAAGCACATGTGAGAGACAGGTGGACTCTACAGCTCCCTTTCATGCCATCATCTTTACCAAACCCTTTTGGGTTTTAAATGATAGATAATCAGGCCTTTTCTCATGCAATTAAACCTTATGATCTATGAGTTAAGGCTACCGTGAAACTGAAAGAATCATTTAGTTTTCCAAGTTTAAAATATCAAAGAGGTATGTTTCCATGATTCATACTGATTATATATTACCTTTATTTCTGAATATCTCTCTTTTCCCTTTCCTGTCACAATGAGCCATCCCTAGCAATAAACAATAAAATGTAGAAAGAGAAAAACAGCAGTTTGGCAAAGCTAACCAATTCATCATTGGAGTTTGCAAGTACATGCAGTAAGTATGCATTATACACCCATAATACCCCATCTCTAGTGAGAGTAAGGGATAACTCAAGGATTACTTTACATTGTGCTACATTACATTGATGAAGTCCTGTAGAACACTGGGCAGATCATCTGTGAATGATCTATGGGACAACAGGGATGAGGGTCATAGAGGACAATAAAGGGCAGAGGGGCTGTGACTGGCACAATTAGAATACCCACATTGATGCACAAGTGAAGCACTCTCCTACTAATGTCAATAAAGTTGTTACGTGTGGGTTATGGAACTTACCATCTTGGAAAAGTCACAACTTTATATGACTCCAAAGACAGTGGGTAGATTAATAATGCTAACAGCATTTTATTTATATAGCTCCTTCCATGTGTTAGGCACTGTGCTAAGTGCTTTTCAAATATTATCTTATTGATCCCTATGTGCTATTATTATTCCCATGTTACTGCTAAGAAACTGTGGCAGACAGAGATATGTGACCTTTGCAAGGTCACATAGCTAGTAATTATCTGAGGCTGGACTTGAATCTAGATCTTAATGACAAGAGTCCTAGCATTCTATCTACTATGCCACCTAACTCCTCCAGAAGCAGATGAGTGTATGTAGCTTTAGGATATTATCAGATATTACCATTCTTCATGACTTGGCAGACATGAAAAACTATATAAAAGGCATCATCAAGGTTACTGATGACCGAAAAAGCATGTGGATTCATCATGGAGGAAAAGTGAAGGTTAGTAGGAGGACAAACTAAATTTTGCTCTCATGTTTACAAAAAATTAAATGAATAAAATGAAATACTTGTGCCTACTAGGTAAAATATCTATAGAGGAATTATGAGAAAACACAAACTGGAATGACTAAAGGACACGAAGATATGGCAGGATGGTAACTGGAGCCACTGGAGGAATCCTGTGTGCTGGTCTGGTCATGGATGGATTAGAGTTAATATAAAAAATTGTTATTACAACTGTTGTGATTGATTGTGAATTTATATTTAGTGAAAACTCACTCATGTATCTTCATTAAAAAAGTCAGTCTGACAATGAAAAAATCTAAATTACAGAATCTTTTTAAAAAATAAAAATGTAGTTTTTATGATTTTAAGCATATAAAAGTAGTACTTTGAAATGAGCAAGTTATACATTCTAGAGAAATTTGTAACTCCTTTAATATTAAGGTAAAAACAATACATAGGTAAGATACAATAGCGGAAAGACATTTAGACTAGGAATCAGGAAACCCTGGGTTCAAGTCCCACATCTGACACATACTGGCTGCATGATCTCGGGCAAGTAAATCACTTGGCCTCTCAATACCACCCCTCTCCCTTCAACTCTCTAACACAGTAAGTTGCAGATGAATAGGGGATCTGCATTGAGAGAGGGAGTTTCCTTCTCAGGAGCTTCCTACACTAAAGAAATCACAGGTTTTAGGTGTTTTGCTTTTTTTTTTATTACAAATGAACAATTAATTTTCAACATTAATAAGTGATTTTCTTTCTTTCATCCCTTCTTCCCTTTCTGTCCCTCCTTCCCTCCCTCTTCTTCATTCCTTCTTTCCCTTTGTTCTCTCTCTCCTTCCTTCTTTCCTCCCCTTTCCCTCTCTGACTCCCTCTCTTTTTTTCCCTCCTTCTTTCCTTTCCTTCTTCTCTCCCTTCATTTTCTTCCTTCCTTCCTACCTTCCTTCTTTCCTTCCTTCCCTCCCTTCTTTTTGAGACTGGGTCTCCCTATTTTGCTGGGACCAGAAAAGTACAGCCACTGGTGCCTTATGTCTCTGCTTTTCTGACCTAGGTCAGTTTACCCCAACTTAGGCAGCCTGGTGGTCTTCTGCTTCCAGGGACTTAACCTTACTGGTGTTGGACTTGATGAAGACTTCCTGCTGGCTTTGGCCCTTCTGTACCTCAGAACTCCAGAGCTCAAGAGATCCACCATCTTGAGCCTCAGTAGCAGTAGGGACTACAGACAGGGCTGGGCCACTATACCTAACCAAACAGTGCTGTTCAAAATGCCTAAAAGTTTGACATCTGAATCTAAATAAATTAAACTCTCTCCATTACTTACAGCATTAATTTGGGTAGCAAACCCATTTTAATAGCTCATAGGTAAATGTGTTTCTAATTGTTCATAAATCCTCAAGTAATCATATTGAATTAATGAGATCTTTTTTTTGTTAGCAGACTTGAAAATCTGATTGATTTCCCTCTTATGGCTCAGTATTATGCAGTAATGAAGTGAATAGGGTTTTGGAAATGGAAGCAAACTTTACCCTTTCCTTCCAGATCTGTTCCATCTGGATTTTTCCTATAGTGATGCATACCTACAGAGAAAAATTTCACTTTAGCCCATCTCAAATAATAGAATAAGGATGTTATAATTGCCAAGGGAAGCAAATGGAGTGATGATACACAAAGTGTACCCCAGAAACTTAACATAGTCTATCATTGAGAATGTGGGCTTGGATTAGGATGCTGAAAAATTCAGCCAGCACAACTTTGGGATGTCTAGTCTGGTTTTAGTCATCTTCCCTGCTAGAAGCACTTGGTAGGACCACTGAGTTTTAAGATGATTTAGTTCTGGGTCTAACTTAGCAGAGTTAGATTCTATTTCAGAGAAAATTAAAGGTCTAGTTTTGTTAGGGCCCCCTGAGTTATATAAGGCCCTCTGAGCCTAGAGAGAGAAGACTTGTCTGTAAATCTCTCTAAATTCAAAAGCCTACCCCAGAATTAAACAAACATATGTAAGATGTGTGTGCCCATCTCATCATGGATAGGTATGATCTCAGGTCTGGACTACCTATAAAAGAGAGGTGGACCTGGGAGTAGGGTGGGGTGAGAGAGAGGCCTCCAGGGCCCAGGAAAGACTTGAGGCTGAATGCTATTTTCTGCAAGCTCCAAGAGGGGTAAAGACTAGAATTATATTTATTTGCCCACCCTAAATATTTCTGACCTAAGGGTATGATCATTCTTATGGGTTCAATGCAAAAGACACTTCTATAGTCCCTTTTAAGGGGAGGGGTGGATAGCCCCAAGTTTATACCCACTGGTTTATCCCCTTCCCACCCAAAAGCTGATATGACAGAAGACCCTCACAAATAGCAAACCAGTAAGCCTATTTATCTAAGTAAACTAGCAAACAGAAATTGGAAAAATTCTACATACTAAAATACAACAGAAAATACAAAAGTGAATGAGCTCTTTGTTGAGATCAATATGAGACCTTAGCTCAAACCAAAAAGAAGCTCCAATCCCAGCCCTGGGAAAGTCTGTGGACTTTAGAACAAACTGGAAATCAGGGTGATGGTTGAGGAGTCATCTTCCCTTATATCTATAGCTTCCATAGGCTTTGTATGTGTCTCTCTCCTGTCTTAAATTACAATAATCCCTCTCCCAAAGAGTGACTTTAAACTATGCATGTCTCTCTCTCTCTCTCTCTCCATCCCTCACCCAGGTCTGCAGCATAGAATCAGTATTCTCCTTCAATAACCGGAAGTCACCTTTTCCATGAACATAACAGCACTCAAAACAGGCCAGGCTTTATAAGGATGGAGGGCAGCAGGTCATCCTTTCCTAGAGCATCTGTACAGTTATTCAAAGAACTGTTACACTACCTAGTGATTCTGGGCTTCACACCACCCTTCCTATTAGGGTTATACATTGAGATTCATATAAAAGGGGGAAAAGAATTGGTTCTCAGGTGTATCATAAAATAATTTATCAGGGATTCTTAACCTGGGGTTCATCAAGTTGTTTTTTTTAGGAAACTATTTTGATAACTGGATTTCATTATATTAATTTCCTGTGTAAACATATGTATTTTATTTCATGCACTTAAAAGCATTATTCCGAGAACCTCACAGAGTTGTTGCGAGAATAAAATGAGTTAATATTTGAAAGTTCCACAGAGATGCGAATTGTTTTTGTTGATGTTAAAAGGGTCCATAGGCTTCACCAGACTGCCAAAGGAGTCTGAGACATGCAAAAAGGTTAAGAATCCTTGGTTTAAACATAACTGAAATTGCCTTTGATCCTAAATAGTTTTCTTTTAGTTCACTGAAAAACTAAATAAAAAAAGCATCATCTGAGTCCCAGGGAGAAATGTTTCATAATTTTGTTCTACTTCTTACATATCTTCCACCACAATGTAGCGATACTTGGTCTTTGTTCTTCTCCTGTGCCACCCACTTACATAGATAGCTGTTTTATAAGAAGCTGGAGCTTGAACAACAGAGTAGATGAGACACTTTGGGGTCCCTTGGGGGGCATAAAAATTAGGCCTTTTATTCTTAGAGCTATTTAATGATGTCAAGCTTTAAAATAAGAATTTCTCTTTGATAACTGCAATCTGAGAAACCAACCTACACATTAGGTAGCATGGTGGGATATTGGCACACACATCATATAATATAAACGTAATGAAAGCAACCCACAAAAAATTATTTAATAGTCTGCTGGAATCTGATTTTTGAAAACTGGTCTTTAAAAATTATTTTTATACAAGAGAAAACTTGGACATATTTCATATTTCAGGAAGAAATGTACTATAAAGACTATTTTTTAAAAGTTCTGATATTTTTGCTTGTACTGCCAAGGACAGTCCTAGTTTCTTGGAGTTAAGGTTGGTGCACCTTACAGGACAATCAGACATCTCTCCAGAGACTTTTGAGATAACTTGCACTTTCTGCATTTTTCTAAGATTATAAAGTAGGGGTAATGAATTCCTGGAGGCCTGTTACAGGAGCTCTGGGTCTGTGAATTTGTTTTTTAAAAATACTATGATAACTGTTTTTTGACATAATTGAATTCTTAATCCCATGTATTTTATTTTGTTCACGGGAAGAATTATTCTCAGAAAGGGTCTAGAGCAGGGGTGGGGAACCTGTGACCTCTGGGCCATGTATGGCCTTTTAGGTCCTCAGGCATAGCCTTTTGACTGAGTCCAAGTTTTAGAGAACAAATCTTATTAAAAGGATTTTTCTGTGAAACTGGGATTCAGTCAAAAGGCTATACTTGAGGACCTTGAGGGCCACAGGTTCGGGCTTCGCCAGACTGCCAAAAATGGTCTCTGTCACACACAAAAAGCCTTAAAAACTCCTGCTGGAAGGCCTGATTTCAAAGGACTGACTACGATTTTAGGATCAACAAGGTAATGGTTTGATTTCAGCAGTTTTCATGAAGGCAGAAAGAATATTCCTTCAAGTTCACCACCTATGAAATTTTCAAGTGTTTTTATTTGGGTAAGGGAAAGAGAAAGCTTTTACTTAAACAAGAATAATTTGCATAATCTGGAAGGTAAAAGAGAAATCTGCACAAGATGAATAGGAATAAAATGAAACATTAAGTTACTCAGTGATAAAAGGTGGAACAGGAATGAAACAAGATAAACACATTATTTTACTAGGAGACAAAAACTGCATTTATATGAGTGTAGCTGAACTGAATTAGGAGTTTGTTACAAGTTATTTAAAATAACCATTAAAAGGGATACTTTTGTGGAGAATAGCACCTAAAAGGCCTGCATGTTTAAGTGTACTGAGAAGGAAGGCAGTGTTTAGTAATATGCAGAAAAGCATCTTAAGAACATAATACAATTCCTATCAAAATGAAAGAAGCAGAAGGCAAACAAGGTGATGCGATTTCCTAAATCCTCGCAAAAGACATGCCGACCAAGAAATGTGTGGGAAGTAAATAAGAACAATCTTACACTAAACTCAAATAAGGAGATTCAGAAACAATCAATCACAAGAGCCAAGATCTTAGAGGTGACTTAGAAGGCAAATAGTTAAAAGAATTAAACATCTGTATCTTATTTTTTTTCATACGTTATCTTATTTCACAGTGATTGTTGAAGATATTTATGCCTGAACAAATTTGCTTTCACAACTGAGCCTGCCTTCCTGCAGTGAAATGGTAATCCTCTGTTTATGGGTCCACAGTATGTTGCTATTGAAATGATAATGTTGACACAATTACAACAGGTTGGAGCAGGAGATGGGCCAAATGAGGCCTGTGCAGGGAATGTGGAGAGGAGCAGAGCGGAGAAAATCTAACTGGATGGACTAATTCAAGGTATTTCAAAGAAGGGAGAAAATGGGGCTAGTTGATCAAAATTATATCTCACCATAAATCATGATATAAAATGAAGGAGAGAGCATATACACAGAGGGGGAAAAGACTCAAAACAAAAGCTTACCAAGTCTTGTGGACCTATGGCAGATGTATTCACAGGAAAAGAGAATTGTAGAGTTGACTATTCTTTGAATACATTATTTACGTTATTAATTTACATTATTAAGGAAAAAGTATTCTTTGTTTGAGTCATGAGTCATGAGAATAAGCGTTTATGAAGCACCTCCTATGTATCAAAGGTGCAGCTATGTGAAGCAATGGATAGAGCGCTGGGCCTAGAGTCAAGAAAACTCATCTTCCTGAGTTCAAATCTGGCCTCAGACTCTTACCAGCTGTGTGACCCTGGGCAAGTCACTGTTTGCCTCAGTTTCCTCATCTGTGAAATGCACCCCAAGAAAACCCCCAGTGGGGTCACAAAGAATCGGACATGACTGAAATGACTGAACAACAACAACATGTATCAGACCTTTTGCTAAGCACTGGGGATACAAACAGAGGCAAAATCACTCCCTGCTCTGAAGGAGCTCACAATATAATGGGGAGAGAATAGATATCAACTCTTTATAGACATGGGATGAAATAGCAATAATCCCAGAGCTAAGGTACTGACCTCAAGGAGGACTGGAAAGTGGTTTTCAGCTAAGATTTGAAAGAAGCCAGGAGGCAGATTTGAGGAAAGAGCAAATTCCATCTATGGGGACAAGCACTAAATGCCATGGAGTTAGGATAAAGAACGTGTGAAGTAAAGATCACAGAGGAGGGCAGTGCCCCTGCATCCTGGTGCAGGAGGGGAGTAAAGGGCAAGAAACCCGGAGAATTAGGAAGGGACCAGGTTATGAAGAACATAAAAAGACAGTGGGTGTTACATCTGACCCAATAGGGAGGCTATAGGAGTTTTCTGAAGAAAAGAGTGACTTGGGGAAACTTGTGCTTTAAGAGCTGAGTGGAGGATGGAATGGAGTAGGGAAGGAGACTGATCAAAAAGCATGGGAGGTGATGAGTGGTGACCATTATCAGAGAAAAGCAGGGAGCACGTATGAGAGATCCTGTGAAACTGGAAATCAACAGGGGTTGGTAACAGATTGGATGTGGGGGAGAGAAGAGGAGGGTAAGGAGTTGCAAGCCTGTGTGACCTGGCGGATGGTCCTATCCTCAACAATAACAAGAAAAGTTTGGAAGAGATGAGAGTTAAGGGGAAAGGTGAGTTCAGTTTTGCACATGTTGTCCTTTTGAAAATAATCACATCCAAATGCTACCTTCATTTAAGACTTTTTGATAATACGGTAGACTTTGATAAGTTATTGTTAAAAAAATATAACTTGATAAACCTGGTGAGTTATTTTTGAAGTTGTCATATCAGTTTTTAAATTCCAAATGGCTGATAAATAGAAAATATGACCTTTAGTATCCATGACTTATATAAACTTACGTGCAGGAAGTGAATCATTAAAGGTCAGTCAGTCAATAAGCATTTATTAAGCACCTACTGTGTGCCAGGCATTGTGCCAAACACCAGGAATACAAAGAGAGGCAAAAGACAGACCCTGCCCTTAAGAAGTTAAGAATTTAATGGAGAGACAACATGCAAAGAACTTTGCACAAATAAGATACATTCAGTATAAATAGATAATAATTAACAGTGTGAAGGGAGCAAGATTAAGAGAGATTGGGAAAGGCTTCCTATAGCTGAGACTTAAAGGAAGGGAAGCCAGGAGGCAGAGATGAGGAAGAAGAGCATTCCAGGCAAAGGGGATAGCCATTGGAAACATTACAAGTCAAGATATGGAATGCCTCTTTTGAGGAGCAAGGAGACCAGCTTCACTGGTCCTGGTGTACTTGGGGGGAAGAGGGGGTGGTATAAGGTATAAGAAGGCTAGAAATGCCAGAGGAGAACTAGATAATGAAGGTATTTAAATGACAAATTCATTTTGTATTTGATCTTGGAGGCTATCAGGAGCCAATGGAATTTGATGAGTAAGGGAGGGTGACATGGGCTTTAGGAAAATCACTTCAGGATGAAAGGATGGACTGAAATGGGGGGAGATCTGAGGCACAAACAGACCCACAGGAAGACTATTGCAACAGTCCAGGTGTGAGGTGACAGTGTCAGAGGAAAGAAAGGGGCAAATACAAGAAATGCTGCAAAGGTTAAATCCACTGGCCTTGGCAACAGATTGGATACAAGAAGAGAGGTGAGGAATTGAGAATAATACCTAAGTTTTGAGCCTGGAGAACTGGAAAAGTAGTGGTGCTACTTTATTAACAGGAAAATTTGGAATAAGGGAGTATTTTGAGGAGAGGTGTTTATGAAAGATGATATATATAATTTTGCTATAATTTAGAATCACATTTTAATATGCTGTCATATTCCATTATTCCATTGTAACTCACTGTATAACTCGTCATTTAATAGAAACTTTTCAAAATTTGAAATTGTATATGCCAACCAACTACTGTATTTTTCAGATAGCTATTTCAAATATTAATTAATATTAACATTAAAATGTTTTGAGATTCTTTGCTTATCAGTGTAATATCAATCAATCAACAATATTTTCTAGTATATACTATAAGGAAGTTACTGTGCTCTATGAGTGACTATTCTGTTATAATTTTTTTTGGAGGCGCCCAGACCTCTGATTTCTTTAGGACAGGGAGCTTCTGGTAAGGAAATTCCTTCTACCAGTGAAGATAAGCAACTGTTCTGAAAATTACAGTTTTAGTGAGCTCCCTGGGTTAATAAGAAGTGATTTACCCAGGATCATAAATCTCTATGTGTCAGAGATGGAACTTGGACTTGGATCTTTATTTTCCTAACTCATAGGAGGTCAGCAGAGAGGCTGGGACAGGAAAGGTAGATTTGAGAATCATTAATATAGAGACAGTAATTAAATCCATGGGAGCAGATGAAATCACCACGTGAAGTAGTATAGAGGGAGAAGAGAAGAGAAGCCAGGACAGAACCTTGAGGGACACCTATAGAGGATGTGATCTGGAAGAGGATTCAGCAAAGAAAAACAGAGAAGGAACAGCTAGAGAAGTAGGAGGAGAACCAGGAGAGAGTAGTGCCCAGAAAAGCTAGAGAGAACCAAGTAAGAAGGAGAGTGTGATCAGTAGTGTCAAAGGCTGTAGAGAGGTCAAGGAGAATGAAGACAGAGAAAAAACCATTGAACTTGGCAACTAAGAGACTGCTAGTAACTTTGGAGAGAGTAGTTTCAGTGGAAAAATAAGGCTGGAAGTCAGACTGTAAGGGGCTAAAAAAAGTGAGAAGAGAGAAAGTGGAGGCATTTAGCGTAGACAGCCTTTTCAAGAAATTATGCTACAAAGGGCAGAATAGATACAGGACAATAGTTAGCAGGGGATAGAAGGATCGTGTGAGGATTTTTTCAGGAAAGGTGAGATGTGAGTCTTTCTCAAATAATGATGTGTTACTTACATTAACAATGGAAGGAAATACTAAATTTCAGTTAAGAGATGAGTGAAAATATATATTTTTTCCCATTCAAGATAACAGATTCCCTTAAATCTGTGGGTTCATGAATTCCAGATGAAGAACTATTGAACTAAAAGATGTTTAAAGTCCCTTCCAAATCAATAATTTTATGAATCCATATTAGACCATCAATCTATAATAATAAAAATGAGCCTTAAAATCAGTACTGCATCTCATGAGCTTATTTATAGTAGGTGAACCCGCATATGCACATATATACATACACATGTACATGATTCAAAGTTAAAATATGTCATTCTAAATTTAAGAATATATAAGAATCACAAAAATACTTGTCTTCTGAAAATAGAATAAGCAGACATATAACTGGTTTCAGCTTAAATTGTTTACTATTACAATGTCATAATATACATTCTCCTGTCCTGAATTTCAACTTTTTAAGTTTTCTTGGTTGATTTGCTCCAACAGTATGCATGTATGTGTGTTTGTCATTGTTAAAAAAAATGTTTAACAAAAATATAGGACATGCATACCCACATCAACATTTCATCATTTGAAATTATTTTTTCTAATATCTTTTTCTCCTTTACACTACAAGTTTTTCTTAGCCCCCTCCAAAGAAAAACAATCATAAATATCAGGTACAGAGACAATGTCTGACATTTCTTAGTAACATGCTACAAATTACAAAGAGAAGCACCTGTAGTAAGACTTTGGACTTGCTCTTCCAGACCAAGGCCAGCCACATCTCTCCCTCAGAGTTCTAGGGCCACCTCTGAGAGATTGGGAAAACTCTTCTCTAATATCATGAGTTTCAGGTACCTTTCCAGTGTGTCCCCTCTATTGTTAACCACAAGTGATGAGCTCCTCAGTCCCATTTAAGCAATTATATAAATTACCTTGTGCAAAGGTATATTTACTATAAAATGCAGCAAGAAGAAAAGTACAAACATCTTCCTCCCAACACCTGGGGAGTATAGTGTTCCCTTTACCACTCCCTCCCCAGGTCTTTGGAGAGTGTGCTCAAAATTAATTTCTAAACAGCATTCACCCAAACCAGCTTATTTCCAAATGTGTTACAGTTGGTAAATGGATGATTCTACTTCTCTGCTATTGTTGGACAAGGCAGGCAGTCCCTAGTGACTTCATTTCTCATTCTCTGACTTTTGGAAAATTCTGGCATGGATTCTAGATCCCAGACTTGTGTTGACTTGTTCCTCTGAACCTATAAAGCTCATGAGGTCATAGTTATCTATGAACATTTCCCCAATCTCCTACACTTAAAAGCATGATAGAATAGACATAGCTGAGACAGAAGCAACAGCTTAGTTGTATACTCCCAGGTTCACAGAGTCCCAGTGGGAAGACAAATGCCCAAAGACTCTATCCGATAGCTTAGCTTATTCTTTGACTTCTCACTTGAACATGGCCAGGAAGAGACTAGTTCCTGACTTGCTTTGTCTAGGTAGTGCCTTTTGAACATATCTTAGTTCTGGCTGTATAACCACTTAAGCCACTCTTCATCATGTGATTAGCAGTAAGCAGAATGTCTATGCATGCTCTCAATCAGGGAGAAGGGAGATTCTATTACACTTTATCATGCTTTCCCAGAGCCAGACCTTCATCTCTTCTATGAGGGAGTGAGTGCTGCATATGTTTATTATTATTATTTTTTGTTGTACAAGGCATTTTCCCATTGTATATTGGGTCACCTTTAATTTTGATCTTTCAGGGACTTTGGTGCTCTCTGATTAACAATCATATACTATCACTGGGAAAATACTGATATTAAAATGATGGGCTTTTGCAGCAGTCCTAGTCTGAGATCATTGAAAGCACTGTTAAATTTTCTAAAATGTGAACAGCCTAATCTTTTCCTTTTATTAAATTCTGGGTGCAGTTCAAGAGCTATCACTAGTTCTTCTCCAAAATGGCCTAGCATTGATGTAATAACTCAATGGATTGCCTATCCAATTGTATTTCATTATCTGGGCAATATGTTTTTTAAATTAGTTAATTTTTAGTTTTCAACATTCATTTTTATATGATTTTGAGTTCTAAATTTCCCCCCTCTTTCTCCTTCTCCCTCCCCAAGTAAGTAAGCAATCTGATATAGGCTATACATGTACAATCATATTAAACATATTTCCATATTAGTTATGTTGTAAAAGAAGAATTAGAACAAAAGGAAAAAAAACATGAGAAAGAAGAAAAGTAAAAGAAAAAGAAAACAGTACGTTTTGATCTGCATTGCAACTCTGTAGTTCTTTCTCTGGATGTGGATAGCATTTTCTATCATGAATTCTTTTGGAATTGTCTTAGATCACAATATGAGGTTTTTATCCAACTTTTTATATGGGTTTGTATTCGGTTGATCCCTTCTGAAAGACCACAGAAATCTACAGTATCTACATATAGATATATAAAAAACATTTATATAACACTTTACTGTGTGCCAGGTGCTTAACAATTATCTCATTTGATCCTCACAACAGTCCTGGTAGGCAGATGATACTATCATCATTTTATAGCTGAGAAAATTGAGGAAGACAGGTTAAGTGACTGTAATGATAAGGGAATTTGAAGATCTTCCCTGCCCCTTAATGGGCCTTATTTTGTTACTTTGTAATTAGGCAGTGGGTCATGAAGGTTGTGATGTCTTCTGACCCTGGAGAAGGCTATAAATATATCCTGAGGTGAGGCTTGCTTTGGGGCCCACTTATGGGAAGAGTTGTATGATTTGGCCAGATGAGGCTCTGGGTAGCTGTTGAGCCTCCCCC
>CM053596.1:77213251-77251109 GCA_028646575.1 Pseudocheirus occidentalis | reverse complement strand
TTAACCCCTTTTGAGTTGCTTTCTTTTAGAAAAGCAGATCTAAGAACCTGTGCTAGCAGCCACCCTGGGTATGCTAGGGTGCTTGTTGTTACAGTGACACATCTGAGACTAGATCTGAACTCAAGTTTTCCTGACCCCAGGCTTAATGCTCTATTTACCTGTCCACTGAGACAGACCTGTAGCGCTCTGGAACTCAGATCTACACTACCCATTGATTCAGTAAAGGGTAATCTACCAGAGTAGCATTGGTAGAACTTCTGCCATCAGAAAATTCTTCTTTTATTAGGACTTAGAATCACAGAATCGTGGCATGCCAGAATGGAAAAAGACTACAGGGGTCTTCACTGTGAACAAACCCCTCTACAACATCCCTGACAAGTAACCTTTCAAGGTCCACTTGAAGTTTTCCAGTGAGGAAAAACAGCTTTCCCAAAAGTAGCCTTTCTGGCTTTGAACAGTTCTAATTTT
Organism: Pseudocheirus occidentalis; assembly: GCA_028646575.1. NCBI lineage: Eukaryota > Metazoa > Chordata > Mammalia > Diprotodontia > Pseudocheiridae > Pseudocheirus > Pseudocheirus occidentalis. The sequence continues at coordinate 77,250,641 of CM053596.1, read as the reverse complement.
TTAGGAAATTTTTCTTTACATTGAGAAAAAATCTGCCTCTTCAATTTGCCAAACAGAAAGAGCTCAATCCCTCTTCAGCATCTATTTAACTACTTGACGATGATTTCCATGTTCTTCCTAAGCAGAGATCGGTCCCCCACTAGGGTGGAGCAATGAGTACTTTTTTTTTTTGGCCAGTCTGATGGATGTAAGGTGCAACCTAATTAATTTGACTTTCTCCAATTACAATTAGTTTTGAATATTTTTCTTCTAATTATTAGCGATGTAAAACTTGGATTTCTTCCTTTGAGAACTACCTGTTCATATTCTCTGACCATTTAGCTACTGGGGAATGGCTCTTATTCTCACATATTTAAATGTAAGACCTTTATTAGAGAAATCACTACAAATATTTTTCCCAGTTGACTGTTTCCTTTCTAATTTTGGCATATTAAAGTTGTTTGCATGAAACTTTTAAACATTTATATGAATGAAACTGCATTTTATTTTTGATGATACTCTATTCATTGTTCGGTTTCTTTTCTATATTTTAAAAAATGTTTTATTGACACTCTTTCCCCTACTTTTTTTCCTTTCATTTTAGAGTGGGGAAGGCAGGGCAATTGGGGTTAAGTAACTTGCCCAAGGTCACATGACAAGTAAGTTTTAAGTGACTGAGGCTGAATTTGAACTCAGGTTCTCCTGACTCCAGGGCCAATGCTGTATTAATTGCACCAGCCATCCACCCCTACTTTTTATCTTTAGTATTACTTTCTAATTCACCTTCCTTTGTGACAAATATAGTCAAGCAAAATAATTTGACACATTGGTTGTATTTAAAAATGTATAAATCATTCTTGCTTTCCTTTACATTATTGTGGTTACTGTGTAAATTGTTCTCTTGGCTATACTCATTTCACTCTGAACCAACTCACAGAAATCTTCTTAGATTCTTCTAAATTTGTTAGATTCAATATTTATTATAATGTAATACTATTATATCCATGTACAACAATTTGTTAAGCCATTTAAAGATGCTTCTTTTTGATAGAGAAAATGAAAGCAAAATAAGAGTTAAATAGTTATGAGGTTTTTTTTTCCATTGTCAGTCTTATCTATCCAAATGATGGTCCCAACTTTTTTTTTTTTAATCTTCTAGCTCCTGGGGGTAGCTAAGAATGCTCTGTTTGTCATCCTTACCATGTACCCATAGTTTCAGGTCATTCTGAGTGTTCGTGCTCCAATGTTATTCTTATAGAACTGTGTCACTCTTTTCTCTTTAGGCTCAGTTAAGTGCCCTTCATTCCACTATTAATGCATTTTTGAAATCTCAGTTGATCAGTGAATTCTCTGTGCATCATTCTCCATGACAATGGTAAGCATATTTTTGTTGTGTGCACATCTCCCTATGGATATATTAGGTGGATTACATAATTTAATTAGACATTTTAACAAGTTGTTTTTTTTTAAGAATCATGATCAACACAATTAGATCCTGTTCTTTTTATCACTCAGATTGATAAGAGAAGTGTCTTTTTCTTTAGGTTTCTTTCTTTGAAATCTAAGCACTTTAGCTTCAGAAACTTCAGAAAAAATCCTCAAAATATAAATATAACCATCATACTTTCATCAAACCTATAGAAACACAAAGTGTCACTTTATTAAATGATCCAGCAAGGGAGTTTATCTACAAGAGTACATTTTTTGAATTGCACACCAGGTGGTGCTCTATTTAAACTACCAGCTCAGGCCTTGTATGTTACTTCCTCTGATTCCTGCACAAGATGGCCCTTTCTTAGAAGGCCACAATAATCCCGAATGCCAGAAATGGACACAGCCAACAAAGGCCTACCTTTTCCCTTCATTGCGAAGCCCATGTTATTGCAGCACCAAAATAGCCTTGCTTGATCATTCATTAGCCAGGTCCAAATTATTCTAGGGAAATAATAAAGTATTGCTGAAAGTTTTAGAATATGAAATTTGCCATCTATTCTTAGCTCAAAGTCCCCTGTAACAGATTTTACTCTCTCAGATTTTATTGCACTTTCCGATACATTCACAGGCCTATCTGAATACTGTATTCATGCTATGGTCATTGTACATAGAATAATGTAAAAATGAACTATACCCAACAGTTTCTACAGAAATAGTTAACTGCCATGCTTGCCACATGAAGACTGTCCTATACATCTTGGGCTTCTTGTTCTGGAATAGTAATTAAATAAATACCACCATTAATACTGGAAAGGACATGACAACTGACTGCCCTAAGACTCTAGTCCTAGTCCCTGGAACTGTTATGTAGAACTAAACTCCTTTCATTAATTACTACTCCCTTATGTGTACTATGTCCCCATCCCGAGTTATAACAAATTCCTTGAGGACAGGAATTCATTTTTTGTTTTTGTATCCCCAGACTCCTAGCACAGTGCCTGATGCATAGCAGGCACTTAAGTGCTTTTTATTCCTTCTTTCATTCCAACTCTGTACTAGCCCTCCTCCCATTTCCCTCTGAAACTTTTGTGTGGAAAGGGGCAATATAATCATGAACTCCCCATTGTCATGGAAAAAAATTCCTTAACAGTAAAGGAAGTTTGTTACTCGTTATAGAATCATGACTAGGGGAAGAAAAAAAAGGAAACATGGGGAAGACGTTGAGAGTCTTTCATTTTCCACTGAAAGTTCTGCACACCCTGATTCCTAGGTGAACAGGATTTCTAATAATTGAAGGTCTGAGATACTCTGGATCTTTTTAATTTAAAAAAAGTTTTTCATTTTTATTGGTCTTTTCTGTTATCTTAATTTCCAAACATATTCTTCCCCATGAGCCAAATTTTATCTATTTTAAAAATATAAAAAAAGCAGGGGAAAAAATGAAGGTCAGCAACACTAATCAACATATCAATTGAGTCTGCCAGTATATTCAGTGATGCAGACCTATGGTTTCTCTGTCTACAAACAAGAGAATGTGAATTTTCTCACCTTTTCTTATATATAATGGTCATTATATATAACGGTATATAATGATCATTATAATGATATTCTAATCAGTTTTTGTTGTTACTCTTCTGTTTACATTGTTATAGTTATTGTGTATATAGTTTTCCTGATAATAGTTACTCTACATCAGTTCATATGCCCTTCCATGCTTTCCAGCTTTCTTTTGGAATAGTAATGTGATGTTCAACTTATATGCCACAATTAGTTTGATAGGTATCTACACGGTTTCCAGCCTTTTTGTGTGTGTACAATAAAAAGTGTTGCTATGAAAATTTTTGTGTAGTTCTTTCTTTGATCCTCTTGAGCTATGTGCTTAGCAGAGAGATTTCTGAGTCAAAGGGTGGGGACATTTTAGTCACTTTTTAAATAAGCATAATCGCAAATTGCATTCCAGAATGTCGGACTGGCAGTATATATGAGTATATTCTCATTTTTCTACAGAAATGCAGGATCTGTTTTCCTTGTGCCACTCTCAGCTCACCATCTCTGCTCCTGATTCAGAAACTCTACATAGTGTGGCTTCAATGCTGGACTTAAAAGTCAGGAAGATTTGAGTGCAGATACTCAACTAGTGATGTGACCTTAGGAAAACATTTAACCTCTCAACTTTAGTTTCCTCATCTGTAAAATAGGGATTTCTATAAATTTTAGCATCTTCTTGGTACGTCCTTTATAATCTATGTAGTCATAGCCATGCCAGCACCTACTCCTCAGAGATAGCATGATAAAAAGAGATATTTGTAAAGCTTTGCAAACCTTAAAGCACTATATAAATTCTAATTACCACTATTAATCCTACCTCATAATTATTATCATTCCTGCCTTCTTGGAGCAGTACAAGATCTACTTTCCTGTCATAGAATCAAAGCAGCTTCATTTCTGGTGGTGTATCTCAAAAATTCTGCTATCTCATTTTATGGAAAACTCCTAGACTCTTAAAATCTTCATAGGGTTGAAAAAGGGAAGGCAGACACACAAATAACAACACATAATTTAAAATTCCTTAAATTCTAGTACACTCGTTTGTGGTAATATTCATTAGTGAAGTTTAAATTCAGGTTGTAAAACCTCACTTGAGGCCTATCTAAAGGACGCTCACAAATAACACTGGTAGCATAGTGAAGTTGAAAGAGCATTGGATCTGTAATCAGAAGGCACAGATTCAAATACAGATTTCTAAGGCAAGTTACCTAACCACTCTATTCTTTAGTTCCATTTGTAAAATGTAGGTAGATGGCCAGAAGACAGAGTTCCAGCCTGGAAGTCAGGAAGACCTGGGTTCAAATGCAGCTTTAGCCATTTAGTATTAAGATTTATTATCTAGACATCTACTATTAGACATTTAAGGGATACAAGTCACTCAACCTCTCCCTGCCTCAGCTTCCTTATCTGCAAAATGGGGATCATAATAGTACCCATCTCCCAAGGGTTGTTTTGAGGATCAAATGAGAATATTTTTAAAGTTCTTAGGCAGTGCCTGGAACATAGTAGGTAATATATGTTAGCTATCATTATAAAGTTCCTTCCAGCTCTAACACCTATGACAATTTCTCTTTTTAATAACACAAAGTAAACAGTTAACTGTTGCAAAGATCTCAAAATGAGTTAAAAGTCTGAGTAAACTTAGTCTCACAATATGTTTCATATCTTGTCTGTTTTACCTCTGTCCTAGAGCAGAAATGACTTTATTATGAGAAAGTTCCAAAAACCGATTTAGAAGATTAGAAATAAGAAAAACAAATGAGGGTCTATCTTTCTATCTCTGTTTACTGAGAGGTTGAAATTAACATATACAAGTTGAATGTCCTGAATCTTCTTCCAAATCATTCCCAAAAAAGAGGCAGTGTGGTCATCTGGCCTTTGCTGTTTCATCTTACGTTGTCTCTGTTTTCTCTGCAAGCTTTCATGATTGCTGTAGAAGGGCTGCTTCCTCTCTCATTCAGCTGCATGATTTCCCTGACGCAGGAGGTGGGTCTCATTGCATTTAGTACATTTTCAGTTGATTATATGCATAAGGCAACTTAAATCTCCCCCCAAAACACAAAAGACATTTTTATAACATGTTTTAAAAGCCCTAACTTTTTTTACACGATGAAAAAAGTTCATTATTCAACTTAAGAAGCTGCAAGTTGGAACACCTGGGGCAACTTGCAAAGAGGGCATTATTTCCCCTCAACCCTTCTGTTCTAGAGCTTTAGTCCCATTGCTGGAGGTGGGTGGGTGAGCCATGAGAGGGGGGAGATGTGAAAATAGTAGGGGAGTCATAACCATAAAGAGAGAATGTTTAGTGCCTACTACTGAATACAGAGCCCTAAACGGGCAGATCTGGGAAGAGTTCACCAGTATACAGGGAACTGGTAACAACAGCATGCTGGAGCCATCTCGTATCAGCTTGTGAGAGCTGACTGCTAAATTTTCAGTATGCGGATTTACACCTCAGAAATCAACAAATGCTACAAATCAGGGATTGAATAATTTTTTGTTGTCTAGACTTGAGTGATGGAGAAAATATTATTTAGGCCAATTAAACTTAGGAGTCATGGCCACATTTCCTTTCCTCTCCTCTGCACTCCCCCATCCCCACCCCAGCTAGTTTTTAAAACTTTACCATCATACTACTATATTGGTACCCTTAGTGGAAGAGGACACAGCAGATGCTCTGCTTTCCCCAGAACCCCAGAATAACTGCTACTCTTCAACACTTCCTTAGAACCTGAACAGATCACTTCTGCAAGGGCACGTGCACCAGGCTCAGCTCATCTCCAAAGTCGAAAATAACAGAGAAGTCCCAAGCATCAATCTTATGAGCTAACTACTCTTGCTCTGATAGTCAGTTTGTATTAAATTCCCATAGTTTTAAGTTGTAGGAGACAGAATTCAGGCCTTTTGTCTCCCAGTGAGATTCCTTGCTTACAAGGAATGATAAAAAAAAGACATCAGGGACATATCTGATGGGACAATAATAACTAGTATTTATATAGTGCCAATTCTGTGCCAGACAATATACCAAGTGATTTACAAATGTTATTTGATCTTTACAACTTCGGGAGGTAGGCATTATCCCCACTTTACAGAGGGAACTTAGGCAAACAGGCTAAGTGATTTGCCCAAGGTCACACAGTCAGCAAGAATATGAGGTCATATTTGAACCCAGGTGTTCTTGACTACAGGCCCTGCATGCTATCCACTGTGCCACCTGACTGTTCTGGTTGTAAAAGGGTAAGGAAGGATAACAGCCTGAGTTTTGTATTATAGCAACAAAATATTAATCAACTGTTGTCAAATCACATCCAATTCCTTGTGACCCACTGTGGGGTTTTGTTGGCAAAGATACTGTAATACTTTGCCATTTCTTTTTCCAGCTCATTTTATGTGAGAAACTGAGGCAAACAGGGTTAAATGCCTTGCCCAGGGTCACACAGCTTAGTATCTGAGGTCACATTTGAACTCAGGTCCTCCTGACTCCAAGCGTGGCACTCTTATCCATTGTACCATCTACCTGCCCATTAATAAAACATAGAAGATTCATTGCCTGGATCTTGGAAGATTTAAGGAGGAACATGGAGGCAATAATCACACAATATAAGTGATGAGTATGAGTTGTAATCTGTACTGGAAGGAATAATTACATCTGTGATATCAATATTAAATACTGACGTATGCTTCTCATGTTTGTTTCTTCTCAAACTATACCTATAATAGGCAAAGTAGCATAGTAGAAAAAGGCACTGCAGTTGACAATCAAAAGACCTAGATTCAAATTCTGGTTCTGCCAACTATTAGTCTGTGACTATGAGAAAATCATTTTGTCTTTCCGAGTCTGTGATCCCACTCCTCCCACAACTGTGAGGAAGGCTGTGAATTGTAGAGCTCTACACAAACATGAAAGGTTATTACTGACCCGCATGATATACATCAGAGGGTTATAGTAGAGGCCATGGTTAAAACAAAGGGAAATCTTTGCCAGTTTGGAGAAATGAAGCTCATTTTGGAATCACAAAAATTTCAAGCTAGAGAGAGCATGGAACAATGAAAAGAGCAGTAGCTTTAGAGTCAGAAGACCCAAGTTCCAGTTTTATCTTTGATTCTTACTACCTGGTTGCCCTTAAGCACTTCATCTCCAGTAAGGGTAATGGCAATTTTAATATCTTCCCTGCCCCTTGTATTCGAAATCAAACAGGTACTTAGCACCTTGTTTCAAGTTAATGGTTGTGTCAAGTATTAAGACCCAGAACTTGTGAATCCTACAGTGGGATGGACTTGTTGATGTAACAGGAAGCTGCAAAACAGGGAGGAGCATATATAGGGAAAAGCCCAAGCTGAGAGAGGCCAGAACTTCTTGGGAGCGAACATCTGGAAGCTGGGCTGCTACTGCTGGAGAGAGAAAACTGAGAAGAACTGAGAAGAGAGGAGGCATTGCTGTGGTGTCAATACTTCATCTGTTTTGATGTTACTTTGTCAGAATTGTCTGCTAATAGAGGATGGTGCTGTTGTTACAGAAGCCCTGGGACCTTGCTGCTGGTTCAGAAGCTCTGAAAGAGGATTTTCTTATTGTACATTTACAGAAATCCTAGGAGGGTCTTGCTGATGATTTCAGAGGTCCAGAGACTATACTGATGATTTGTGTTGATTGCTCAGACCTTGTTGAGTCTGTGTTGACCTCACAGGCAAAAAATGAATTGATGAGGATGCCAGCAATTCCCATGCATGTTACTGTAGCTTTGTTAAGCTTTGTCTTCCAAGGAACAGAAACTGTGAAGGACTTGAGGTGGACTAGACACTGTGGCCTTCAGTATGGAACAGGAACTGGACAAGGAGTTGGGACCATGGAAGGGGAACCATGGAAGCAAGAGCCAGCCTCAGAGTCAAGATAAAAAGATTTTTCCTTGGTTATTTAATGCAAACTGAGATCATGATTTACTAGGGGTGGAGAACTTCTACCTTTATATTTAGATTATTAATTTAAGGATTTACTAATTAAGGATGATTGGAAACTAATCTCCAATCAAGAAGAAAAAAGACTTTTTGATTGAAGAGATTAAGACAGTGTGACCTAGGGGTGGAAAACTTTTGACCTTTGTACTTTGTGTCAATTAATGGAGGATTAAAAAAAAAAAACTACGTGATCACTTTAGTGAAAACTATGCAGCCAGGTTAGTGATAAATTGTTAAGCTATAACATTGTAAATGCTGTATTTTAATTTCTATGAATGTTTTGCCTTAATTTGTTACCAAATAGAGCTCACTATACTGTGTAATCAGAACCTTGAAAACTGTTCACAACAACAGTCCTCTGGAAAGCTGATTGTGCTTGGCTTTGCAAGCCCTAGGCCTCACTTTCTGTATCTATAAAACAAGGGCACTGAGAGAGATGTCTCTTCTAGCCTCTACATCTGTGGTCCTAGAGATCTATTCCAGTGGTCTCGAGTTTAAATTGTATGTTGGTTTTAATTTATCTACAACATCTCCACCTATTGCAGGTGGGGTAATTCCCTGAAGGTCCTGTGGTGCTATATGCTATATGTATAGTGTATGTTAAGATGTGATTTCAGATTATTGGAGGACACAAGGCAAAGGGTTTGGAGAAAAAATACTGCAAGCATCCAGAAATAAGCAGTTTAAATGCCAAGGAACCATAGTTAGGATTCACATAGAATCAAGCAACTTCTACTATAAAATGAAAAATCCTGAAATATGATATTCCGAAAAACAAGAGACAGGTTCATGACCAAAAATTTACTCTATAGCACTGAGTATCCTACAGAGCAATAAACAAATAAACAAAATACCAAAAAAAACCCCACACCTTTAATGGAAGAGGACTTTTTAAAGCATTTCTGATGAAAAGACAAGCGCTGAATAGGAATTTTGAAATACAAACTAAGTCCAAAGAAATATAGAAAGGAAATTTAGTCAAGCAATTGTAAGGATCTATATGACCATGTAGTATTAACATTTTGATAGGGGTAGAGGAAACAAGTGTCCCTTTAGAACATCAATGTCTTCAAAGCAGATTAAGACAGTTAAAAAACAAAAACTCATCCTGAGAGTGGAACGATTCTGTTTTGAGGGTTCTAAGAGGGGAAAAGGAAAGGAATGTAAAAGGAGGGATACACTGGCGGAGAAAGGGGTGTAAATTGGGTTAAGAAAATTATACAAACATGAAGAGGACAGTGGTCATCAGATGAGCCTCACTTAATTGGAAAAAAAGAGGACACTTTACAAGGCTTGATGCAGAAATCATTAAACTCACAAAGCAGGGATAAAGAGTGTTCAAGAGAGGTTAATATTAGGGAAGAAATAATCAAAAGCAAAACAAAACTCCTGATTCATGAGGGGGACCAAAAGGGGAAGCAGAGAAATAGACTAAGAGGGTACCATAGATCAGTAGTGTAAAACTAAAATAGAAAGGGTTCCCTGCTGGCCACATATTGACTAAACCTGTCCCCACACAAACTAACATTATCTCTTGTTACATTTTTATTTTGTACATCATTCCCCAATTACGTTTTAATCTGGTTCAGGCACCTTGGGAGTTTGCAATCATTTGCAGTCCACAGGCCACAAGTTTGACACTTCTGCCTTATATTTCCTTTATATAATTGAGGAATGGCTGAACAAATTGTGGTATACGAATTTAATGGACTATTGTTCCATACGAAATTACACAAGGAATAATTTAAGAGGTTCCTGGGTACACAGTGAAGTGAGAAGAACCAGGAGAACAATTTAAACAAGGCCAGACACTACAAAGGATTCCATTTTTGAAAGACTTAAGAACTCTGTTCAATGCAACGAACAGCCATATCTCAAGACCTATGATGAAGCATGTTACCTACTTGCCTGCAGGTGATGGATTCAAAGTACAGACTTTTTAAAATGGATATTACGTAGATTTGTTTTGACTATGCTTACTGATTACAATTTTTTTTTCTTTCACCTTTTATTTCTCTGGCTAATGTGGTGGTGGTAGCAGGAAACTCACAGGGATGGAGATTTGGCAATAGTGATGCCAAAAAAAGGGCCTGGTAACATTCTAAAATGTAGAGAACAGAAAGAAATTGAGAAGTACAGATAAGGGAAATTTTAAACGTTTAAAATTTATTATTCCTTTTTTTAAAAAGCAAGTAAGATTCATATAACCACCTCTTTTGTGTTCTGCTGTATGGATTTTTTTTTTTAAGGTCAGATTGTTTTTTTTTTTTTTAGTTAGAAAGGATTAGACTTATTCTTTGCCTCAAAGGGATGAACTAGGCCCAATGACAATTTTGTAAGGCAGATTTTGGGTCCCTCTAAAGAAAAACTTCCTAGTAAATAGAGCCATCTGAAAATGGAACAGATTACCTCAGGAGGTAGTGAATTCTCACAGGTTTTCAAGCAAAAGCTAGCAGACTAGTGGTTGAGAATTTTGTAGAAAGCTTCTTCATCAGGTGTGAGCCGAATTAAATGGCCTGGGGTGCCTTTCAACTTTGAGGTTGCATGATTCTTATGTCATATTCAAACACCATGAACCCAAATCTTAGGACCCATGTATATCCCAATTCATCACTTAATTGACTTGAGGTAATTGGCTCTTGTTGGCCCTTGCAGGTAAGTCTAATCGATTAGATCAAAACTCTGGCTAACTTTATTTCCATAATCGAGAATACCATTTAATCCATGGATCAGCACATTCTTAGAGAAGAACTATTTCAAGTAGCCATAAATTTACTTCCTTATGATCCATGAGTTCTAACTTATTAGTTTTAGAGGGTAGGCTCTTACCTTGGATTCTACTACTTGGTTTTTCTCTAAAACCTTAGTCACTGTAACTAGGAAAATTAATGGATAATATCCCAAGATATCAACCCCACTGAATGTCATTCCACTATAATAGTCTCATTCCACTAGTTCTAAAACTTTTACATATCTTAACCTTTTAAGACGTACATGTCATCTTGTCTGTCACAAGCTTTTCTTCCTCTCCACTGCCCTCCCCCCCCCCCCAATCACTCCTTAAGGTATTACCAACAAGGGTTCATAGACACAAGGCTGAGATTAAGAATAGGATAAAGGATAGGTCAGAATAGGCTTTGAACATTGAATGAGGAAGAGGAAGGAAAGTGATTCTGATTCTGAAATAGGAGAGAGCACTGAAAACCATCTTTGCCTGGGTTGCTCTTTATACTGATGTCTGGTTTTTGAACCAGTGTATCTCACCCTGTTCACTTTAACCTTTACCAATGTATTGCCATTTTATCTCCAGTTCTTAACTCTGAACACTGTAGATTTTAAGACAGGAGGGCCAGACATCTTGTGAGGATGAGGAAACATTAAGACATATGGCTTCTATGATTCCGAACTCTAGAATTTAGATTCTAGATTTTTATGTTCATTGTATGGCTATAGCATATTACAATGCAAACTCTTAAGGAGAAGGTTCTCGTCGTGTACGTATAATTTTGTTCCTTTGTTTTGCTTTTTGGAGGGCAATTGGGGTTAAGTGACTTGCCCAAAGTCACAGGGCTAGTTTTTCGTCAAGTGTCTGAGGTCAGATTTGAACTCCTGTCCTCCTGACTTCAGGGTCCGTGCTCTATTCACTACGCCACCTAGCCGCCCCATGTACATATAATTTTTAATTATTTCTCAGAACGCTCTCCACATTGCCTACATTCTGCACTGGATTGTGAAGGTGCCTTGTAAATCTCAAACTATATAAATGAGCCATTATTATTCCAAGAAATTCAATTTCTTGCCATTCCTTAATCTCATTCAATATTTTCATAACTATATGCTTTTGGTCATATCCTTTGTCATGTCTGAGACTAATTCTATCCCTTAGGCCAACTGCTGAAATCCTTCAAGACTCAGGTCAGCATGAAACTCTGCCATGAAACTTTCCCAGATATACCCCTTGAGAAATGTTCTCATAGACTGAATATCTCCTTTGTAATAGTCACATTCAGTTGTATTACAGTTATTTGTATAGTCTCGTCTTATCCACTAGATTCTAAGGTCCTCGAGGGAAAGTCTAATTTTTATCTCATCTTCGTACAAATCACAACCGTAATGGTGCAGCATGTATCTAGATGCTAGACAAATGGTTAAGGAGCTCCACTGTAAATTAACAAAATAGTAGAGGGTCAAATCTTAAGAGTACAGGAAAACGGTTTAAGTACTAGAGCTTCTATTTAAATAACAAAAAAGGTGCCATGAAAATTAGGTCAAAATTTTAATCCGACTCGTGTGATATTGTGGTGAAAAATTTCTTTGCCATTTCTCGATAGCAAGAATTTCTGAGTTGTGGTACACACAAAATACCCAAATTTCAACATGTCACCAGTCACCATATGAAAGATTACGTTTCTGTACGAGGGACTTCAGTTAAGGATTTTTCTATGAATTGAGGAAATTATCCTGGGTGAGGTTTGGGGAAGCCGGTCACTACCTGGAAGACGAGGATCGGGCCAGTTTGCTCTCACAGTATTTTGGGTCACTCTGTCCATAACCGTTCTCAGGTGGGCCGCGAGGCCGCAAGCCCGGGGAGCGTCTGCCCGAACAGGTAAACAAGGCGACACCACGCCAAGCGCTGGTATGCACGAAATCTAGTTCGGCCATTAGGAGCTCCCCTTACCTATCCGCCTCCCTCTGGGTGTTGGCGCAGGGGCGGTAAAACTCGGCCTCTGCACCATTCCCCGCAGGGATGTTTACCATACACAATAGGGAATATCTAGAGGGTAGGCCCCCGAAAACCTTCCCGACTGGGCCCAGCCCCACTTCGCCCAGGCCAGGTCCCCGACGCCGCACTGGATCCCCGGCTCCATCCGGGTGCCTGGCCCCCTCGACGGGCACCGGGCGCCTGAAAAGAAAGAGCAGGGCTCGGGGCGGAGACTGATGGCTGGTCACAAACAAGCCCCGCGATCCCCTCCCCCAGGCCCGGGATCCGCCTGCCACTGAGGCCCGGCCCAGGGGAGCCTGACTCCTCCCGCGGCCGCGGCCGCGGCGACGGCCCTGCCTTCCTTCCCAGAGTGCCTGCCCCGCTCCGCTCCCCGCCTCGTCACCCGCCTTCCAGGCCCCAGGCTGCTCTCAGTCACCTCAGAGAAGGGGGAGGGGGCGAGGGAGGCTCAGCCCAACCTCCATTTTCCCCCGACCCCCATCACCTCCAACAGCCAAGGAGAGAGGCCGCCTGGCCCCGCCGCGCAGGCTCACAGCCCCGGCCAGCCCCAGCGCGCCTCCCCTCCCCCATCTGGCTGTCCCTCTCCGCCCCTTCCCGGAGCCCGCCCGAAGCCCGCCTCCGCGCCTGCCCACCAGCCAGCTTGCTCTCTCGCTAGCTCTCGCGCGCACCCGGGAGCCTCGCCTCTGCGCGTGCTCAATAACTGTCCCCCGAGCCGACCGTCCCACTTCCCCCGCCCCTCTGCTGTTTGAATATTCTAATTAGGGAACAGTATTCAGCCTATAGAAGAGCGGGGCGGCGTGTCACATGGCACGGGGACGTGTCAGGGGGGCGGAGCCCGAGCAGCCCCTGCCCGAGTTAAAACCGGAGTGTGAGAGAGAAAAGCGCTTCAGTAGCGAGAGGGGCCGAGAAAGTGGTGACACCGCCGGGGAGCGGGGGGAGTCCCTGAAACTTCTCCCAACAGCCCCAGGGCCAATTTCCCCCCCTCAGCCCAACCCCCTCTTCGCCAGCTCCCGAGTCCCCACTCCCTGCGCCGGGGGTGGGGTGGGGAGCCAGGCCCGTCTCCCGCTGGGACACACACAGGGGCCGGGAGCGGGGACGGGACCCCCGAGGAGGGTGGACGGACGGACGGACAGGCAGGCAGGCGGACAGACAGACGGTCGGGCGCCCGGCCCAGCGGGCAGGCAGGCAGAAGGAGGAGGTGGGGGTCTGGTGGGGCGGCCAGGGGCGAGGGGAGTTTCCTCTCAACTATCAAGGGGAGAAACTCCCCTCAGCCGGAGGAGAGACCCCGACTGTGTTTTCCTCCCGGGGGCCGCGCTCCCCCGCCCCACGTAGCGGCGGCCGCCGCTGCCGCCGCCTCCACCTCCTCCACCAGCTCCACCACCACCACCATCTCCTCTTCCTCCACCACCTCGGGCCCCGGTGTCCCCGGCCAGCACTATGCCCATCTTACTGTTCCTGATAGACACGTCCGCCTCTATGAACCAGCGCAGCCATCTGGGCACCACCTACCTGGACACGGCCAAAGGCGCGGTAGAGACCTTCATGAAGGTACCGACTGACCGAGCCCGGTGGCAAACACGGCCGGGGCGGACCCGGGGAGCGGACGAGGAAGGGGGGGGTGGCGAGGGTGTGGGGGAGACCCGGCTGCTGGAACAGCCAGGCGTGGGGACCCCCCTCCCGCCACCCCCGCGGGCGAGCGGGCGGGCGCTGGGGATCTGGATCTGGGGTCGGGCGGGGGGCTCCGGGCGCAGACGGGAGCCCGGAGGGTGGGGGTGGGGAGGACGGGGTGGACCCTGCGTGTGTGCTGAACGGTGGGGAACGGGGGTGCTCGGTTTGCCTGCGATGATGCCTCGTAACCCAGGCTGTGTGCTTACCCCTGCCCGCCCTGTTCTCTCTCTCTTCCCCCCCCCCTTCTCCCGCTTCCTCGCAGCTCCGTGCCCGGGATCCAGCCAGCAGAGGAGACAGGTATATGCTGGTCACTTTCGAAGAGCCTCCCTATGCTATCAAGGTAATAGCCCCCGCCCTCCCTGCTTCCCTCTCTCCTTCGCTCTCGCCCGAGCCTTGCCTTCCCTTCCTTATTCCTTCCCCTCTCTCGCCCTGCTCCCCCTCCCCCTTCCCCATTCACCCTTCATTATGCTCCCCTCCCCCATCCGTCGTGGCTTCGGGCCCTTTTCCCCAGTCGGTTTTTCTTCCCGTCTCTCGGCCCCCGCCTCCTCCCACCCCTCCCCTCAATACTTCTGGGGCCGAGAGAAGAGAAGCGGCCGCGGCCGCGACCGCGACCTCCTGCTTGCTGCCCGGATCGGGCAGCCCGCGGCGGCGGCGGCGGCGCTGCTATCAACATGGCCGACATTTCCCCCTGTGTGGTGTGAGCAGCAGCGGCAGCGGCAGCAAGGCACTGTGGGGGATATTTATTCAAGTTAGAGAAGTGACAGCGGCGGCGGCGCCAGCAACTCGGGCTCAAGTTTTGCATTAAAGGGAAAATCGGGTCTCGAGATGCTTGTAGGAACCTGCGGCTCCGCTCCACTCCCCGTCGGGCCACCCGAGTTTGAGAACCTGTGGTCCCCCTCTTTCTTTGGAAGTTTGGGGGGGAACGGAGCGGAGCGCTTCACGCTTTTGGAGATAGATCGCCGCGAAGCCGCTGCGCCCCAAATGAATGCCCCTGGGACGGGGCCAGGCCTTTCCCGGGGGGTCCGGGCATTCCTCCCGGCTCCAGGAAGTAGCCTTTAGAAGTGCCCCAGAGGCCTGGGGGGGGGGGGTGCGGAGGGGTTCATTGGCTTTTGCCCGCCGTTGTGCTCTGTGAACAACTGAAACCGTGGTGTAAAGCAGAGCAGCTGTCTCGGGTGCAGCGCACTGTGGGCTGTCCATGTGTACCTGCCTGCCTGCCTGCCCTTAATAGTTGAAAAATAAACAATTTTGCATTTCTCTTTTCAGGCTGGATGGAAAGAAAACCATGCCACGTTTATGAATGAACTGAAAAACCTTCAAGCTGAAGGACTTACGACTCTTGGCCAATCCCTAAGGACAGCTTTTGATTTATTAAATTTAAATAGATTAGTAACTGGCATAGACAACTATGGGCAGGTAGGTTGAATATTAAAGCGGGGAAAACTAGTTCATTTTCCTTTTTTCTGAAGAAACAATTCCAGTTCAAAAACTATGAAGTGTTTAAATATACCTTCTCTCAAAGCAGATTTAATTGGGGGGAACATACACATATTAGGGGCACCCTAAGAATAGTTTTGTCCCCTCATGTTATTCTTGAAAAAGCATTTGTTTTCTGAACTTCAGTTCCTTATTTAATAAGCTGACACATTACTACACTAATACAGTTTAAGAATACTGAAATTAATTTGTGATTAAGAGAAGGAAAATTTGTGTTATGTCCTAATGTCACCTGCTTACTATAGTGCTACACCGTGATCATGTGTACAACTGTTGGCGCTGACTTTGAGGCACAGGCATTATTGGGTGCTTAGTGGCTTTCTTCATTCTGTTAGTCAATAAAAAAAAAAAAAAGATAGGGAACTCGATCTCTCCTGCACCAGTGCTTATCCATTCCATGTATGTTACTTGTCTGAAGGGTAAGAAAAGTACATTTTCACCTAAGTGCAGACATCTCAAACAGCCTCTTGAATACATTAGGATTTCTGAACTTCTTTTTGAAGGATCCAGAATTGGCTTCTACTGGTTTTAATGAGCTAAAAATGTTAGGTCCGGAGGACAAAAGGTTGTTGCTCTTTCCTAAGCTTTTTTTTTTTTTTTCATTCAACCCCTTGGGTTTCTCTGGAAGCTATGGAAGAACCCTTAACCCCTAAGTCCCTGTATTACAGCTGCTGCTCATCAATTTGAGGATCAGACAAGACCTTTTTTGGAGCCTGGCAACATCATTCTCTAATCAGCGTGATGGTTCGATATGGAGTAATCAAGTTGCTCCAGTAAAACGTTCCATGAGACTGTTGGCCTGAGAAATAAAAGATCTGCCCAAGACCCAAGAGGTTCAGTTGTTACCTGGAAGTGCATTCCACTCCTACCACAGGGATCTGTTATAGTTAAATATCTGCCTTTTGCTCCACTCAGCTCCCATGAACCATGACTGCCAGTTAGTAAGATTGTTCTCTCCCATTTTGCTTCTTATAAACTAAATTTACTGTAGGAGAAGGAGCATATCTGAATTCAGTTGAGAGAAGTATTTTTTGGTATCCCCATAGGAAAAAGTGATACGAATTTCTCACAAAGTTACTATGGTAATTATTGGAAAGATCAACCTCAAAATGAATTTTGAGAACATATATCCTTCAATGTAATGTACCATTTCAGAATCCTCTCTACCTGGCTGCGTTACTGTTGTCTTCCTGTATTATGTCTCTGTTTTTTCCTTTTATATCTCTTCCAGTCTAGTTTCTTCTCTGTTCTCTACCCCCAACTTCCCAGTTCACTTTCTGCTAGCTCTCTTCAGTTAATAACTTTTTGGCCTAGGAATTTGTGAGTTTGTCATTGGTGCTGTGAAAGGGTAATGATTTTTTCTTTTTGCTCTCTCATGGTAAAATATAACATGCTCTTTCACAGATTCAAAATTCATCTAATTGACTATATCATCTCTGTTACATTTTTAAAGTTTGTAATTTATGAAAAACTATCAGGTCCCTTATTCATCTTATTTCACCAATTCAAACAGTTTTGAGTATTAAGTTTCTTATATGTAAAAAATAGACTAACGGTGTGGAGAGGCTTGTGTTCGTTTTTTATCTTGTTTCCAGATAGAAACTCTTGCTTGGAACACACTAGCATTTAAACCCAAAATTGATAAGAGTTGTTTGATGGTTTTGCTGTATTTGGCATAGCTAGGATAGGGGAAGAACCCTTGAGATGATTTGACTTTTAGTATGTCTGAATTTTGTAGGGATGTAGGAGACTGATGGCTCTAGTCATATTTTGAAGAATACGTATGAATTTGGAGCACCCAAGTGCCCATACTTAAAGATGCTTCATCATGATGTGAAGATCAACTTGGTCTCTCAATGGTTGTTCCAGTTTGGTCATAAGTGGTGGCAGGTCCTATATAGATTTAAAGGCTTTTGACTACTAAGTGATGGGACTGTATTTTCAGTTTCCAAAAGTCAGCCTTGAGGTCAGAGAGAGCCATCTCTGGAAAGTTGGCCACTAAGTGGGGAATTTTTTTGTGCCACATCAAATCTAAAAGAAACCTGATAAGGCTTGATCCCCATTTGATTTATGGAGGGTATCTCCCTGTTGCTAAAGTAGATCCTGGAGTTTATATCAGTAAGTAGTATAGTGATAGAGGAAAAAAATGAAGACATTGCTATTCAAGTAGCTGAAAGAAAACTTTTCAAATGAAAGCTTACATGATTATCAATTTAAGGGAGTAATGAATTAAATAAAGTGCCTCCTCAAAAATTCAGGCACATTTAAATCCCTACTTAAATATTTAAGACTATACAAGTAAAGTTTCTAGGTTTCCTTTTTATTCAGGTACCTTTGTTATGCATGAAGTAAGTGGATCCATGGAAATTCTGAGGGACCTTTGTCAACCAAAGAGAAATTCTAAGATTCTTGGAACTCTAGCAAACTTTATGTTCGGAGGGTGTGTAAATAGTCTTAACTAGGTAAAGTATGGGAAAATAAGTAAACTGAGAGATCTTAGATGGTAAAGTCCATTATGAAATATTTTCACATTCCCATTTATCAAACTTTTTGCATTTTATTTTTCTCTTAAACTGGATATATAAAGTAATAGGATTTTTGAATCAGAAGAGATCTCTGGGATCATCTTTTTTCCAAGCTTACTCTGCATATTAGCAACCCAGATCCGCAAATGAGCTAGCTTCCTGTGGTTATAAGGCAGTAGGTGACAGTACCAGAATTCTAACATGTCTTTGGATAACAAAGCTAGTACTATGTCTGCATATTTACATTCAGGCAAAAGCGTACTATAATCTTAATGTGCAATTTGAACCAGAAAACTCCTGGAAAACTTTTTTTTACCACTACCCATTTTGCCTTGTTGGAAATCTTTTAGTTGTACAAATAAAACACCTTTTTTGGTCTTGACCATTGGTAGAATCTACAGGCAGATATTGTGGAATTGAAGTTATTAAGGGAAAGGGATAGTCCATGAAAATACCTCTGCCCAATCCTTTACATAGTATGTACTAAGCACGACAATCATCCACAGTTGAATGTGTTTAATTAACAAATATTCAATCAAATGAACATTATTTAGTTCAGGTATTTTTCTCCAAATGTGAAACTAGTGTGATAATAAAATTTTTCTTGTCTAGTTATAGCAACATCTTTATTTAAAGTATAATGATACTATATATACACTTAAGGCATCTTGTCTTTAAATGACTATTGATGATCTGTTTTAAACTAAAATACTAAACAAAATGTTCTCAAAAGATGCTTTCTATGCTCCTATTAAAGATCTGAATCTCTATATATGAAATTAGAACATATTTAAAACTTAAGAGGAGGTCTAAGTTGAAGTATACTTTAATCCTTAATTTTCTAGTTCCTAGTGTCCCTTGTTAGTAAAACAGATTTTAAGAATTTCTAAGCTATATTTAGCTTTTCATCCTTTAGTTTGAGACTATTTTCATTTGAAACTTGACTTTTTCATCCTTGACTTACTATCTGTTTTCATTCCCTTAACTAGTGACATATAAAATTAGTCTGTTCACATGCTGTGTAAAATTTACCTGCTTAAGTATTACACTATTAAAAGGGTACACTTGATAGCTAATTTTAAAAATCATGTGTTTTGTAGTAGAGTCTCTGGTCAGCCTTGGAAATGGGAAGACTTAGGTTCAAATTTTGTCTCTAATCCATAGGGTGGGCAAATCTTTTAATCTTGCTTTGTATCCAAGAAACTCTCTTTAGACCATAGAAATTAAATTTGTGTTATTGGTGGATGAAGTTAAATTCACTGTAAAAATCACAGGTCATTTAAAAAAATAATTTTATGAGCTTTGATAGCCCTATTAATTTTTTATATAAGTTGATTATAATTTTGAATGCCTAGTTCTTAATAATTATTTAAATGAGGATGAAACTGGATTATATAGGTCATATATGTATAATGTGGAATTCCATTTTAAAATTGAGCCATTTGGGGCGGCTAGGTGGCACAGTGAATAGAGCACCGGCCCTGGAGTCAGGAGTACCTGAGTTCAAATCCGGCCTCAGACACTTAACACAAAAAACTAGCCGTGTGACCTTGGGCAAGTCACTTAACCCCAACTGCCCTCCAAAAAGCAAAAAAATAAAATAAAATAAAATAAAATTGAGCCATTTGAGGGGGGAAAAGGAGATGTGTATGTGCTTGGTGCTTTCAGTGCCTAAAAAATGCCTTACTTTTTGTTGTTTATGCTTTTCCATTTGTTGATGAAATGATGGAATTTAGTATACTCAAATAGAAGGATCCTTAGGTAGAATCACTTAATTTTAAACATTTTATTTTCCCTTTTGATATAAAAATCCATTTTATATGATGGATAATTTTATCTCTTCTTATCCATGATATTTAGCTTTAAGCAAATGTCCACTCCTGTCAGTATACCTTCCTTTATTGAAGTACTGAAAGTCTGCATTATTTTTTGGCTGTAGTCTTTTTCCCAAAAGGAAATAAATTGGAGACAGTCAAATATTCTATATTCATGAAAAGAGTTTAAGCCATTAGTGTAATGGTGAATAGAGCTCTCTATCCCTGTACCTTTTCACTGCCTTTAATACAGTTATTTTCCTTGCTTCCTACAGTGCATAAATTTTCTCCAGAATTTTTGCCCTAGAATGCACATGTTCCTGCTACTAGTAGTTTGGTGTGGTGAGAAGAGCATTGTGCCCATGGGCTTTGGAGGTTGCATTATTGTCCCACTCTCATTGATTTGTGTGACTTTAGCAAAGTTACTTAATTAACCCTTCTGTTTCTCAATTTCATCCACTATGTAATGGATATGATGCTGCCTGCCCTCCTTACCTTGTGGGGTTAAGAACCATGGAAGAATTAGGCTTTAATTCAGAGCATAAAATGCTATACAGATGTAAGGAAGGATGGTAGATTTAGAAGTGGAGGGGTTTTTGAGATCATTTCCAACCCCCATATCTCACATATGGGTGAAGAAACTAAGGCTTAGCAACAGGAGGACCCTTTGGCAAATAGCTGAGCTGAAATTTTACCCAGTTCTAATAACTACAAAACTGACATGCTTAGGTCATTAAGATAAAGCATAGGGGAATTCCTAGAGGTCATCAGGCTTTATAGACAGACACTTTATTACTACCAAATTTAGTTCCCTTGCCGGTCAGAAGTGGAAATCAATGATTTTTTTGTTGTTGTTTAAATTTATAAATAGAAGCAGGAAACATTTTCTGCTTTATGTACTCCTGAAAAATATTTGGTTCTACTACTGAGTTGTGTGAAAGTATAAATTTTTACCAAAGCTTTGTGCAGTGTAGCAGTATTACATTGATAAAAAGTGTGACCCAAGAAGTTTAACTTAAAAGCGTGGAATAAAAAAAGGTTTTCCTGGTTTATTAGGAGCATATATATATATGATACATATGGAAATGGTATCTTTTTTTTTTTTATAAAAGGTACATATTTTGGAGACTTCTTGTATTGAAAAAATACCCTGTGTTTTATAGATTGTTAATGGTTTTCTTACGGGGGTGGGGAGGTGGGCCCCATAGCACTTTTAAAAGCACATTGTTTAAAAAGAGGTATACTTGTAACAAAGATAAGATTCACACCTAATGAGTATAATACTAGACTTACTATTTCTTTTGTTAAGTGGTTCACTCCTGTCCAACTCTTGGTGACCCTGTGGACCATAGCTTACTACTACTGTCCATGGGGTTTTCTTTGCAAAGATACTGAAATGATTGCCATTTTCTTCTCTGTTACTATTTCTTACTGTGAATGATTCCAAGGGAGGAGAGCTCATTAATTAGGTGCTGAAGTATTTAAAACTCAAGCTTGAAGGTCAAATGTTAAATTTGAATGAAAGTGTAATGCAATATTTTGAAACATTTTTGGGGGGAAAACTCAAGGTGTGATGAGAAATAGATAAAATCACTTGGTATAAATTTTACATTTTAAGTTTTAAGTATAGAAGTTTCTTGTACACTGTCTTGTCATTTGTTCTCTGTAGTTTAAATAACAACCACATTTTTCATAATTATGAATCACCTTGATTTTGGAGTATGGATCTGATTTTGGGGAGAGGAAGGGAAAAAAAAGCTCAGGCCATCTAACCTCATCATTGCCCCTTTGATATGTTGAAAACAACGCCTATCTTAAAATATGTGTAGAAGTTTCACCATTACTGAAAAGCTGTTTTTCCAAGGAATTCTCTATTTTATTGTGCTTATGAATTTGTAGAATTTGAGATCCTTTAGTTCAGCCTCTTATACTGGAGTAGACAACCCCAGAAATTGTGAATTTCTCAGTTTAAGACCTATGGGTATTAGGTAAATAAATTGAGGGGTTTTTTTTTTCTTTCTTAGCTGAAAGACAATTATATCTGTACTACTTTTTATTGTGAAAGCAAAACATTTTTACTAAAAAAAGTGCTACTCATCCCTTTGTATTAATTGCTTGGCTTGACTATTAACCTATATGTAATATTTTAACTATTACAGCACTGTTTTTTACAAAGTAGCAGTCAGTACAATTTTTTTTTCTAATTTGGTTAAATTTTTTTCAATGAGAAGTGTATTGAGGTGATTATTACCATTTTAGTTTAATATGTGTAGATAATCTTGAATTAAGTTTTAAATATTTTAAGAAACTTGGCATATTTGAAGGCATATAATATGATATAATTTTTTTTCAAAGTTTGGAAGTTATATCCCTGTATTTCAGCTGAAGCTGACAATTTTAACTTTCCCAAAGCCATATACTAAATAGAATAGCTGGATTAATGAGTGATAACTCAAGGAGTGTAATATATGATTTTCTTTTTTTTAAAAAGCCAAACCATGGTTCTTTGAAATCTATACTGTATTAAGAGGTGATAACTCTGGATTATAGTGGTATTAGAACATACATTTTGTGCATTTGGGCCTCAAGATATTTTCTTTAACAGTATTTTAGATTTCATTACTGAAAAGCCAAATTTGAAATGATTTCATGGGTATTGTTGAGGTCTTAGTGGTTACTAATTTGAAGGTGTTTGTGACAGTAGCAGAACAGGGTTCTCAAAAGATAATATATATGTGAAAATGACCCTCTAGAGGAGGTTGCAATCTGTTGAGCGGTGTTGGAAGATTGTAGACCTGAAGGCACAATCTTTTGCCACATGGACACAATTTAGGCAAGTGTGTTAGTTAAAATTGTAGGACTTTAAACTGCTCTACAAGGAAGTGATCTCATTGAAGATTGAAGTTTCATAACTGAAATTTACAAGAGATTTCCACCTTGAAGCATCATTCTTTTAACCCATTCTTAGTTTAATAAGCTTCCTATTCCTAGCTGTAGGTATGGTGTGATTGCCAGAGTAACTTTTTCCCCCAAAATTAGAGTTCAAGTCAAAGACTTGTTATTACAGTTATATAACTTTAAAAATTCTTTTTATTATGTAGTAGGTATGAAGACATTCAGACATACTTTTATGTAGGTTAAAAAGTCTAATAGCAGTAGCAGGAATGTAGTGTGCTTTTCCTGTTGCTTCAATATAGTGGCAAAGTATTTGTTTCATTATAAATTTACCACCATATTTGTGTATAGATTAACATATTTCAGAAACTTTTAAGCCATCTAAATGGACTTTATAAAATTGAAAGATGGTTTTCTTGAGTGCATCTGTATTCAACCTCTTGAGCTGAAAGAATATTAAGATGAACTTCATGGTTCCATAAATTAAGTGGGCAAGACCATGTGAAATGTAAAAGTCTTCATGATCTTCCCTTTAAGAAACTTATTAGATTAAAAGAAGTCTGTGTATGTGAGAAACAACTTGAAAAGTATCTTGGAGATTGTTCCAGTTAGTAATAAATCATGTAACTAATGAATGATTAGCCACATGTGACTAATCCAATGAGTGGGAGGGAAAAAAAGGATTCAGTTTTTGTGTATTTAAGAGTCTTGAATTTAGGAATCATTGTATCTAAGACTGAAAACTACAGTCATTAGATTGTCCTTTATATCAAAAATAAGCATTTTGTACTTTTCTTATCAGTGTTCCTAGGTGATAAAAGAGACTGATCAAAAATATTAGATACTACTTATAGTTAAAATACAAGTATAATTTGAAATTTGATCCCTCAAGAGTGCTCCTCAAATTTCAGATTGTGTAGTTTGCAAATTGTCTAAGCGTGTGAAGTATATTTATAAACCTTGATTAAACCCTCTTACTAAATTTTATTCTGAAGTTGTTGGTTGTTTTCATCTATAGAATATTTTGTGTCACTTTTAGAACCAATTAGGCACGTTGCACTGACATAAATGTCTGTGTGTACATATGCACATATATACTTGTATATGTATTAGTGGTATTTCAAAATTTAAATGAAGGTGTAGTGCTCTGGAAGGAAGTATTTTGATTTTGGAGGCAAGTTAGGAAAGGGGTATTATTTTATTATGGTATTATAAAAGCTGGTGTTTATTTTATGGGAGTATCATGGCTTTTCTGTAGGTTATCAACTATATGTAATAATAGTTTATGGAATAACCAAAATTTCCCTGCTTGGTGATAAGAATTTGACTTCAAGGCTCTTGGGCACATTTCAAGATAAAGATAAAGTTGTTTAATATGTTGCTCTTGGGGGGTGGGGGGAAGGTTTCAATGTTCAGTAATATATTTTCAATTTGAATGCTTCTTTTCAAATCATGACCCAGTTTGAGTTAATAATCCAGCAACCTATTCTGATAATATTTGCCAAATTCTATGCTTGTGTGTTAGAGTTTGGGGAAAAACTAGTATCAGTATTTCTTCCAAAATTAAAAGTAATAGAAATTGTATCACTACCAGTTTTTAAAAACATTTTATATCAATCTTGAATTTCCATGAAATTCCAGTTTGAATTTTTCCCTTTGTTTTTGTGTTCCATAGTAATGTTGTTCAGTCATTTCAGTTGTCGTCCACTCTTTGTGACCCCATTTGGCATTTATGGCCAAGGTACAGGAGTGGTTTGCTATTTCCCTCTCCAGCTCATTTTACAAATGAGGAAACTGAGGCAAGTAGGGTTAAGTGATTTGCCCAGGGTCACACAGCTATTTGAACTCCTGTCTTGCTAACTCCAGGCCCTGCCCTCCTATCCACTGTGCTACCTGTCTGCCCAACAACAACACTAATAATAAGAGTTGATTACTATATAGCACTTAAAGGTTTGCATGCATATTTTGATGCTCAAAGCAGTCCTGTGAGTATAGGGCAAGTATTTCCCCAATTTTATAGTATGAAAATTGAGGATCCAGAGTGGCTTGTTGATCTGACTGTTGATCACACAGTCATTAAGTGTCAGGAAAAGATTGAACCCCTTTGTCTCTCCTAACTCCCAAAAGTCTAGCTAGCTTTTCACTAGTATTACTTTTCCTGTCTCCTGTGAATCATACAACATCCTCTTTAATATAATAAAAAATACTTGTGTAGGAATTTCCATCTCATAGTACTGACTCAGTTTTGATGATTTTTAGTGAATGCACTTTAGAAGGAAGTTCTTTTTAAAAATTTTAATTTTTTCATATACCACATTGAGCCAGTTGTGCTTGCCATCTTAATGTTACTACACTCTTACACTAGTAATGAAACTAGTATTTGAGTTAAAGGTGCAGTTCATTTATAATATTTTGTTTCTGATAACATGGCATTCCATATTGTAAATAGATAATGTACAATACAGATCAGTTTTTAATAACATCATAAATTGAGATTTGCAGAAATTGAATCTATTGACACTTGTTTGGCTTCCCATGCCCATTGCAGAGTTCTTTTTACTTTTTCCATTTTTTTCCCTGTCGTGTTTCTTAGTCTTAGTCTTATTTTGTGTGATTTGTGTGTTCTTTCATGGTTTGGATTCCTTTAAATTTAGGATTGTCTATCCATTTAATATATTTTATGAGTATATTTATGCTTATGATTATTAATGACTTCATAAATAACATTTTATTTATAATACATTGATATTTTCCCAGTGTCAGTCTGATTCCAGATTGGATATCAGACCTGTTTGCCGCCCAGTACTTTTTCATTTACTGCCATATCTAGCAATCTGTTCATGCTATGGTAGTTGTATCCGAATCTTTCAAAATTCAGTTTAAAAGTGAATATTTTAAGATATTTCAAATTATTAGTCATTTCCATTCCTTTCCTTTGATGCATTAATACTAACACTATCAATTATTGAGTTTCCTACTATTAATTTTTTTTACAGAGCCAGGAATGATTCTTTAATCCTTCTTATACTTAGATTGCTTAATATTTGATCCATTATTCAAACAAAAGTCCTGAATATCACTTCTAGGACATTATCTTTAGTGTGTGGCTCTCTTCCCTAATCCCACCCCCCACTCCCAAATTCTTCATTTCTCCATGTCCTCCATCCCTCTTAGCCCTCTCTCATCTAAAATGCCACTTCTAAAGGAAAGCATTTCTGTATTGCAGTTACGGGATCTAACCTAGATATTGATTGTTATTCATTTAATATTCACTTAAAAATAGTAAATTGCTTAAATATGTAATTTAAATTCTTACATGTATTCTAACTTCTTGGATTTCTAAACATTAACATTTAATTTCTCTCTTCCCCACCTCCATTTTGAGTGGAAATCAAAATTTTAAAAAGTCTTGATTTGTTAAGACAAATTACTAAAAACTTAATCTTTATAATATTTCAAAGGATCATAGATTTTGAAATGGGAGGAATTGAGAGATTTGGCTTTAGAAGCCCTCTGAGGGCTCTCTATTACTTAAGAGTTACTGGGGACAGAGAGAGATAGTAAGTGACTTGGCCAGGGGTCACATGACAAGCCGGTATATTTCAGAGGCAAAATTTGAACCTACATCCTCCTGACTTCAGGCTAGCTCTTGCTTCACTGTACCATACTACCTCTCATTATAATATTATTTTTGGTCTTAAAACAGGTTTTAGCAAAAACCTAAAACTTACTGAATATTGGAAAATGATCTGTGAAAATAAGAGTATTAGTCTTGGGAGATAAAGTGAACGCACACTGGTTTTGTCTATGGGTTTTAATACTGTGTGTAATTGTTATGTTCTATGGCATTGATCTGCAATATGTTTGAATCTGTGTAGTTCTGATTCTAAGAAAAAAAAATTCACTTACTAGTTTGATTTCTGTATTGTTGCACCTTCCATGGACAGTCACATTATTGGAAAGATAACATATTTGGAAATTGCTTTAGTTATTTATGAAATTAAAAATGAACATTTGTTAAGTAATATTTAATATGCTTGGCAATTTAATGGTTTCTTAATCTCTTCCCTTTTGTAAGGGAGTAAGAGTGGGATGGATTAGAAATGATGAAAAGTGAATTTTTAAACAAAAGCTGATTTTAAAAAGTATTTTCTTGCTTTAAAAGTGAGTACTTTTAAGAAAACTACTAAATATTATGCATATGCATTTTCAAAATTTTAATTTAAAGTTGTCAGATCATCATGGTACAGTACAAAGAGCATTGAATTAGAGGCTCTGGAGTAGAGGATCTTGTTTGAATTTCCCATCTGATACTACCAGTGACCTTGAGAAAGTCATTTAACTGTACTGAGCCTCAGTTTCCTCATCTGTAAATATAAAATTAAGAGGTTGAACTATATGATTCTTCTCTGAGAACCTTTCTGCTTTGGGAACTCTTTATCCTGGGATTCTAATCTCTATGTGTGTCATAGACTCCTTTGGAAGGCTAATGAAGCCTGTGGACTTTTATTATTTTTTTTATAAAGGAAATTATGCTGAAATACACAAAATAAAATACTAAACAAAATCATAGACTACACATGAAGGACCTCTGTTACATCCCTTTGGGCAATGCATATATACCCTGGAATTTCCTTTTCTTTTTCCCCTGCCCACTGGCCAACGTGAATATCTATTCTTTCAAATTAGATTTAGTTAACAGCTTTGTCTTTTAGTGTATCCAAATGAATGAAGTAATTTAAAAAATTTTTTATATTGTGTACTTTATGTCAGATATGTGTCAGATTTCCCTTATTTTTGTTTTCATTTTTGCATCCTGATTTCTTTTGTAGGCAGTATTTCAGAAATTGTTAGAGAATGTTTTCATTATAAATTTGTTTTATATGCTGGAACCACAAAACACATAATGATAAAATAGGATGGGGTTTTTTTAAATTTTATAAATAGGATAGGTAGAGAAAGATTACCAATGTTGTTCCCATGGATATACATAGATAAAATGAATGAAATCAACATTTTTTTCTGGCTTGTCTCTTGGATATGATTCTTAACAGAAAAGCAGTCAAGTGAACTGTTTACTTTTTTTTAGTTATCGGTGGTACATATGTCTAAAAATATTTTTCCATATTTCATCACGTATAGAATCCCTAGCAGTTTTAGGAAACAGACCTAAAAACACTTGTGATGATTTATTTATGTTGGCATTTTCTAGTTATTTTATTTTTCTACCAAAATGATTGGGTCATAGACTTGGAGAACTAGAAACGACCTTACAATTCATAATGGTTGTTTGGGGGATAGTCACGTACCCTCATTCTGCAGATGAGAAAACTGAGGCTAGAAGGAGGTGTAAAGTATCATTAAAAGTCACACAGGTCAAAAAATGGCCTGTCCTCTGACTCCAGTCTCAATAGCCTTTTAAATTCTTAGTGACCAAGTGGAGTTTTCCTAAGGTTTTTTTTTTTGTTGTTTGTTTTTTTTGCTTTTTGGGGTTAAGTGACTTGCCCAAGGTCACACAGCTAGTGGGGTGTGTGTGTGTGTGTGTGTGTGTGTGTGTGTGTGTGTGTGAAGTGTCTGAGGACGGATTTGAACTCAGGTTCTCCTGATTTCAGGGCCTATTCACTGCGCCACCTAGCTGCCTCACCTAATGATTTTTAATAGTTTGCATTTTTTCAATTTAAAAGAGACTATAGAAGTAATTTCTTAATGCCCAAATGATATATTGAAACCTGTACACTCATAGATATTTGGAATTATATGTGGAAAGCTAGTATAATTAGCAAAATGAGAAATCTTGCAGTTTCATAAACTAATTCTTACCTTAAATATGTATGTAGCTTTGTAAACATATTTGGTAGATGTATGACATATCTGTTGTTGAGGTGGAAACTTGTCTGGAAGAGATGTTTCATGATTAAAACAAAAACTTTTTAACCCATCAGTGACCTAATGCTAACTTCATTAAAGGGAGTGTGGATATTCCCTCTAATTTTTTTGGATAAACGAACCCACTTACACATAGCAGATGCTTTGGGTAAATAGAGTTCCTTAAGCCGTTTGATTCTTTGTCTTCTAAGCTCAAAATGCAGTTATGCAGTGGAAATTCTTGTGCCCAATCAATGACTGTCAACTCTGCCTGGGATTTGGATAGCTAAGGAGTTTACCTGTTGAGTCTGTCAGAGTATTCTGTTTAAAAAGTATTAGAAAAAAAATCAAGGGGTAGCAATTATGCTGCTGTCTATAAATGATCTCTGGGGACTAACAGTAATGCCCAAGAGGTGTCCCCACCTCCATTCCCTGCTGTAGATTAGACTATTTGCTGAGCTTGAAGTACACAAGCTTTGTAGGTCTACTTCATAATCAGTAACTGAATCATTCAATTTAGATGCTCTTTTTAAAAGAAAGAACTATCCCCCTTTATGTTCTTAGTTCTTCGAGAGGTTTGCTTATTAGCTATTGCATTAGAGTATATGCTTATCATTAGCATTCTTATATTTTCTAACCCCTCTCTTGCTGTTCATTCAATCAACTTGTCTCCCTCTGTCCTTTTAGGCCACTTTTTAACTTACCAGCTAGTTAAAATTTTTGTTACACTTACTGCCAAAAATATACGTTAATGTTTTGACAGATGTTAAAATTCTGTTAGGATTGCTACCAAAAAAATGCCAAAGTTTCCTTTGACTTTAAGCAAATCAACATAGTTTTTCGCTTAAAATCTATATTCCTGAGGCTGTTATCCTATAAAGAAACTACTGGTTGGATTATTTACGTTGGTTTGTTTTTGCTCTGCTGACTAAAAACAAAAGCATCCTTCTGTCTTTTACTAATTCTTTTCAATTATGATTTGTTGGCTTATAATAAATTGAGTATTCTAAATAAGTTAGTATTCTAAATAAAAATTTGAAGTGGAAAATTTTAGTGTGTATATATATGGATATGTATATATGTATACATACATCTGTGTATATATTTTATATCTCTATCTGTATATACAGTATATATCTGTATATATAATATATCTATATCTGTATAAAAATGGCCTTAGAGATCATGTAGAACCATGCCCTCATTTTCATCTGCTTCTGGATTCTGGGCTCTTCCAAATTACATAAGGAATTAAAGCCTCAAGGTTTAGCACTTAAATAAACCATGGAGTTTGACATGGAGGACTATGCATGTACCTCTTTATCTGTTTTAAGCCAAGGATAGTGTAAGTAGTATATAGATAGTACAGGTCACTTATATTTTGTATTTACATGGTTTATATAACTTGGGATTTTGTATACAACAATTTAATGAAGAATGAAGCCAAGCTGAAGATTTCACTCAGGAGGAGCTGGAAACCTGTCTATCCAATTAATCACTTACCCTCTACTACCTTCTCATTGGGGTTAGTATTATCTCAGATTGATAAAAAGCACCTAATTTTGATAGAGTTCTCCTTGCCAACGTGTGGGTTACCTTTCTTGGGTATAGGGAAATTAAATATTTTGATTTAAAAGAAATTTTCTGATAGTTTATTTGTAACCCCTCCCCCAGTCATAATAATTATAGAGTCATAATAATTATAGGGGCCTGGCTTAGACAATCAAACTCCTTTATTTTATACAAGAGGAAGCTGAAGCCTAGAGAGGTTGTGACTTCCCCAAAATGATTTTAGATAATATGTAGCAGAACCAGGATCAAGCTTAAATCTCACTTCAGGCCCTACTAGACTATAGGCTTCTTTAGTAGTAATGAACAATTCTGGATTGTTAACAGAAGAGTCAAAGTGCTCAACGATGGTATCCCTTAAGGCTGAATGAAATCAAGGTTTGTGATGGATATGATAGAAATGCCAGGTGTCAGAAATTGACTTTATATTAGGTAAACTATTGAGTAAGAACACTGGAAGTGGACCATCCTTTTTCTAGTTAACTTGAAAATTTTTTTCTTAGATATTTTGTATACATGAGAAAAAACATTTTGGTAACGAATTTTGAATGATAAAAAGATAGTATGAATTTTATATGGAAACCTTGGCTGTGTGGCAAAGGAGAACAAGAGCCAGAATTGGAGTCAGGATCTGGGTTTTAATTCTGCTCCCTGCTACTTAACAAGGAAAAATAATTTTAAAATACCACCCAGCCCAAATAATTTGGCAACATTTAAAGTAATTTTAAAGAACTTATTTTACAAATCACAGGTACCAAATACCTGAACACACTAGTTCTTAAAACTCTCACCTAGTCCACTTTATCTTCGCATAATGGAAATTTTAAATTACAACCGACACTTAACAGAGGTGTTAAGAAACTTGTCCAAGTCACATAGCATGAAACTGAGGTTTCATCTAATTTAATTTCTTCATTTCATAAGATGAGAGTGGTAGAGATCACCTCATAATTCTAGTTGCTTAGAAAGCTGGAAAAGGGTTTTGTTCTTTGTTTTTTAGATAGAAATTTGCCCCGAAGAACATATCTATTATTATCTTAGCTGTCGGTGTTACTCGTAGAAAATACTTTTCTTCCTTCCTCTTTGCTTAGACCAAGACACCAGATGGAAGGAGAGCTGAAAGGTGGTGTGGTAGGTGTCCTGTTTGTCTGACTCAGGAGGGGATGCAAGCTGGGGATCCTTGCCCCTTGAATACTGCTTATCCTAGCCAGTGCCAATCCTTGGATCTTTGCAGCAATAGCACTGGTACTAGTGGTGCCTTAAACCAGTGGTCTCAGACTCAAATAGAGACTGAGGGAACTAATCTGTAAACGAGGATCATCATGGGCCACACGCACACTTAGTTTTCAAATAGAACGTGATTTGTTTTATTATATTTTAATTTATTTTGTTAAGTCTGGCTGAATTACATTTTAATCTGGCTCTGGCCACACTTGACTATTCCTAGCCCTTGTGGCAGGCAGGTTGCATGTTTGGCACCTCTGCCTTAAACCGCATTTACCAATTTCATGGAGCATGTTGAGAAAAACCACATTTACCAATTTCATGGAGCATGTTGAGAACCATTGCGGTGCTATAGACACCTTTCAGTACTAAGGCTCATAGACATGTTGGACAATTAGAAATATTAATAGATGGCATTTACGTAGTACTTTAGTTCCCAGAGGACTTCACACAAGTTATCTGAGATAGATAGAACAAGTATCTTCATCGTTTTCCAGCAATAAAAGTGATCGATTCCTTGGAGATACTATAATGGCTACATTCCATTGTAAGTGCTAAGATGGTAACATACCTAACTGTCCCTGTTTGCTTCCAGATATATATGTGTGTGTGTGTATGTATATACGTGTATATATATGTATATACACACACACAGGCAAGAATTAGGTGGAATAGGTTTCCTTCTGGAACTAAAAGAACTAGTTAGGATTTTTATTGATTATGCTCGTATTTAAAGTTTTATTTTCAAAAGCTGCTTTTAAAAAAATATGCGATGATCTTTCCCTTGGGTCAGTTTATGGAGGGGGGAGGTAGTGGGGAATTGAATAGATTGTTTTTAAACCCAAATTGTGGGTAATTTTTTTCTTTTTTATACAGAAGTCCTGTTAGCTAGATGATAAAAAATAAAATTGATTTACCATAATTAAAGCACGAAGCAACTTACCTCAGATGATAATGGTGTAAAGAAGTAATCAAGAATACAGTTTATTAGCTTTTGACATTTGGGGGCATTTAGGGGAATTAGTACTCTTGTGTGTGCCTATGACCCACATTTTTTAAAAATTAGAATAATTCTTAAAATCAAAATTAACTCTTAGTATACTCATT
Organism: Pseudocheirus occidentalis; assembly: GCA_028646575.1. NCBI lineage: Eukaryota > Metazoa > Chordata > Mammalia > Diprotodontia > Pseudocheiridae > Pseudocheirus > Pseudocheirus occidentalis. Next base: position 77,217,846 of record CM053596.1, on the reverse strand, counting down.
TGGAAAAGAAAAATGTTATCAAATGCAACAGTTAATTGCCATCTTTTAGCAGTTGTTGTAAAGGCTTGGTACCAGAGGAAGCAAAACTTAATGGCTCAATTGAGGTATGAGGTTTATCTCTGGATTTAATTTTATTTATATTTATATTATCAGTAAGGACACTTGAGTTAGCTTTATTTTTATTCTCTTTGTGACTAATTAGAATTTTCATCTCATAGTTACGACATTACTATTAGTACCTGATTGTTTTCTCATGTTCCTTTTAATTTTTCATTCATTTTTAATATCTATGTTATGTGATCTAAAAATTTGAAAACATTTATAGAGGAAATTATCTGCATTTCTATAATGGAATACAATTCAGTTTTATAATGTCCCATAATTATACTATAGCCGCATATGTGAACAAGCAGAACATTTGTCAGCTAATTGAATAGTGAAAAATTTAATGTTCTTAGAATTTTAATGTTTTAATTACTTAATAGTGTGATAACATTTCTGCTCTTAAGAAATACTCTAGCAGCTTTTTGGATAAGGTGAAGATTCTTTTTCCTGTATGCTTTTCCTTGAGTTTGATGTATTTATTCTCATGATGAAATGATAGCTCTGAAGTATGCTAAGGAGTGCTAGTAAATAACCTAATGGGGCTAGCTATAGTTAGAATGATAAGTTAATGGAATCATATACTACATAGTAACCAAAACTTTCATGGACTGTTCTTTTGTCAAGAAATCCTTTTCTAACCTTGTAACATGAGACTTTGCCTTGTTGAATGATAGTAGAGAACAAGGAGTGATGTAAGTTAACTTTTAGTCCCTCTACTGGCAAACACTTTAATAGCAGAGCTTAGTTTTGGGGGGATTCTCTTCTATTGTTATTAATTCATAAGTATTTATTAATCTCCTATTATGTATCAGGCACTGTATAATTCAAAACCACAATGATAATCCCTGCCTCTGAAGAACTTGCATTCCATAATTATTTACAGCTTACTAGAAAAAAATTGTTTCCAGTATCCCTCATTACATGACATTTTTAAAATATAAATTTTATTGGTCTCAAATAGGGGGATTTTGAGAACTTATCAAACAGCTTGTTATTTAGGAGATAGCACCATTGTCTTCCAATATTGATTCAGTTTATCTAATTGTAACTAGCTTAGACTTTCTGAATGTTGGGTTGTTTTTCATAAAAACTGATCCTATGGTACTTACTTTTTAAATGTTCTGATTAGCAGAGTATTGATAGTAAGATGTGGTTATTATATTGCCACTAGGAGAAAATAATATGAACGTCAAAATAGCATGTCATGAATTTATGGTCAGATTCCTGAAATTGCAGAAAAGCTTAATTTTCTTGAAGTCATCTATCCTGTAAACATAAGCTTTTTAACAAGTCAGCATTTTAAAATGTGTTCATTTTATGAAGCATCTGTTTATCTGACCCCATACTTTTCGTAGATTTAAGTCTCTAAAGGGATCTTGGAATTCATAAAGTCCAGCCACCTCATTTCATTATTTCAAAATGAGGCACCGAGGTGTTTCTGCTTCTACAGGGAAACATGGCTAGTAAGTTTGGAGACAGTAGTTGAACCCATGGTTTTCTAACTCCACAGCCAGACTCTGTCCACTGTGCCACTGTATTGTCTGGAAGGGTCACAGTCATTTGTGTAGGTTTCATGAAATAAAAGTCTTTCTGTGAAGAAGGTGGGTTGCTGATTAAGGCATTTGAATTTATAATCATTTAGGTACATTCATTCAGGTGTAGTTGAATAGGTATACTCAAAATCAAATCTTTGCTTTGGAAAGGTATTGATCTATATCTGTTTTCCTCATATATATCTTAAGACATTGAATATTTGAATCTACTGAATACTTTTATTGTATTAATTTGCATCAAAGTATACCCTTAAAAGTGATTCAGTGTGTTAAGTCTGTTTTTATATATATACCACTTACATGTGTAATACATATACATATATGCATGTATGTGTGTATATGTATTATAAACTTTCACTTTATCTTAGGAATTGTTTTGGGTGAATGGAACAGACTGGTAGAAAGTTTTTGCTTTGTAATTTGATATTGACCCAAGGGATAGGCAATTTTTAAAAAAAAGCAAGAACAGATGGGGTTAAGAACTGACATGACATACGCATTAAATAATATGGCATTAGTATAATTTCATTAAATAGCATATATACTAGAATCTTATAACATGATTATATATTAGATGGGGAGGTCAGTTTTGAATGCCATCTGAAAAAGTTCAGTTAAAACCAAAATAATTTTATAGGTGGTCTAATTTATAAGGAATGTTGTTGAATCCAAGTTGAAGTCTCTATTTCATCTAAAATTAAGCTGTAGTAGGAAATTGTTGGAGAAATGGATTGTGGTTGGATTGTTTTGGCAGAGAAGTGTAATTTGGTATAGAAAAATAGGAATTCTAAGTTTCTGAGTAACGTAATGATATTAAAGTCATGAAAAATATGAACTGAGTTACAGTATGGATGATGAATTCAAGCCCTGAATTATGGTAGCAGGAATGCAAATGAGATGTGTCATAGGGAGAACTGCTTACTAAATGTATGAAGATTAAAGTGAAGAAATAGAAGGAGCCAAAGGTACAGAAGGTATAGGGGAATGGAGTTACCATTGTCAAGGAATTTGAAAACAGATTGGTTTGGGGGATAGGATGAATTTAATTTGAAAATAACTTGGAAATGATAGCATAACATCCAAGTTATGTGGAAGTGTCAAGCAGAGCTTAAGGGGAGAGGCTGTGTGTATGTGTGTGTGTTTTATAATTTAAAACTAATGTCAAGGCTTTTAAAATTGGTGTGGTAGTAATATAAAATTATCTTCCGCTAAAAATGACAGTAAATAGATTTGGTGTCTATAATTATACAATAATGCCTTTTAATTATGTTTGATTAATTCATAATGACTTACACATTTTATGAGAAAGTTTCCAAATTCTGTTTATAAAGTTGCCATTTGGCCTAAAACATAGAGTGCTTAAATACCAGGAGCCATGAATTACTAGATTTTATTTCCATTATCCATATGGAGTTTCTGTGCCTGAAATCTAGGTGTAAAATGAGGGATGATAATGTCTATAGTCCTAGTTCAGAAGTATGTTTAGAACAAATGTACACACATACAACATACATACATATACAGTGTTACATATACAAAATGAACACTTTGAAGTCTTCCTTAAAAATTAATATTATTTTTAAATTATTATTAAAGTCAAATGGCAAAAATCCTGAATTAAAAAAAAAACTTTTGTCCTTAAAGGCATTGGTCATCTTTGTAACTTTTATTGCAACTCAAAGAATGTAATGAGAGGCAATATGGTGTAGTACATAGATAGGTAGCTTCACAGTCAAAAGACCTGGGTTCAAATCCTATCTCTGGCAAATTTATTCTATAACCTTAGGTGATTATCTTCACATCTGTGCTGTCACATGGCTCAAGATTCCCAGAGATGATATGGATTTGTACTTGGTAGAGCTATCTTTCAAACCTCTATTAAGCATCTGCTATGTGAAATGAAGACAGTTGAAACTGCCCCTTCCCTCAAGGAGCTTATGTTCTAACTGAGAAGATGACACATGTCTATGTGTTTCTGTATGTACACATGTGTATGTGTATATATGTGTGTGTGTACACACATGTATACATATATAAGTGCAAAATGGATAACAGAAAATCAAAATGGGTAACACTGGCAGTTAAGGGGTAGGTAGGATTGAAAGGGGTCAGTACAGATGCCTCAGAATGTGATACTTGAGATGAATATTGAAGGAATTTAGGGGTTCCAAGAGATGAAAGTGAAGAGAAGTCAGCCCAGGTATGGGGGGGTTAGCTAGTGCAAAGATAAGAATTTCCTTACAAGGTCTTTATACTTATGTATATTGGACACAAGTCCAATGAAAGAAATTTGAATGTTCTACATATTTAAAGTTTGTTTTGGGTGTTTATGAATACGCTAATTCAGGAAAGAAAAAAAATTATAAACAATGAGGCTTTAAAAGAACCTACATTTCACTGGTTTTAGTTTTATATGAGTAATAAAAGGCATTAATGATCTATAATTATTTAACAAATGAAAAGCATTTCCAAATTGTATCTCAGTTACAAAATATTGATTTTTATAGGATTCTAAAATGAAGCATATGTCTATCAAAAGTTCCCCTTACATATTGTAGCATTTCCATTGTTTCTTGACATTGCTACTTTGTTTCTGCTCATATTCTTGTTGTAGACACTCTTTTCCTGTGGCCATTAATTTCCATTTAAAACTTAGTTTTCAGTATTATACCTGGAGCTCTTAATTGTGGTTTTTATTATTATTTATTTATTTTGATTTTAATTTATTTTCTTGGTTTCAGCATTCATTTCCACAAGGTTTTGAGTTACAAATATTCTCCCCTTTTTGCCTCTACCCCCCAGTCCAGAACATTGATCCCACTGTAAGGCCCCTCCCACAATCTGTTCCCTTTTATGCCCTCCTCCAGCACCCCTCTAGTTTCTAGCAGGGCAGGGAGGGGCTCCTGCCCCCGTCCCTGTATGTATTATTTCCCAGTT
>CM053596.1:77181365-77212751 GCA_028646575.1 Pseudocheirus occidentalis | reverse complement strand
GGGGGGGGGGGAGGGATAGGAAGGAGAGATGGATGATCACTGTCACAATATGTCCACTATGAAGATGTCCTGTATAATCACACATCCACACCTGTATTGAAGTGAGTGTCCTTCCAGTGGGGGTGGGTGACAAGGGACAAATCAAAATAATCTCGAATTTAAAGTTCTGTAATACCTGCAACTAGGAATTAAGATATACAGGGGCTGGGATAGGGAGACCCTTCCTGCCCTACCAGAAAATAAGAGAGCAGAGCAGGGGAGGGGCTTTACAGTGGGATTGCTCTTTTAAGGTTGGGGCAGGGGCAAGACAGGGAGAAAATTTGTAATTCAAAAATGTAATGAAAATGAATAATGTAAACAAGAAAACAAATAAAAAATAAATTTAAAAAAACATTCAAAAAAAAAGAAAATACAAGACAAAAACTTCTGTGAATTTGGTAATGCTTCTAAGTGACTTTGTTTTATTCATTGCAACAATATGTACATACATTTGATGTGAACACAAATACTGTGTGACCAGTTTTGATAATAGTATCATAGAATTCTGCTTAGATAATCTACATTTAAAAAAAGAAAAAGAGAAAGATGTTATAATACCACATTGTAAAAGAATGTTTAATGGTGACCTGAGGGAGTATAAGACATATAGAATATGAAAAGGTGATATTTATGTGCAGTCAAATTGAATAAATTTACAATATTAGCCTTTAATTACTACTGCCTACTTCCTGACAGAAAAGTAATAGACTAATTAATATGCAGCTATATATTTTTGGACATGGCCAATACAGGAATTTGTTTAGATTGACTTAGCTTATTTGTTACAAAGGTTTTGTTTCTGTTTTTTATCCCATGGCACTAGGCAAAAGAATAAAATAACACTTGATCATTGAAAAAAGGATACTGAATTACAAAACAGTAAATAGCCACTTCCCACTCTATGTTTCCTTTGCTATAATGTGAAACATATGGATTGAGTGGAAATATACTTCAATTGACTGGAATGGTTGATATTTTGTAAAACCATATAGATATACACACATTTTTATATGTGTGTATACATATAATTACGTAATTACATGTGTATTGACACCTGCATATACACCTATCTATTCCCCTTTCCCCCTGTAAGTTTCCGCCTTATCGTTCTGGACTGTATGATATAGCAAGTCCCTCAAATCAAAGTTGTATTCAACTCTTCAACTCAATCCACACATTTTGAGGAAATCAAAATCAAAAGCAATCTGTCCTCCTATGTTCTAGCACTCAAACTTTTCAAAAGATTTTATATAAAATGTAGAAACAAATTGTTCATTTTGGTTGCAGAAGATTCTAGTACCAAATGAAATCCATTATCATTTTGATCGCTGGAGAAAATAGAACATGCTTCAGTTTTCAAACAATCCCAAATGAAAACCTTTCATCTAAGCTCATTAAAGGTACCCCAGAAACCAAAGAAACAAAACCTTCCCTTTGTTAGATTTAACTCATCTGGGGTTCTTTTTCTCTTTTTAATAGTTGAAAGTACATTTGTTGCCAAATATTTCTTGTGGATTTTTCAAATATAGTCATGAAATGTAAACCAATTATAACTGCAAAAAAAAAAAGAGGACTACAAAAGACTAGAAACTCATAAATTTCAGAATCCAGGCTAAATTCAAGTTTGTTTTGAGGGGTGTGTCTGTCTGTGTGTCTGTGTGTCTATTTTAAAGAGAACATGTGAAAAATCACTGTACTAACAAAATTCAGCCATGTAAAATTTAAAATCTGAATGCTTTATAATTAAGTCTTGCAGATTGATTACAAAAAAAAAAACCCCTCAGCAGTGTACATTATTCTCCCAAACCAGTTCTACCCCTCCTTTCTAGTACATGAATGAAATCAGCATTTCTATGACTCACTGTATAGGTAGAGATTATAGTTATTTGCAATGCTGGTTTAACATTCTCATTTTTCTTCATTTTTTCTTAACCTATCACGGTTATAAACTCTTTTAAAAAAAAGTATTGTCCAGATGCTCAAGCACTGCTATTATATTATCATTAGAATCAGTCAACTTAAAATTCTGAAATATGAACTGAACACAATACATATAACTAAAACCCAAGTCATAAAATATTGAAAACTTGATACTGCCATACAAGTTATGTCCCTGAATAGCTTGAAGGTTTATTTCAGTCTTGGATTCTCTGAATCAGGAGAGGATGCATTTTTAAAATATTGAGCTTTAACAATGATACACTTAATGCTGATATCCTTGAGACTACAGGATTAGTATCTCCCAGTTAGCCAAGCTAGAAAGAGGGCATACATGGAATAAGAGCCCTAGGCCATATAATATTTTAGATGACAAAGTCTACACTGGCCACCAAGCAGTTACAAGCAGTTGGAGCACACACAAGAGCACAGATATTACATGCTCCTTAGACCCTGATATAGGGGCCCTGCATTCTTCAGTTTGGTGTTGTCCTGCTGAACTGTGTCAAACAGTAAGTTTGCAAATAATGTGCAAAATAGTAGCAGTTTAACTCTTCTTTTTTTTCACTTTTAAATGTCTATTCCTCCCTTAAAAAAAAAACACACAAAACAGAGGAAATACAAATTCTTTACTAAAATCTTAGCACAAACATGGGGTGGGATGGTCAGCTCTTTTCAAGACTCTATTAAAGTGATCCAAGAGAGAGGTCATTAACTATGGAGACCGCAAATGTGACTTTAGCCAATAAATGACAATTACAGCAAAACCTCAAAGAACTAGACCATGAGAATATTCTCGTGTTCTGGTAACCAGACTCTGGTTTTAACCCTTGCTGAAATTTCTTCTAAAATGTGTTTTAGAAACACATTTCTTTCCTACCTTAGGAAGAATAGTACGGCAAATAAATGAATAAACAAACAAATGAAGCTTTATCTGGTTATTCATTTCCCCTGCCAGTCTTATAGTGACCATTTGTCAAGATGTTCGTTTCCTCTAACTTTTTTTAAAAAAAACTTTAAGCAAATTATTATGCTGCTGACCATAAGCATATCTGTCTAAAGACAGAAGGGACGTATAAAAACCTTGGAAATCAGGGCATTTCCTTAGATTTCAGATTTACAAAATTAATTCGACACTTAATGATAAGCATAATCATTAAGAGGCAGTGTTGCATGGTGGACAGAGACAGTCTCAAGCCGAGAAGATCTGGGTTCACATTCTGCTTCTGTGGGCCCTGGGTAAATTACTCACCCTCGAGATGCTCTGAGGCAATTCTCCAAGACCGACAGGTTCAGAGAAGGTGACAGCTTGTGCTGGTTAGAGGAGTTTCTTACACTGAAACTTGGCTCCTTTTAGATGACATAACCTGCCTGGCCATCCCCTTCTAGGACTGGCTGCACCTTTACTCCTTTGTCCCCAGTGTCACTTCCAATTTTTCTCTCCTCTGAGGTTCATATTCATATCTACTACCCAATAAAAATCCTGGTAGCTGTTGGTTACTGACCTCCATGGCACTTCCCATCCTCCCTCAATGAGTTCAAAACTTGGATTACCACTTTTCTCTCCTCCCCATACATAGGGAACATCAACATATCTACTGATTCTCCCTCAAATACCTGAACCACTCAGTTCCTCAGCCTACTCTCCTCCCACAAGTTACTCCACTACCCCACTTCAGCCACACACAAAGATGATTGTACCCTAGATCTTGCCATCACCCATAACTGTACCACCACCTCTATGTTCAAGAATTCTGAATTCCCTTTACCCAACCATAATCTTTTGGCTTTTCTCCTCTGCCTTCACCTTCCCTTGTCACTGCATTCCCTTATTTAACTCTATTCTTCATCCTCACCATGAGATCCAATCCCTTGACCCCTCAGTTCTCTCCCTGGGCATCTCCTTTGTACTAACCACTCCCTCCTTTTCTTCCCATCTTGACTCCTGGGTGAACCAATTCAATTCTATATTATTCTTCTCTCTTGAATCACTAGCTTCTTATCATATCTTGTATTTGAGCCAAGTCTCAGCCTTGGGTGAATCCCACCATTTGTAGCCTTCTCTCTTATACATATGCTGCCAAATGAAAGTAAGAGAAAAATTATGCAACCATTTGGAGGTGGAGTATGGACTTGGGAAGGAAGAGTGGCTCAAAGAACCCAGATCAAGCAGTGTATTTCTCAGGCATCTGGAGGTAGTCTTGGGGAGGAGGGGTATCTAGAAAGACAGTAGCCATGGAGCCCTTTAGGAGGAGACGCCTAAATTTATAAACCCAAGAGGACTTCCCCAGTCAACCAGAACTCTTTACTACCAGATGATTTATCTAGGTGTTCTAAGAGCCTTAAGGTGCAAGACAGAAAATTGATGAAGGACAGCAGACAGAGTCTGAAATGTTACCAATTTAGAGACTCATTTGGGTTAATAAGCAAATGATCCTGAAAGGTTGAAAAAGAAAGTGTTATCAGTCATGCACACCTTACTAACACTAATTCTTACTAAGAATTAGGAAAATGGATTTATAAGAGTTTTTGCTGGAACAAGGAGGAAAAGGGAAAGGAAAGGTTAGAAGGAAACAGAATTGGAGCACATGTAGAATTAGGATTATAAATTTAGAAGAAGAGAAGGGTGAGTGGCCTTTAAACAGTCAAAGGGAAATATGAGGGCAACAAGAGACTCCCAGGGGAAGAGAAGGGTGGCCACAGAACATGAGAAAGGAAGAGAGATGGAAAGGAGCCAAAGACTAATTTCACTTTGAAATTTTGCCTAAAACCAGTCTTGCCCCCTCTTTCCTTGGAGTCTATAAACCAATCACCTAGCTATGATTTGATTTAGCTCATGAAAGGTCCCTCTTCTCCCTACCTGGTCTTACTGTGATGAGTTCTAGGCAGTTCCAGAGCTGATGCGCTTGATAAAGGATTGCAAAGAGCTAACTAGGTCTAGCAATCAGAAAGTGTTTAGCCCAGATTCCTACAGCTTGGTGATATAACTTGGCACACCAGGCCATATTTTAAAATAACCACAAACCCATGAGATTGGGAATTAAGAGAATTGGTCTAGGTTCTTTAACCACCCTAGACCTTATTTGGGGGAGGAAAAAAAAAAAGACTAGACTAAATGATCTTAAATTTCTGAGCTCCTGCATAGACAGTCTAGGTCTAGAATATTGAACTGAATGTACTGAATGGACCTTGGGGTACAAATTCTAGACAATGATTTTAAAAATAAATCTCTTCTTCCTCCTATAGGCAAAGAATAATGCGAGGTGAGAGGAGCTGAATGAAGGTACTATTTATTCTCTTAGACTTAGAATTCTCATAAACTTCTAAAGTAATGAAACCAAAGTTTTTTAAACTATATCTCGTTTTTAACATTTTAAATGTATGCCAATCTTACAAAACTATGAGATTAAAAATTTTCCCATGATTTCTAACATCACTGTCATATTCTGGAGCCAAATTTTGGAACTTTAAAAAGATTACATTTTCCCTTCATAAACAACACATCTATAATTAAGCTTAATCATTCATATTAAAAATGAAAATTAACTTTTTAAAGTTTCCCAAGTTAGTGATAAGATTATAAGAACTGGGGCGGTTAGGTGGAGCAGTCAATAGAGCACCAGCCCTAGAGTCAGGAGGACCTGAGTTCAAATTTGGCCTCAGACACTTAACAGGAAAAAAAAAACTAGCCATGTGACCTTGGGCAAGTCACTTAGCCCCAATTGCCCTACCTTGCCTCCCTACAAAAAAAAAAAATTATAAGAATTGTCAATCAATCAAAATTAATAAAGTACCTCCTATGTACCAGGTTTTGTGTGCTAGGAGCTGGGGATACAAATTGTGGCAAAAGACAGTCCCTGCCCACAAGCAGCTTACAATCTAAAAGGAAAGACAGCATGCGAACAAATATAAGAAGAGCAATGATAAATAGGAAGTAAATAAAAGAAGGAAGGTACTAGAATCAAAACAGTTTAAGAAGGCTTGATTATAAAACCTAAGAACACAAAAAAGGGGAAAAAATAATTACCACACTACAGAAACTTAGGCTTCATTGGAGGTAGCTGAGCATAAGATAGCTATAGAATAGTCAGCTCCAAATGGCTGTTCAGAAATATATAATTTTACAAGGATTCGGTTCTTGATGATTTGCAAAGTACTTTGCATGCATTATTATTCCACTGGTCTTCATAGCAACTCAATGAGATAGTTAATGAAAGTGTTATTATTTCCATCATTTGGAGAAACAAACCTGAGGTACCAGTAGTTTGGGGGGTGGGGGGGAAGAGAACCTGTGGCCTCAACGCCAAGTGTGACCCTCTAGATCAATGGTTCTCAACCTTCCTAATGCCACAACCCTTTAATACTCGTATGTAGGCGGCCCTGCCTGGAGACCCATAGAGGAGCAGTGTCTCAGTTCCTAAGACCATGTGAAATATGTTTTGAATAGTCTTAGGAGACCCCTGTGAAAGGGTCGTTCGACCCCCAAAGGGATCACAACCCACTGACTGAGAAGCACTGTTCTAGATCCTCTAGAACAAATCATTCTGTGAAGTTTCGATTTAGTTAAAGGGCTGTGCTTAAGGACCTAGAAGGCTATATAAGTTCTCAAGGCCATAGGTTCCCCACTCTGGGCTGGTCACTTAATTGCCCAAAGTCCAACAGCTCAAAACTGCCAATCTGATTCCTTCTAGACCTCAATTCCCTCTCTGCTAGATTACAGAAACCAAAGATTAACTGTTACTGAATTTATACCAGCTTTATCTTTCAGTTTACAAGATCTACACTCACTTTGTATCTCAACTCGAAATTAACAACTTGCAAAAAAACTTAATCATTTTGTTAACATTTTCAATCCCTTCAGAAAAGATAAAAAGCCCCAAAAAACCATTTAATCACTTCACCTGAGAGTAGGTAAACCTAGATCCAGTTTTGCAACCGTCAGATTTCTGGCAGGGAGAGGGTTGGGGAAGAAGCTAAGCAAGAGGGCAGTTTGCAGAAAGTAAAGAGTTTGCCAGTTTAAACCAGCCAGTTTGCCAAGCTGTTAGAGTGAAGTTTTATTATTTTGTTCAAACCCGAGCCCCAGATCATCAACCAATGACAATGGAATAAAAATCCCAAACCAAACAGGAATGACTCTGTGATAATTCACCGCTTGGGGTTCCCAGTGTTTCTGCTCCCCTCTCTCAACAGAAACAATCAATAAATCATTCTTGTGAAAGTGAAATTATTGACAATTTTCACCTCTGTACACAATATACTGTTTCATTTAAAACAGAAACATGCTAATTTTACATACTATTTATTGTCTGATTTCTTTGAGGGGAAAAGGTCAGTAACAGTAGTTTATGAGTTCAGAAAATCTTTTGGGAGGCCTTCTTTGTATATTGAAATTTTTGTGGTTTTTCAATATACAAAGAAGGCCCCCCAAAAGATTTTATGAACTCATAAACTACTGGTTTTTGATGGTGATCATAATAAGAAAAATATTTTATAAAAAGAATAAAGACCCACAATAAACATGGAAGAGGTGGACAACTGAAAACAACACCACCATACTTACTAGTGTGAACCTGGGCTAGTCACTTAACCACTATCTGCCTCAGTTTTCTCCTCAATAAAATGGGAATAAGAGCACCCACCTCTTAGAATTTTTGTGAGAACTGAATGAGATATTAGTAAAGTGTTTTACAAGCACTATATAAATTCTAGTCATTATTATCATTAAATCAGCTAATAATTCTCAACATTCACATAAAATATGCATTTTCTCCCTTAGACAAGCTGAGTAAACTAGATACTAAATTTGATCCTGTGGCACATTTTAATTACAAATTTTAAGGTTGATGCTAACTCAATTGAATATGTCAATACAGTCTTATTCCTCTCCAGGCTGGGCTCTAACCTTCCTCAGCTCTGTCCCACCAGCCTGGCATCCCTTCTCGGCTTCCTATTACATGTTGTCTTCCCCCATCAGAATGTAACTCCTCCAGGCAGAGACGATCTTTCTTTCTACTTGTATTTATGTTCCCAGGGGTTAGCACAGTACAGTAATAAATACCAGTTGACTGACTGCCTTATTGACATATGGCTCACAAATGAGGTAGAGTGCTCAGTTTCTGGGGGATGACAACATTCTGATACTTTTTGAAAGATCTGGGATTGCACTTGTGTGGCAGTGAAATCACTCAGGCAGACTGTGATCCTTCCATGTTGAACTGCTGTGGCCAAACACTCCTCTTCTCATGGCCAACGCTCTGGAGATCAGTCTCTTTCTCTCCTCAGGACAAAGAGACCATACTTTCCAGTTCAACCAGACCAGTATTTGACCTCCACACTATGTGCAGTTAGCTACATGCTGGGAGATGAATCTGTCTGAAAACCACACCTGCCCAGACTTGGGTCACACCCTCCTGCCTCTCTTCCTCCTCTTCGCTTTTCCACAGCAATTTCTGCATCATTTTCTGGAATCCAGCATCCTTCTAAGTAGGGATGGGGAGGGAGGTGACTCCAAGATATCCAGAAAGGTCGCTGCTCACAGAGCTACTGATACTGGGGAAATGACAGCCCCCACAGAATAAGGTGTAATTCATTTCCCAGGCCAAAAGGAAAGTTGTATACAAACCTCTCACTATACAAAGTTCTGTCTCTCTTGCCTCAGGAGAAAGCAGTTGAATGTTCTATACTGACTTACATATCACACCTTGATATTGACTCCTTCCCCAGCACCAACAGAGTCTGTTCTAGGTATAATTTAGTTTCTCCCTAAAACTTAAGATCTGATCATGTCATGGGCCCACCCCATTCAATAACTTCCAGTGACTCCTTATTACCTTCCAGAATCAAATATAAAATTCTCTGTTTGGCTTTTAGTAACTTTCATAATTTTGCACTTTCCTACCTTTCCTGTCTTCTTAAAACCTTATTTACTTCTCTCCATCAATCTGACAATCAATAAATACTGGCTAAAACACCTATTATGTACCAGGCACTGTGCTGGGTAAAGGAGATAACAAATACGAAAAAAAGAAAGACAGTCCCTGTGGTCAAGGGGTTTCCATGTCCACTGCTCAGATCCAGTGATACCAGCCTCTTCTTGTTCCTCACCTGCCTGGAACTCTCACCTGTGATGTATAAAAAGTTCAAAGGCACGATTTCTGGGTAATTAATCATTTTATTAATCGTGGCTAGAGAATATTAATAAAAGGATTGGTCATTTGACCATCTCTCCTGAACCACAGAGGGATCATGGTGGCTTCTTGATGCTTATATGCAGAGTGGGTATTTCCTGATAACTCTGATTGGTTAACAATTAATGAAAAGAATGACCATTATGAGAGGCATACCTATTCTTAAGAGGGGCTGGAGGCCTTTAATTATGTCACTTTTACTCCCAGAACACCCCTAGTCAGGGGGAATGTGGACAAAGAATCTACACCCAATCCCCCCACCCCAACCCCAACCTCCAAGCCAGTGTAGAACACAATGGGCTTCCCTACTTGGGTGGTGTCTGAACAAGATTGAGGAGAAAGTTAATTCAATCTCATTATCAGCAATGTACTTCAGATGCTGGCTGAATAAAAAGGGGCTGATTTCTGAAAGAGGAAATAGGAAGGTTAAAAAAAAATGCTGACCCTAATTCAAAAATTGATTTTATTTTTTTTGCTTTTTTTTTTTTTTGCCTTTTTTTGGGGAGGGCAGTTGGGGTTAAGTGACTTGCCCAAGGTCACACGGCTAGTTTTTTGTGTTAAGTGTCTGAGGCCGGATTTGAACTCAGGTACTCCTGACTCCAGGGCCCGTGCTCTAATCACTGCGCCACCTAGCCGCCCCAATAATTGATTATTAATATAAGAGAAATAATCATTTCTCTCACTCCCTCCTCATCTCTGCCCACCTTCTGGCCTCAGCTGAAGTCCTACTTTCTTCAAGAAATCTCTTAATCTTCATATTGATCACCTCCAACTGATCCTTTATAAATATTGTTCATATAAAGTATTTGCATGCTGTCTCCCCATTTAGACAAGGAGCTCCCTGAGAGCAGGGCTGGCCTTTCGCCTTTGTATCACCAGCACTTTCCACAATGCCTGGTACATAGTGGGCTCATAACATATGCTAGTTGCTAATTTAATTAAGGGGCAGCTGACCAAACAGTGACATGGAGGGAAAGCACTGACATGAAGCTTCAGCTGGTCCAAGTTACTGGGCACAATCAGGAATGATGACATTTCTGTCCTTAGATAATAAAACTTTTTTAATTTTAAAAGTAAATTAAATAATTGTAAATTATTCAAACATTATAAAATTATTTTGCTATTTATTGTTATAATTATTACTATTGTCAATAAAATTATTAAAAAGAGTATTAACAATAGACTGATACGAAGGTCTTTAGAATCTAGATACCTACTATGTGCAATGCTGTGATAAGAGCTTAAAGATACAAAGATTTTAAAAAGCAGAGACCTGCCCTCAGCTTACAATAAGCTACATGTATAAATAACTGATAATAAATAGAACGTGATTTAACAGCAAAGGAGGGCTCAGGCTGGCAGTGAAGATTTAGAGAGAAAGGAAAGGTTCTTTTCCACTTGTAGCAGGGTCAGAGATAGTGGTGGTGGAAGCTGGAGCTTAGTTTTTAGATTAACTCTTGAGGAACTCAATTCTACCTCTCAGAGGAGAAAATGAAAGCAGAAGCAGAGAAGGGTCTTCTGTAAAAAAAAAAGGCACTTGGTTCCCTTCCCTTATGAGTATTTTTTTTTAAGCTGACTACTAGAAAAGAAGTCAGGAGATCAGGGTAATCCTGGCTTTATTATTAACTAGCTGCCGGGACCGCAAGCAAGTCATGTGACCCATCTATCATCAGCTCCCTCAATAATGAAAGGAGATGGTTGGACAAGGTTCCTTCTAGCTCTTAAACCCTATTATTCTGTGCTATGATTCTACTCTTTCAAATTAGGGTTAGCACACTGGACATATTGGCACCACCACATTACTATTCACAGACTTACTGCATCACTGTACCAAATAATCAAAGCAATATTTGCCCATTTATTTAAAGGAGCCAGTGAGGCATCCTGGCATCCAGACTTGAAGTCAAACAAACTCACCTTGGACGTTTCCTAACTGTGGGACCCTGGCAAATTACTTAGCCTCTGATCTCAGTTTTCTCATTTGTGAAACAGAGATAACAGTAGCACCTTCCTCACACTATTGTGGAGAAGATGAAATGGAATGTATATAAAAATGCTTTGCAAACCTTAAAACACTATTAAAAGCTTGAATTTTTATTATAATTATAAAAATCCTTCAAAAACAAGCACAAGAAAATTTTCTTCCTTTCCCCCCAATTTTCTTATCCTTTAACAGCTATAACTCACTATATATAAATGTGTGTGCGTGTGTGTGCATATATATGTATAAACATGTATAATTTCTGTAATAAAATTCACATCAAGCACCTTGATTCACAATGTAAAAATTGCAATATGTTCCTTGAAAGGAGTGCTTATAAGAAACATTTCTCTTAAGAAAAAAAAAAAAAAAGAATGATAACCTTGGCATTTTTTTTCCCCAGGAGGGGACAAGCACACTTAAGTGAGAAGGGCCCAAACCCTTCTGTCCAAATGTTCCATTAGATAGGATGACTTTTCCATGTGCCCTGGGCAATGTACTGTGTTCTCTTTGATTTTACATGACCTTGGAACCATTGTATTAGGTTTGCTTGACCAAAAATGGGGGTGGTGGGTGGGGTGAATGGATGATTTCTTAAGGTTTAAAAATCTGGTGTTCCAGCAAGCATACTCTTTTCATTGTCATATTTATTTATTCAAGACAACACAAAGATTACCACCACCCCCAGTCTTCTTAACTATGCCAATAAAAGATGAGAACGGGTTATGAAAAAGCTTCACTATAATGATGTGGCGCATTTCTCTAGAGAACTTTATTATGAATTCAGGATTTATATTCAAGGAATCTGTTTACAGGGAAGGAACCACTGAAGCAAGAAGAGCTCTTTTGGTCCATGACAGCTAGACTTAAAAAATTAATAATAACCTGGCACTGACCAAGAAAAATGAGGAGAATGGAAGCTGCCTATCAAATTGTCACCATGTAGACAAATGTTTAAATGTTAATTCCATAGTTTGAAGTGTTGGTGGGTTTTTGTTGCTGCTGTTCTGTTGTTTGGCTTTTTGTCTTGGTGCGTGCATGTGTGTTTGTGTTTGTGTGTGTGTGTACTTATGACACTCAAATCTTTGCTTTTATAGCTACTTATGTTAGAAGAAAGGGAGTAGTTCAGTCAAAATAAGTATCAAAAGCTTCTTTTGATGATTTTCAACTTCTGAACCACAGATTACTAATATCTTAACAAGCCAGCCTGTTATTTTTTTCTCTTTTAGCACTCAGGCTCAGTAACACACATAACAGTTCTCATGCTGGGCCACAGAAGAGATTATACTTGAAAAGGAGGGGACATACCAAACGAGATATGGAAGAGATTATATTTTTTCAGCTTGGAAGGAAAACTGGACATCTACATTAGCTGCTTTTAGACCTGATTCTTCCATAGAGACAGTGGACCCAGGGTCAGCCTCTGATAATTTGTTCAATTCTGGAGACTGGTTTTAAGTTACACTAAGAAAAAGTTTCCTTATGATGGGGGAGAGGGAGGTGCCAGTGAGGCTGGGTGTGGGGATCCAGTTTCAGTGAATATTCTCATTCTTCTAGATATGGCACCTCACAACCCAGCTGAGTTTCCACCACAAGAAGTGGGATGATGGGGAGCGGAGCCAAGATGGCGGCGTAGAAGCAAGAAAATTCCGCAGCTCCTCTACAACCACCTCAAATACCCATAAAATATGACTGTAAACGAATTTTAGGGCTCCAGAACTCACAAAATTACAGAAAAACACATCTCTCCCTGAAGGCAGCTTGGCAGGTGGGACAGGAAGGGCTCATCACAGCATGTTGGAAGCCGCAACCAGCCCAGCCTGAAACCGTGGCTTGGCCCCGGGGCTGTCAGGACAAGAAGAGGCTGGAGTCCTCAGGAGAGTGGATCAGCGGCAGCTATGGCAAATTCCAGAATTATCAACCCATAAGAAACAAGGACTAAATGAAAGGTCGGTGGAATTTGGCTAAATTCGGGGGAAAGGAAGGAGTCCGGCTGAACTGCTTTCAGGGCAAGGAAGCAGCAGAAGCGTGGCCCTGCAGTCACCTCCACACGGCTGCTTCAGAAGCTCCCAGTCTGCAGACTGTAGGCGGACCAAGCAATCATTCAGAGGCTAAGTGCTCTTGCCTTGAGCTGCCTGGATCCAGATCGTGGTCTTGGTTAGTGGTCCTAGGGTGAGTTTTCAGTGAGCCAAAGCTAGTGGGGGCTGCAACAGCCTCTTAATAGCCCCAGCAGCTGTGAAAATCCCAGCAATTTGGGACAGAGCTATCCCCTCCGAAAGCAGAGTTCTACTGAGCCCAAAAGTCAAGTAATTGACTGGCAACATGAGCAGGCAAAGGAAGCAAAGCTAACCCAGCAATGCAACTTTAGATTCCTTTTTTGGGGATAAAAAGAATAAAAGCATGGAATGGGAGTAAGACAACACAGTCAGAACTCCTTCACCAAAAGCTTCCAAGAAAAATGTAAACTGGTTACAAGCCATAAAGCAGCTTAAGAAGGATTTTGAAAACCAAGTAAGAGAAGTGGATGAAAAAAATGGGAAGAGAAATGAGAATGATGCAAGGAAATCATGAAAAGAGAGTCAACAACCTGACTGAAGAAAATAACACCTTAAAAAAATAGATGAACTCAAATGGCAAAAGAGGCCCAAAAAGCCAATGAGGAAAAGAATGTCTTAAAAAGTCAAATTTGCCAGATGGAAAAAGAATCTCAAAAGCTTTTTGAAGAGAATAATTCCTTCAGAATTAGAGTGGACCAAATAGAAGAAAATGACTGTATGAGAAATCAAGATATTATTAAACAGAGCCAAACAAATGAAAAAATAGAAGGCAATGTGAAATATCTCCTTGAAAAAACCACTGACCTGGAAAATAGATCCAAGAGAGACAATTTAAAAATTATTGGACTACCTGAAAGCCATGATCAAAAAAAGAACCTAGAAAGCATCCTTCAAGAAATTCTCAAGGAAAATCGCCCTGAAATTTTAGAACCAGAGCGCAAAATAGAACTTGAAAGAATTCACCAATCACCTCTTGAAAATGATCCCAAAAAGAAAACTCCTAGGAATGTTATAGCCAGGTGCCAGAGATCCCAGATCAAGGAGAAAATACGACAAGCTTCCAAGAAGAAACAATTTGAATACTGTGGAAGCACAATTAGGATAACCTAGGATCCGGCAGCTTCTACAATGAGGGATCAAAAGGACTGGAATATATTCTGGAGATCAAGGGAGCTAGGATTAAACCAAGAATCACCTACCCAGCAAAACTGAATATAATGTTCCAGGGGGAAATACAGACATTCAATGAGGTGGAGGACTTTCAAGCATTTTTGCTGAAAAAACCAGAATTGAAAAGAAAATCTCACACTCAAATACAAGAAGCATGAGAAGATAAACATGGAAAAGAAATCATAAGGAACTTAACAAAGTTGAACTATTACATGTCAACATGGAAAAACGATAATTGTAACTTACGAAACTTTTCTCAGTATGAGGATAGGTGAAGGGAATACAAATGTATATATACATATATATACACGTGTCTGTATAGGAGGGTATATATATATGTGTGTGTATGAATACATATCTGAGTATGTATATATATGTGTACATAGAGGGCACAGGATAAATTGAATAGGAAGGGATGATACTTTAAAAGGTGAAATTGTGAGGTGGGAGAGGAATAGAATGAGAGGAGACAGGGAAAGACAGAATGGAGTTAATCATCTCATATAGAAGAAGTAAGGGATAACTGTTACAGTGGAGAGGAAGAACAGGAAGGCAAAAGGGAAAGAGTCAACCTTACTCTCATTGAATTTGGCTTAGGGAAGGAATGACATAAACTCTAAACTGGGTATCTTGCCACACAGGAGAGTAGGGTGGATGGGGATGAGAAGGGTGATGCTGGAGGGCTGCTGGAAGCACACACTTCTATAAAAGGACAGGGATGGGATAGAGAAAAGAACAATGGGAGAGCAGGATAGGAAGGAGGGACATATAATCAATCTCTCACATTATGTCCATTGTGCAGATGTTCTGCGTAACTACACATATACAGCCTGTATTGAATTGCTTGTCTTTCCAGTGGGGGTGGGTGACGAGGGAGGAAGGGAAAAAATGTAGAATTTAAAGTTCTATGATCAAATGTTAAAAAAAAAAAATGTGTGTGTATATGTAATTATTATTAACTACATGCAACTGGGAATTAAGATATACAGGCACTGGGGTAGGGAGATCCATCTTGTCCTACCGGAAAATCAGAGGGGCAATGGGGGAGAATATAGGAGAGAGAAGATTGGAGGAGGGGTTATACAGTGGGATGCCTGTTTTGGGATGGTGGGTGGGGGAAAGATGGGGAGAAAATTTGTAACTCAAAATCTCATGGAAATGAATGATGTAAACACTAAAAATAAAATAAAAAATTAATGAATTAATTTAAAATTAAAAAAAAAAGAAGTGGGACAATGGCTTCAAATCTGGAGCACTGTGTCCCCCAAACATCTTCCCCACAGGAGTCATTCACATCTTGCCTCACTGATTGAAGTTTCCTGCTGTTCTTCTTCTTTTCCTAGGGAAAACTAAGAAAGATAGGCGTCTTGCCCAAGTAGGAGACAAAGTCCTTCATTCAGAAATTTCTCCAGGAGGGGTCCTGCTTCACTGCTGTGCTACCCAACTGATTATAGACTACAGTCCCTTTTCTATGTATTCCTCTGAGTCCGGAGGATGTGTGAGGTACCATGTTCTGCACGATCCTATTACAAATGTTCTTATTCCCAGGAAATAGAGTCACAACCCCAAAATAGTTGAGTGAAACTGGATAATCTGCCCTAATGTTTACCATCAGCAGAATATATAATTGACAGTTGACTACACTGGGAACTCATGAGTTAGGAGCACTAAAATCAGAAAATCCCACACACAATGCCACTGTCATACCCACAGAATTCTTCCAACTCCTAAACAGTAGAAGCCAAGCTGCCTTGACCTGATGGTGCCAATATATGAAAACGTCTAATACAACATGCCATAGAATCACTCCCCCAGCACCCCAGGAAGACATTCTGTGTTCTTTTCCTGAAATGCCTTTCCTGAGTCTAGCCTCAGGGCAGCTGGGTGGCTCAGTAGTGAAAAGAGTAGTGGCCCTGGGGTCAGGAGTACCAGAGTTCAAATCCACCCTCAGATACTTAATACTTACTAGCTGTGTGACCTTGGGCAAGCCACTTAACCCCAGTTGTTCTGCCTTCCCCACTCCAAAAAAGAAAAAAGAACTTACAACTTCTGAGTCTAGCCTCAATTTATCCTGTCTACATCTCATCCGTACGTAATCATTTGTGGGCTGTCTTCCTCCATTAGATTTCAAGCTCCTCGAGAGCCGGTACTGTTTCAGGCTTTCTTGGTATTACTGCCAGTACTAAACATAGTGCCTGACACACAGTGAGCACTAGCTGACTTGACCTGAACAGTCTCCCTCTTATGCTTCACCCTAAGGTTCAATCCTGTGACAAAAACTCTGGAGCCCAGAAGGGCTACAGTACGGTTTTCCTTTGAAAAGTAGATCAGTCATACTTCTGTTCCTTTTTGTACCTCAAAAAACCATCACTGGTACCTGGGTAATTTTGTTTTTTCTGCAAAGAGTCAAAGCTGAAAAGGGAAGATGGGAGCAAAGGGGAATATTAGAAGAGGAATCTTTACCCAAAGACCATTTCCCAGACCTCGTATTTGCTTCAGGGATGGAAGGGTTGGGAAAAGTCTTGAGATTTCATTCTCTTCCATAGCAGGCACTAGATGGAGAAAAATCCTGGTGGAAAGTACGTTAGGGAAACAGAGAGAGGAGAAAGAAAGCAGGATAATCCCCAAGGAACTCTGGAAGAAAAGAATGGGAATAAAGAGAGTTTGGAACCAAGAAGTGACCAGGGGAAGGAAAGTGCACAGTTATTCTGTAGCCCTAGATATCTCAGGGGGCAGGGCTACTATAGCCAAAATCTGACTCATTTCCCTGTTATAATCCCAGGACACTTAAACTTGACAGAGGTCTAAACCACCTCCTTAAATTAGGGGCAGTCCAGCGGCCATCTTTTTTCCTCTATTATATTGTCTTGGGTTATGTCTTACATTTTGTATCTCTCACAGTGTCATACTCAATAAATATTTGTTGAATAAGTGACTAAATAAGCATTCTTGATTAAAAGTAATGAGACCTGGCTATAGTTCCCCAGCCCTGACACTAACTAGTATGGTAAACTTTAGTTAAATTAATCTTCCTGGCTCTATTTCCTCATATATAAAAGAGGTTGGACTGAGTGGCTTTAGTACTAAAGCTATGAACTAGATAGTCGCATATCTGTCAGCTCTAATAGTTTTAAAACTCAGCAATTATAGTCACGTAAATGTTATCAAAAGCAACGTTATATGTTGTTGCAGTCAGTACTGTGCATTTTCTCCTCCACCTCTTTTATCTGAAGGAAAATTCTAAAAGAATGTTCTGGCAGCATCAGAGTAGAGAACACTTTGGGCTGAGGAAGGGTCCACAAATAGCAGCTCATTCTGATCCACTTAGAGGTCACAGGTTGGCTGGCCTTTTCTCCCTCCAGCCCACCTGGGAACCCTCAGAGCTTGCCCCCTTCCCTGAACCTCAGCCACAGGAACATCTATTCAACTGAAGCAAAAATTTTAGGCATGTGAGAACATAGAAGAACGATTATTTCCATCTGTGTCTCAATAGAAAATTCTATAATCACCAAATTCAATTACCAAATATTTACTGGCTGGATAGAGAGAAGCGTCACACTAACCCTGTCTGAAAGAAGTTCGTGTTTGCAAAAGGTACGGTGAAGACATGGAGAAAGTAAAAGATTTAGATGACAATGACAAAAACATCACAATGCAGTGCTGGATGAGTATGCACAAAATAGAGGCTGTGGGAGGTTAGAGGGGGAAAAGGTCACTGCAGTAAAACTTGCCAGCTTTTCCTTCTGCCACTCCTGTCACAACAGTGCTCCAGCCTCAGGTCAGACTGGGAAGGAGGGAAGGAAGGAAATACACATTTGTTAAGTGCTTATCATGTGACCAGTACTGTGAGCACTTACAAATATTATCATATTGTCTTCACGACAGCCCTGGGAAATAGGTGGTATTATAACCATTTTACAGCTGAGGAAACTGAGGTAGACAGAGGTTGAACAACTTACCCAGCATCACACAGCTAATCAGTGCCTGAGGCTGGATTAGAACTCAGGTCTTCCTGTCTTTGGGCCCAATATTCAATCCAGTCTCATGTTAACAAGACTGAACTTTATCCAAGGCAATAGAGAGCCCCTGGAGGTCTATGTGACAGTGATATGATTAGTAAGTTTTTTTTTCCTTTTTTTTTTTTTTTATGAAGGGAGGAAGGCAGGGTAATTGGGGTTATGTGACTTGCCCAAGGTCACACAGCTAGTAAGTGTTAAGCATCTGGGGTCGAATTAGAACTCAGGTCCTCCTGACTCCTGAGAAGGTGCTCTATTCACTCTACCACCTAGTTGCCACAATTAGTAAGTTTTTTAAGGAAGACAATATCACCTAACAATACTGTTTCTAAAGAGTTTCCATATGCATGACCTCATCTGATCCTTACAACAATGTTGGGATTTAGGCAAGACATCCAAGAAGCTAAAAAACGTGGGCTTTCCCCAGGTTCACACTACCAGAACCTGCTGGGGCTACTGCAGGGTTCTGCTGTAGACTCTTGCTCTTCAAACCTCCCTCTTGTTCCCACTTCTCTCTACAACCGGTCCTCCTCTCCTTGCCCCCTTAGAAAGTAGGCTCTTTGAAGACAAAACCAGCTTCACCTTTCAGTCTTTGGCCCCCTAGCACACAGAACACCAGAAGTTTAACTTAATAAAGGTTTGTTGGTTCTCTGATCAATGGTTAGCAATGGGTAAGGACAGGAGAGGATAAGAAATTAGAGGCAGAGGCCAGGTTCAATGAGGTTTTGAGGGCCTGAGGGAATGGAACTGAAAAGAGGAAGGAAGGTCTTGGTGACAAACTCAATGTGGTAAAAGGAAGTTAAAAATTAGTACAAGGTTTCAAGTCTGGTGACCGACAAGATAATGATAATGTTGACAAGAAAAGGGAAGTCAGGAGTGGGGAGCTGGTTTGGGGAGGAAAATGGGCTGGAGCTCTCTTCAGTGCTCTTTCCAATTAAGTTTTCCTTCCCATTTGGAAGCACTATCAGTCTTTGACTCATGTATGTCCAGCTTATTAATCTCCCTCACAGATTTAAGGCCGCTAAGGATTGGCGGAGGGCCAAAAGGACTTTCTGCTCCATGTTTCAGCACCAATTCCTCCTCCTCAAACTTGCATTGTCACCATTCACAGAAGGTACAAAAAGCACTATCCACCCTAACCCTAACTCCCCTTCTAATACACACAACACTCACCCCTCGGTAACAGATTCACCAACTCAAGTAATTTCCTGGGGTTCTTATACCCCACAAACACACTCCTCAGATGTTCATTCCTACATAGCTCCTGACTTATCATCATCCCAAACCCAGGAAATTCCCTTCCCTCTTTCTGCATCCCTTAAACACAAGGACAACACACATACTCCTTGCTAAGAACCACAATCTGATTTCAAATCCCACCCTGTCACTTAAGAGGGCAAGCCCCAGTTTCCTCACCTGTAAAGTGAGGGTAGTAGACTCAAGGGTCTCTATCATTCCTTTCCACTGCCATTGCATAGAATTTCCCTGTCTTTCATCCCTTTTCTAGAGAAAGCTAGGTGGCACAGGTGCTGTTCAGGAAGACCTGAGTTCAAATTCTGACCTCAGGAACTTACTAGCTGTATGACCCTGGGCAAATCACTTCATCTCCGTCTGTCTCAGTTTCTTCAACTGTAAAATGGTGATAATAACAGCATCTATCTTGCAAGATTTTTGGGAAGATCCTGAGATAATATGTGTAAAGCACTTAGCACAGAGTCTAGTATACAGCAGGTGCTATATAACTGTTTGTTCCTTCCCCTTCTCCCCTTTCTCTTTCCTTTGATGGAAGCAAAAGATCCACTCCCCCAAAACACAATTTCTGATTTTTACCTGGCCCTAGGATTAGCAACAGAACTGGTCAGAGTCAGAGACAAAAGGAAATCAGAAGAGAACCAAAGCAACAAAAAGTATTTTCATTCATCTTAGACTTGATAAAGCACTTTACAGGCATCACTTCATGATTGCTTCCATTTGTAAGTGAAGAAACTGAGACTTAGAAAAGTAACAAATATTGATTGGCTATACATGATGAAGCTGTAGTACTCCTCAAAGGGATACAGAGATACAGAGAGGTGTCCTAGATAAAATACTGGACTTGGACTTTGGAAGAGCTGGGTTCAGATCTGACCCAAGACACAACCAGCTGTGTAACCCGGGCAAGTCACTTAATTTGGCCTCAACTTCCTCAGCTGTAAGATGAGAGCAGTGGGCTGCACTGATTGTTAAGGTCCCTTCCAGTATAAATCTGTGATTTGGGGAATGTGTCCTGATCCAGTTAACTCCAGATCCCTCAAGAGACTTCCGTAAAATGCCTCCCATACCAGGTCCTTTGAATGACAGAAATCAAGGCTCTTTTAAGAACAGAAAAACAAAACAGTACAGACATTGGTTCTAAAATACTGGGTTAAGTTAAAAAAAAAAATGTAGAAGTATACTTTTTTCCATTAGATGAATTCTCATTTACCTCCTAGAATATTTTATTAGTAAATCTGCTGCAGTAGTTAAGACTTCTCAGTTCACAGAATCATAGGATTTAGAATTGGAAAGAAATCTTTATTTTATTTTATTTTATTTTTGCTTTTTGGAGGGCAGTTGGGGTTAAGTGACTTGCCCAAGGTCACACAGCTAGTTTTTTGTGTGTGTTAAGTGTCTGAGGCCGGATTTGAACTCAGGTACTCCTGAACTCCAGGGCCGGTGCTCTACTCACTGCACCACCTAGCCGCCCCGGAAAGAAATCTTTAAAAAATCATCTGGTAAAGTCTAATTCTTTCATTCTACAAATGAGAAAAACTGAAGTATGGGGAAGTTAGGGGATCTGCCTGCTGTCATATGGGGGTAAAAAGCAATAATGAGGCTCAAACTATAAAGAAAAATTATGCACTAAAGAGTGTTGAGTTTAGAGTGAGAGAACCTGCACAATTTGAAGCCCAAAGGCCTGGGTTCAAATTCCTGTTTTATCACTTAACCACCAGAATGGAAAAAGCAATGACTAACTCTGAAGTGAGAGAAAGTAAATTCAAATTCCAAGTCTGGTATTTGCTACCTTTTGTGAACTTAGACAAAATTACCCTTATGGCCTCAGTTTCCTTACCTGTAAAATGATGGTGTTGGACTGGATGGTCTGTGATGAGGGTCAACAAACAACAGGACCAAGTCCAGCTCATCACCTGCTTTTGTACAGTCACCAGCTAAGAATGGTTTTTTAAATGGGGGTGGAGCCAAGATAGGGAGTAAAAGCAAGAACTTGTCTGAGCTCCTGTTCCAACCACCTCCGATACCTGTAAATTATGGCTCAGATCATAGAACTGGGAGGAAAAGTACGAAAATATTTATAGCAGCTCTTCTTGTGGTGGCAAAGAATTGGAAATTAAGGGGATGCCCATCAATTGGGGAATGGCCAAACAAATTGTGGTATGTGAATGTAATGGAATACTATTGTGCTATAAGAAATGAGGAACAAATGGACTTCATAATAACCTGGAGAGACTCATTTAAACTGATGCTGAGTGAGAAGAGAAGAACCAGGAGAAATCTGTACACAATTACAGACACAATGTATATGTTACAACCAACTCTGAAAGACTGGACTCTTCTCAGCAATGCAGGGTAATAAGACAACTCCAAAAGACTCATGATGGAGAGATGTCTACATGCAGAGAAAGAACTAGAAAGAACAAAGTATGAATGCAGATTGAAGCAAACTACCTGCTTTCTTTATTTTTCTTGTTTGGTTTTGTTTCCTCTTTGCCATCATTCATTCCATCCGTTACAATCCTTTATAAGCTGACTACTGTCTAATGTGCAAGTATTTGCAAATCCTATACTTGACTGCATGTCGCCAAGGGAGAGGGGTGGAGAGGGAGGGGGAGAAAATTTGAAACTCAAGAGATTGTGGAACTGAATCTTGTAAACTAAAAGTAAACAAACAAATTAATAAAGACAAAAAAAGTTTTTAATATTAAAAAAAATATGAGTCATAACAAATTTTAGAGCTACAGAACCCACAAAGTGACAGAGAGAAACAAATCTGTTGTAGGAAGCCTGGCAGGCCGACAGGAAAGGTCTATTGCGCTGGGCTGGGAGCCGAGCACAGTCCATGCGAGCAGTGATGTCCCAGACCTGGAGTGGCCCCAACTGGAGAGTGAATCACTGGCAGCTGTGGCAGTTTCCTGACTTCTCAACCCATAAATGTCAAAGAGAAAGTAAAAGGTCAGTGAGGAGCTCTGTTGGAACTGGTGATGGAAGAGCGTAGTCCAGTCCCTGCCCCCAGGGCAAGAGGTGGTAGAGATTCAGCTGTTGCCATGTGGCTGCCTCCAAAGCTCCTGCCCTGCAGACTGTAGGGGAACCAAGCAACCATTCAGAGGGTAATTGTTCTTGCTTTGACCTGCTTTGATCTGGAACGTGGTTTTGGTTGGTGGTCCTGGGATGTGTGGCCAGTGTGCCAGAGCTTGGGGCATTTGTTCCTCATAGCTCTAACATTTGTGAAAACCCCAGAGATTTGGGACATAGCTCTCTCCACTCATTATGACTCCAGGTCCAGTCTCTATCCACTGAGCTACCTAGCTGCCCCAATTTGTAAGAATGTATTGCATCTATATTTGATAACTCCTAAATGATAACTTGCTTTTATATTACAAATGTGAGCATATGAAACCTAAAGTACATTCTGGATTATGAATTTCTCTAAATTAAACTATTACCATTCTTTCACAGGCTGACAAAGGATAAAGCATGCTGGTAGATAATCTTATATTTTACTATTTTTTTTTTGCTTTTTGGGGGGAAGGGCAGTTAAGGTTAAGTGACTTGCCCAAGGTCACTCAGCTAGTTTTTGTGTTAAGTGTCTGAGGCCAGATGTGAACTCAGGACCTCCTGACTCCAGGGCTGGTGCTCTATTCACTGCACCACCTAGCCGCCCCTACTATTCTTCTAAGAATGCTCCATTTGATAGCTTCAGGGAAGGGCAACAGGGACTCCCCAATTTTTTTTTTTTGCCTCTCCTCACATTTCTTTCTCTACTTCAGCTAAAATCTAAAAGAAATATCTTTGCTTCCCCCTAAGAGATATTGCTGCTGCCTTCTGGTTGCTCTCCTCTGACTATGTCCTTTGCTAAAGTTGGTAGGTTCAGGTAACCTCAGTACAAACCACTTCTGTTCAGCACACAAATGTTCCACAGAACAGAGTTGCACTGTTCTGTAGACATGTGGCTTTTTGGGCAAGTGAATGGGAGAAAAGACCCAGTAATATTTCTGCCTCACAAAACATCTGTGCTACTTCACAACTTGTTACAGTCCAAAGGCAGGCAGGAGGTGCAGGCAGGAGGTACAGTCATGGCCCCTACTTCTGGGTTAGCACTTTGAAAGGTCTATGATGTCATCAGTGTGGCTCCCTACACTTGCAAGCAGACAGGTTTCATAAGTTGTTGTGGCCAGAAAAGAAACCATTCGGTGGTAGGTGAGCCATTCTTAGATAATTACACTGCTTCTGAAACAACAAATATGTCTGCCACTGGACTCCTACTCAAAGTCTATGCAGCATGGTAAGATGGAAGACAATCCAAGATAGTGACCATAGACCAACATTTCTCAAACATTTTGGTCTTGGGACAAGACAAGACCAACTATACATACTTAAACACTGAAGCCATCTCTCCCTTCCAAGAACTTGTCTACCTGGGTTGTATCTATTGATATTCACAGTATTTGAAATGAAAATATCTTAGTATTATGAAAATTAGTTTTGGCCAGGCAGACCCCCTTAAAGGGTTTCAGGGACTCACACTTTGAGATCCACTGCCTTAGATCAGTGGTGTCAAACACAAATAGAAACTAAGGATCAAGGACCCCTATGGATCACATACTAACTTAGCCTGGAAATGTATTATTTCCTAAGTTTTTCTGCACCTTTATTTATTTTTTTAATATTCTCCAATCTTATTTTAACCTGGTTCATATGGCTTTCAAGAGTATTGTGGGCTACATGCCTGATACTTCTGCCTTAGACAATAAAGATCTATGTACAGTGCAAACTCTGGCAGAGAATCCAGGGACATCTCCATGCCACCGTAAGATCTATCATAAGTATTGTAGTGAATTAGTGATTATTAGTGAATGACTAGGACAACTAGGTGGCACAGAGAATAAAGTGCCAGGCCCGGAGGCAAAATTTGCCAAATGTTGAAAAGGGCTTTTCAAATTTGGGATCCAGGCTGGGAAAGCAAGGGGAACATCATTAATAGTGCCTTACAGTTGGCTAGTATTTTCATTTGCATTATGGGTATTGAGGTGCACTCTTCCCCATTTCTAGAATGAGTATGGCTTTGGAGTTAGATGATCAATTTTCAAAGCTATTTCGGAGTAGTGTCTTCCTTTTCAACTCATTATATAGGGGGTTTTAGCTACTTTTGTATATAACTTGAGTCGTTATAACTTGGGCCAGCTTCATCTTTCTGAGTTCAAATCCAGACTCAGATACTTACTATCTGTCTGACTTGGGCAAGTCACTTCACCCTGTTTGCCTCAGTTTCCTTATCTGTAAAATGAGCTGGAGAAGGAAATGGTGAACCACTCTAGTATCTTTGCCAAGAAAACCCCAGATGGGGTCTCGAAGGGGCACAACCGAAAACAACTGAACAAGTAAAGGATTTCTGAGTCATCATATTTCACTGCAGTTAAGGGTCATCTGCTACTTCCGTAGACACTTGTTGTTCAGTCACTCAGCTGTGTCTGACCCTTAGTGACCTCATGCGCCGGAGCACATCAAGTCATTCTATTTTTCACTATCTTCCCACGTCTATTCAAGTTCATGCTTATTGTTTCCATGACACTATGTGTGCTTCCCATCCTCTGCTGTCTGCTTTTCTTTTTACCTTCAATCTTCCCCAACTTCAGGGTCTTTTCCAATGAGTCCTATCTTCTCATTATGTGGTTAAAGTATTTATACTTCAGCTTCACTATTGGACCTTCCAGTAAATAGCCTGAACTAGTTGAAATATTGGCTGATTTGATGTCCCTGTAGTCCAAGGGACTCTCAAAAGTTTTCTCCAGCACCCCAATTCAAAAGCATTGTTTCTGTGGTGCTCAACTTTCCTTAATCCAACTCTCACTGCTACACATTGCTACTGGAAAAAACCATAGCTTTGACTAACAGATCTATGTCAGCTAGGGTGATGTCTCTGCTCTTTAGCATGCTGTCTAGATTTGCTACAGTTGAGTAATGTCTTTTAATTTCATGGCTGCAGTCACCATGTTGCAGTAATCTTTGAGCCCAAGCATCTAAAATCTGACACTGCTTCCATTTCTTCTCCTTCTGTTTGCCATTCAGGAAAAAGATATCTGCTAATGCTTGGGAATAATGGAAGAAACTCATATCAGAAGAGCTGTCTGAGAGATAAAAGGATAACCATGTGACAGGGTAGTATCTACGAAGCCAGAGGAGAAGGAGTAAGAGATTCGTCTGAGATCAGCTTTTTCCAGAATCAGTCCCTCCAGATCTAAATGTAAGTCTGTCTCGTTTGCATCAATGGATTACAACATTACAACACTCTGCACAACACAGGGGATCTAGGAAAAGGAAGGAGAATAAAGCACCGGGGTTGAATTGAATTCTAGGTTGAACAACTCAAGAAGGCTTTCTCCATCAAAGAACCTAGGCAACAGAGATTACTATTTTTCTCACATACAGTACTCTCTACATACACACCCCTTTTACAGGGAGAGTTTAAAATACAAATTAACATACAAGTAGAAATGCTGAATACCTGTCACAGCAAACACTGTAAATCATATTGTCATCTTGTATACTGATCCTGTTCTTTTCTTTGAGGGGTTAGACAAGAGGGAGAAATGTTCAAAGGCATTATATTTTTCAAAAGAAACTATAGGATAACTAAACAACTCTGGGGAGGGGAGAGAGGAACAGGGGGAGAACAGTGAGTACTGAACACTATGAAGTAAGTGTACATCCTGCCTAATATTTTAATTGGTAATGAAGGAAATGTCATAAATGCTGTTATTCAGTCATACCCAACTCTTCATGACTCCATGGACCACAGTACCCCAATACTGCCTGTGGGGTTTTCTGGCAAAGATATTTGGGTGGTTTCCTATTTCCTTCTCTAGTATATGAAAGCAAACAGGTTAAGGGACTTGCCCAGGATCACATAGCTAGTATCTGAGGTCAGACTTGAACTCAAGTCTTCCTGACTCTAGGGCCCAGCACTCAATTCACTGAGCCACTTAGTTGCAGACAATCAAGGAATGCTAGCAGCATTTCAAAAATAAGTTTGGTAGCAATACATTACAATGTTACTGGGAAGTGACATTAGTTGGGACAACATTATATCAGCAACACAGGCTCTAGTGCTTGGCCTTAAAGGCATTTGCAGTCAGGCTGGAAAGACATAAGTAATGAATCAGTAAGATGACATTAATTGCTAAACCATGAGTATAAGTTCAAAAAGAGCATCCCAACAAAACAATCCAGGAGAAAGGAAGAAGGGACGGACTCCAGTTATATACAAAAGCAGCTAAAACCACCCTATATAATGAGCTGAAAAGGAAGACACTAATCTCCTCAAATAGCTTTAAAAATTAATCCTCTAATTCCAAAGCCATACTCATTCTAGAAATGGGAAAGTGTGCACCTCAATACTCATAATGCAAATGAAAGTACCAGCCAACTGTAAGGCAGTATTATGATGTTCCTCTTGCTTTCCCAGCCTTGATCCCAAGTTTGAAAAGCCCTCTTCAACATTTGGCAGATTTTGTGCTTATGTGATAGAATTTGTTCATTAGATTAACACTGACATGGCAGTGATGACCATTACTTAAGAGGGTCCAATAAACCCCTGCTGAACAACACAAAAAGCCATATTGCTTATTACCCTCTGTATCATCTACATGTGCTCCTGTGCAGTTTCATAGCTTTATTCTCATTACTGCCTCCTATCAAACTTAAATAAGTCCAGTGAAAAGTTAAGGACCTACATCACATCAGAAAACTAAGTGCTATGTTTATATATTATGTTATTATATAATATACATCATGTGTATATGTCATATGTTATTGAAGCAAGTATTTGTAACACTATAGCTATTGACAAAAAAATAAGAATGGAACTTAATTTTAAACAAAACAATTTTAGAAAAACAACAGTGACCTTGTGTCCTTATTTTAACAATCTCAAAGTAGTTTGGGGTTTTTTGTCTAGGATTCTGGTACAGCCATCAGGTGAGTGCTAATGCCTAACTTGGGACAGCTAGGGGGAGTACCAGACAGAGCGCTGGGCCTGAAGTCAAGAAGGCTTATCTTCCTGAGCTGAAATCTGGCCTTCTCAGACACTTCCTAGCTGTGTGACTAAGCAAGTCACTGTTTCCCTCAGTTTCCTCATCTGTAAAAGGAGCTGGAGAAGGAACTAGCAAGCCACTAAAGTACCTCTGCCAAGAAAACCCCACATGGGGACAACCAACCAACAACTGAACAACAACAATGCCTGACTGGATAGAACTGGTGGTCAAGGTGTGTTGAAAATGTATAAAATCAGAATTGAAAAGGACTAAGAGATCTATTCCAGCTTCTTCAGTTTTCTAGGGGTTGGGCTGTATGGGAGACTAGGTCTCCCTATCCTGCCCAGTGTAGAAGCGCAGAGGCTACTCAGGGGTCGGACCCATTACCGATCAGCAGGCTCTGTCCCTCCTTACTTAGGCTGCCTGGTTTCCACTCTCCCCACTCTCAGCCACAGGGTTCTCCATATGTGTATAGACACCACATTGGCTTAGCCTATTGTAGCTCAGAAATCCCAGGTTCGAGCAATCCACCCGCTTCAGCCTCCCCAGTAGTTGAGATTACAGAATGTGCTACATACCTTTACCAACCCTTTACATCTTCTGACTAGGAGACTTCAAGCAAATCATGGATCTCTTTGGCTTCAGTTTCTTTACCTACTTCTCACTGTAAGACACCTTTATAAGGGGGCTCTGGACAAAAGAAGTTTATCACTTGGCATTCTACTCTCTGGAGAAGAGTCTCTCCAAACTTGGCTAAGCTGGATATCCGATAGAGGATGTCCTCATTAGGCCTGTATTCAAATCAAAGCTTAGGACCCACTGTTACAGCTCTGGAGATCCCAAAGTCACCCCCAAACCCAAGTGTAACATCAGCGTAGGCACCAGTCATTGCAATAAAAATGCTTAGTTAAATTTGTTTAAGAAAAAAAATTAAAATTTAGTTTAATCTGTTGTTTCTTTCAGACATTCCTTCTCTGAAAAGAAGTCCCAGATTTATCCTGTCTTAATTCAATTTCATTCAACATAATTCTACACTTATTATTATAACATACTGTGAGTAAGGCACTCACTCAGTATTCTGACCGTAGCCTATGCCTAGGTTCTTTCTGCACTTAACTGCATTCAGCAACAGCCCTTCTCGTCTTGGCTGAGCTCTTGATAATATCATTTTCATTAACATTTCTGCTCCTTCATACCAATGCATCAACATTAGAGTTGTGAGGAGCATATGGTGTTTGTAAAGCTCTACTGATAACATTAAAGCAAAATAAAATGTTAGCTACTATCAATATCAGGTTCATAATAATGAAAGATTTTATATCTAGGTAATTTTCAAAGGGGAGGGAAAAATAGAGGGAATTGTGAACCTACAAGAATAATCTCTAGTACTGAAACTGAATGTTTACACAAAGTCACAGATACACCTCACCTCTGCCTCTATCTAACCTGCAATCAAAGATTCAAAAGTAAGAAGAGAATTCCGGGAGGGGATGGTTTTAATCAGTTTATAACACATAAAAGCTCCCCACACTGCTGATTGGCTATGTTCTCTGCATTTAAATTACAGAGCCAAATAATGTTTACCATCTCCCCACAAGGACAAGATTATAGATCTTTTCAGTTCCAAAGGAAGTGGGAGGGGGACCTAGAATTCTCTAGCCAAAACTGTGCTGACCTTCTTTGCAATGACCAATTTCTCTGGGTGTAAGAGAAAACATGGAGCTATGAGTTCTGTTTTGAGGGGTGACAATAGTTTGGGAGTGTCCCAAAGGTGGAAAAAAGAAAATATGTGTAGGTGTACACACACACACACACACACACACACACACACACACACACACACACACACACCTTTCTCCTCACACGAGTTTTACATAAAGTTAAAACTAAAGGGT
The DNA here is from genome assembly GCA_028646575.1 of Pseudocheirus occidentalis. Classification (NCBI taxonomy): domain Eukaryota; kingdom Metazoa; phylum Chordata; class Mammalia; order Diprotodontia; family Pseudocheiridae; genus Pseudocheirus; species Pseudocheirus occidentalis. The sequence continues at coordinate 77,183,181 of CM053596.1, read as the reverse complement.
TGTTTTCCATTAATTCAACAACATAAGGTAAATGCTTCATCTCCACAATGGCACTTTTAATGGCATATAAAGGACACCACAAACTTTGTCTTTTGCACTGGGTGGGTCTGCTCCAATCTCTAGCATCTGGATTCCACTCCTGGCTCAGCACTACTTTATCTAACCCTCATACCAGTCATGCTGGGGAGCACCAGGCAGTACAGAGGCACTCAATACCATTATTATGCTGTTTTGGCAAGCTATCCATCATCTTCCTGGGCTCTCAGTCCTTCCTGTGTGGGCTGAAGTTACAGCAACCTGTTGCAGTCAAGATTATAAAAATCATGTAGATATACTGGTCCTGGTAATTTTTCACACAGTTTGATAGAAATCATTGAATTCTCTCATTCTAGGTATGAAAACAAATATTTCCTCTTTCCTGAGCTTGAAATTTCTAAATTTATACTAATCACTACCTCTTAATCAGTACCTGCCATTACTTTCAATATAAATTAATTTTTTTTTACATGTAATGTAAGCTTCTAGAGGGCAAGAGCCATGGGGTGTTTATAAACTATTTAAGACAGAATACCTTATGGGTTTTTAAAAAAATACTGCTTCTAGTGACAGGAACCAAAGCATCCACTTAGCACAATGCTAAGTACACTTCTCACACAGATGAAGGGAATGAGAAACTGCTGATAGTGAAGGAAATGTTGCCAAAATGCATTTCTCAGCCTGGTGACATTATTAGAGTAACATGTATAGCGAGTCTCAGCTTCCTCTGAATTGTGCAAAGGGCGTATTTTCCAAATTCATTTAAGCAGCATCCCAAATTCTGATGACCACACATATTCCTGCATCAGAACTCTGCTCCCTAAAACAGGGACTGGAGATCTGGGCCTGAGTCAGGCTGCTCTGGTGAACTTCACACCTAACAGCTGCAAGTTTACTTAGTAAAGATACAGCACTGATTCAGCTGGGCAGTTTCCCTGCCCTTTGCTGGCCACATTGGTCTTCTGGCCAGATTACTGGAAGGAAGAGGCTCCTAGATCCTCATATGCCAGCTTTTGGACTAAGTCTGCCAGGAAACTCTATCTTCAGTCTGAGCCTTAGTTCCCTGAGCAAATTAAGACATTGCAATACCTTTTAAGAAAAACTAGCCTACTCTACATGGCAGATATTGCTCCAAATATAGGTCTCTACCACTTAGCAGAAACCACTGTTCCTGAATTATGACAGGTTCAACCAAGCAGAAAATGGAGATAAATACATGAACAGTTTTACTTCCTTTCCACTCAAGCTTCTCCATGTATGTCAATGACTCGACAACTATTAGTTTTATTGCTAGAAAAGGAAGAGACATAAAATGCAATCATACAAATTAGCTCTGGTAAACAGACCTAAGGCCTAAAATATTAAGCTATACTGAAAAGCAGCTAGGCTGTGGATACATTTGTCTATGTAATTACATCCCACATCGCTATATTTAAGTCAAAACTAAAGATGTAACCTTCTACTTTATTAGTTAATTTCTTCCCAGATTCCTGTGGTTCACTACCATCAAATAAATCGCTGCTGGTAAGATATAGGAATTTATTGCTATAAACAATAGAACCTCATTTAATTCAGACTTTATTTATCTGGAGTTCGGCTGGGATAAAATTTACCTTTGTTTAATTAGCCACTTCTTAGATGTGCAATTTTGAAGTAAGAAAATGGTGGAGAAAAGTTCCAAATACTTAAAAGAAGTCTTTCCAGTCACCTGCAAGTGGGGGGGGAGGGGGAGGTAGGGGGACCTTAATTGATAATGAACAATGGATATAATCACTCTAAT
>CM053596.1:77165439-77181265 GCA_028646575.1 Pseudocheirus occidentalis | reverse complement strand
AAGTGGTTTACAGACTGGTAAATGAGAAATACAGCTTTCTAAAATACCTAAATCCCACTCATTTCTCAGGCAGCAGACAACAGCTCAACAAAAATTAATCAAATGAACATGGTTCACCTAGTCTCCAGGTATAGATTATTTTAAAAAGATTTTTATCTGTGATGTCCTCTAAGGAAAAACTGCTCATGTAAAGGCCAAGGGCATTACTCTCTGCAATCCAAGCCAAAAGGAAACAGAAAGTCCTTGGCCCCATCTTCAAATGGCAGTTCATTCACTCACACAATCCAGGAGACCTTTGTAATCAACAACACCAAGCAGCAACCTGTACTAATCTCAGCATCAAGTTACAGAGAATTATCAAGCAGCACAAGGTTCTTTTTAGATGTGAAAAGGAAGCTTAGAACCAAAAAGGCATTTCCATGAGAAATAAACCAGGGAAGAAATGAACTTCAGAAACCTCATATGTGATTTTTTAAAAAAATCATTATCATTAATCCCCTACTGTTTGGCCACCATATGAACATTTTTTGGCTAAGGATTACCCACCAATAATTCATTGGTGTACCAAAGTAATCACCTTCCAAGTTTAGGTCTAGTTTTGAGACATCCCCAGGGTTGAGAGCTAAGAAAGTAGACCAGAACTCCCCTAGGAAGCCCAGCATCTATATAAGTGTTTTAATTTGGTACAGTGTGCCTTCCTGATTCATAGGAGGAAAACGAAGTAAAAAAAAGAATCATTTGTCCACTCCACTTGAAGGATTCTTGGTGTCATTCAGCTTTGTCCTGGCATTTATCCGTGTACTTGTACAATACAATGCTGTGTCCTGTCCTTCCAGACTAATGAGGGTAGGGAGAGGTCCCCCGGGGAATTAAGAGAATCTGGGACCTCTCTGTGTTCCTCTGCTGACTGCCTCAATATCAATCAATCAACAAACAGTTATAAGGCACCTACTGTGTTCTAGGCACAGAGCGGGGCATTGCAGATACAAAGACAAAAGGGGCCCAGTTTCTCCCTGGCTGCTGCCAGGTTTCAGGAGAGGTAAGGAGGCAAGGGCATCAGCACCCACCCTTCAATTTCAAACTCAGCCTGGGTCAGACAAGAGATGACTGTGCTGAGTTCTAGGAATTACCATAGCATTAACCCTTCTCACAAGAAGAGAGAGTGAAAAAAGAAAAAAAAAAGGAAAAACAAAAAGAGGTAGGAAAGAAAAGAGAAAAGTAAGAACGCTTAAGAAAAAAAACCACATTGGAATGCCTGGTTGGGGGTGGGGATGCCCTAGAGACATAAAGCCCTGTTTTCGGTCATAGGCCTATAATTGGCATTAATGCGGACAGTGACATTAATCAAACTATGGAAGTAATATTCAATTAGGGGATAAAGACAAATTGAGGAAACTTTCAATACATTTTCCCTGTATTAATAATTTGAAGAACCATTTTCATGACTTTCTTAAGTCTATCAATACAGAAATAACAATTTAATTAACTAAAACAAAGCTGTGGAATAGTGAAACAATTACCGACCCGGATTTGAGGCCCAATGACAACACTTACCTGGGCAACCTTGGGTAAATCACTTCACCTGTTTCTTCATCTATAAAATGAGCACTACATAGACAGGCAGTGAGTGTCACAGATAGAGCATACAACTAGAAGTCAAGAACCCCGGGATCTAAGCCTGGGGTTTCCAATTCTTACTGGCTGTGGGACATTGAACAATCCACCTAAGTTCTCCAAGCCTCAGCCGGCTCATCTCTAAACTGGGGGTGATGCCTGCACTAGCTTTAACTCAAGAAGGCCAAGGCAAAAATTCAGTAAGATAATGTGTAACAATGTTTGAAAGAGCTTTGAAACCTATAAAGCACTAAGTAAATGTAGGGCACAAAGATACTGTCACTAGAGCGTAATGGTGTAGTGGAAAGAGGGCCGGACTTGGTGTCAGGATAGACCCAGATCCAAAACTGGTTTACTAGCTATGTGATACTGACCAAGCCATTTGACCTCTCTAGACTTTCTTCCAAGGGGATGATCATACTTGTTAGTATCTGCTTCGCCAGGTTGTTGTAAAAAGAAATAAAAGATGCAGAGTGCTTTGCAAATCTGACAGCAGTCATCAGTAGTGGTGATAGTATTAAAAATACAGTAGTCTAAATTATATTATAGTGCTACACTGAAGGGCAAGTGGCCATTTCATAGATGTCAGAAAACTACCCACATCTCAGTGATTTCAAGAGTAAACTAATACCACCAACCTCTCCCAACTTTCCCTCACCCCCCCAAAAAATTTCAAAGAGACAGAAACAGAAAAACAACCTATGGTAACCGTGATAACAGGTTGAAGTATAGAACACATGGAGAAAGTAGGGAACATCTAAGTTTTAATAACCTTTCAGTATTCATAAACACATACATATTGGTTTTGTTATAAATATAAAATGGCACTGACATATTTTTCAGCCAAGATATACTTTAATACATATTTCTAAAGGCAAGTATCTGTAAGTCACTAACACTGCTCAATTCAAAGAGAAATGTAACAATGGTTGTTTACAATCCCATATCCACTACAGTGTATTTCTGTTTTATTTCTTCGTCTTCACCAAAATCACATGGATGGAAAATATTTTTGATAGCCAGTCATGCGCTCCAGCTAACAGCAAAGCGTAAAGGGAATCAGATTCCTTTTTGTTAATTTTGCTACAGTTCAAGGTGAATGCCAAAAGGCATACCAACTTTTCAGCTTGCCATGGCTGCAGATAGGACATTGAAGGACACAGTTGCAGGAACATGGATATTTATAACCAAAGAATTCTATGCAAATCCAACAGCACTTAGGAAATAGAAATTGCACCAACAGGAAAGTCTAGGCCTGTAGGGGTGGGAATCTTGAGCCTTGAGGCCACAGATTCCCCACCCCTGGCAGAGGATAAAGCCATAGTAAATAGGTTTTCTATATCTCAATCAATACAACAGCCAACATGGAGATGGATATGCTTTTCTCTTCCAGAAGGGGTGACTTAGTGGCCCTTCTGGTAGCTCATGAATGAAGCATATTTTCATGAGGGAGGATAAATAGCTAGTAATATAGAGGGTTAAGTGATTTTTCCCTCATTTATTCTGCCTAACATCTGTAAAATGAAAATGAGGCAGAGATGTTATCCATCAGTAAAAATTCAAAGTGGGGAAAAAAATTAGTTATATTGAGTTAATCAAGCATCTGTCACCATGACTTGAGCTACAAAAATATACCCTGGAAATTTCACAATTATTTAAAAGATTTTTGCTTACAAAAAATTCTAAGACCTTTTGCACAAATAAAATTAAATCATGTTAGATATGGGGGGAAATGGGTAAGTAGGAAAAAATCTTTGTATGAAATACATCTGATAAGAATTTGATATCCATGATATATAAACTAACCAAAAATTCCAAGAAAATCCATTACTCTATACAAAGGCTCCATAGACACCAAAATATTTGTATCAGCACTTTTTATGGTAGCAAAGAACTGAATACAAAGGAGATGCATCATAACTGAGGAAAGACCTAACAAATTTTGGTACATGAATGCAAAGGAGTATTACTGTGATGTGAGAAGTGGTGAATGAAATGAATACAGAGAATCATGAGAAGACATGAAATAAGTGAAGTAAGCAAAGCCAGGAAAACAATGTAACATAATGCCTATGACAATGAAAACTGAAAGAGTAACCACAAAATTACTGAGATTGAATGCTGCAAAATTATAAAGAAGCTCAGTCCCACAAGAAAAACGAGACATTAGAGGCATTTGTAAACATTAGAGTTCACCAGGGCAGGATGCTAAGAACAGGTTTTTTTCCCAGTGTATTGAGAGATTTTCTCATTTTCCTACTCTTTCTCCTTTTCTTTCTTTTTAAAAAAATCCTTTGTTATATAAACAATGGGTCTCTGGGCAGGAGATGGAAAAGCTATAGGGTGAAATCTAGGTAACAGAAAGACAAAAGACATCAGTAAAATTGTTTTTAATAATTTTTTTTTCTTTTAATGCCCACTCACATTCACAAATAAACCTAACTATCCCTAGAAAGGAACTGCAAGAATAGACCTCAGGGGTAACCTAATTTGATGCTCTCCTTTTACAGATGCCCCACAAGGATGATATGACTTGCCCAAGAACACACAGATAATATCAGAGCTGGGTTTCAAACCCAGATCCTCTGAATCTAAATTCCTGTGGTTTTCCCACTATATCACACTAACTCCTAATTCTTATTATTAATGCCCTCTCAGATATGTGATTTTTCACATTTACTCAATTTTTTTCCTATAGGTCACCTACACATACTTTTTCTCCCATCCCATACAACTACAATGATCTCTTCCAATCTGAGAAGTATTTTCCTGCTGATACCGCATAGCTATCTATGGATGAACCTTGGCAGGGCTGGTTGTGCAATGCTGTTCTAAGAGTTATAAAGAGTGGGTCACAAGAGGGGTTGGTTTAAGACAAGCACAGGAGGTACATGAGACATAGATGAAGCAATGCACTTTTAAATGTTCACAGGCTCACAGACTGAGAGCTAGAAGGGGTTTAGAGGTCACCTAGTTCAATCTAATTTTACAGATGAGGAAACTGATACCCAGAGAGGTTAAGTGTTTGCCTAAAGTTATACAGCTAGCAAATGACACAGACAAGAATTAAACCAAAATTATCTGGCGGGGAGGAGGCCCACTGTAACACAGCCCTCCATACTGGCTTTATAATGACTGTAGCAGTACCACATTTCTATAGTTTGGAGGTTAACAAAATACTTTTCTCCTAACTGACCAAAGAACAGATTTGCTCACTGAGCTAGTAAATATCATGAGGACTCAGATGAGGATTTCTGATTCCATCCAAGGTCAGGGCTCTTCCTAAGAATACCGTGTTACCTCTCAACATTATTCATTTAAGGCTCTACACATGCCAAATCTATTTACAAAAACATAACATTCTGTTTACAAATGCAAATACACAAGAATTGTTTGGTGTTAAAACTATTCATCCAAGCTCCCATTTTTTTTTCCCAAAAAATGTGAACTACATTGCAAATCAGCTTCATTACTCAATCTCTAACCTTCCCATTTAAAAACTGCTTACTCTCCAGATCCCCACAACTCTGGGAGCACTGAAGTCATTTATGAGAAGAATGAGGCATCCTGTACGATAGATATACTTTGCTGCAGCATTTACACCCAGCAGACATTTCTGTGCCTTTGCTTAGTCACAGAGGTGGAGCTATTTCCATTAATAAGGAGGTGACACAACTGTCTGATGAAAGTCATTCAAATGATAGTGTGGTACAGTCTATAGGTACAGGCCAGATTAGTTTGGGGAGAATGCAAGAAAGGTACAATTCTATTTACACAGTGCCTCCCCTCAAAAAACAAACAAAACTAGAAACACAGAATTTTGGAGCCAGAAGGGACAGTCAAGATATTACTTTATTTAAGTTATCTTTTTCTGGGCTTGCAGTTTCATCAGTGTGACGAACACCTGATGAAAGAAGCCTTCTCTACCAATGTACAGACAGTGCGGCATAGTTGGCCTTAGCATCAAGAAGCCTTGGGTTCAAGTTCCTAATGCTGATACATGCATTCTGTGGGGGGAAGAAAGGGTAGACATATAATACATATACAGGGAAATCAGTTAAAAAGGTAATTTTAGGGAGGACACTGTAACTGGAAAATCAGGAAATCTTCATTCAGAAAGCGGTGTTGTTGCTGTTCAGTCTCATCAGTCAAGTCAGACTCTTTGTGACCCCATCTGAGGTTTTCTTGGCAAAGACACTAGAGTGGTTTGCCATTTCCTTCTCCAGCTCATTTCACAAATGAAGAAAGTGAAGCAAAAAAAAATTAAGTGACTTGCCCAGGGTCACACAGATAGTGTCTGGAGCCAGAGCTGAAGTCAGAAAGACTTCTTCCTAACTTCAAGCCCCAAGCTCCAGCCTGTGTGACATCTAGCTGCCTTCAGAAAGTTGCACCAAGCCACGAAGGAGGCGAAGGACCTAAGAGGGAGGGAGAAGTGAAGGCAGAGTGCATTCTGAGGGCAGGGGCTATAGGAGGTGGGGGAAGACCTGAGAAATACCAGGAAGACTGGAGATCGATTGCTGAGCTCAGGCAGCAGCTAGCAGGCTAGTTTAGCTGGAACATATGGTGTTTATAGAGCAGTATTGTGAAATGAGTCTCAAAAAGTTGGTGGGAACCAGATGGTAAAGGGTTTTTTAATGCCAGGTTGAGGAATTTATATTTTGTCCTAGAGGATAGGATGGAGATTTTTAATAAGGTGAATGACAATGGTCGAATCTGTTTTAGGAAAATTACTTTGGCAGCTGCATGAGGGGATGGAAGAATAGGAAAGGGGATGGATAAACTGGTAAGGAGAAGGACTAGATTCAAGGAGGGTACTTCAATAGTCCAAGTAAGAAGGGATGAGTGACCAAACAAGAGAGGTAACCAGCTAAGTGGAGAAAAGGGGTCAGATTCAAGAGAGGCTAAGGAGTAGGGAATAATTACATAGCAGTTTAGATATACTTTGTTATTCCTACAAATCAGGACAAAGTAGCAAAACTAACAAAATTATGCAAAGTGAAAGTAAGCAATAGAGGGGAAACAATCAGTATTCTTCCTAGCTCTGATTACTGACTATAATGATGTGACAATAACATTTAAAAACAACAACAAAGTTACCTTCTGTCTTACCCACAAAAGTATGTACATCTGTTGGCAAACCATAGCTTTCCATTTAAGATTTGCTGGCACAAATAAAACAGACCTTGTTACAAAAAGAAAAAAGGGTTACTTCTATCATCAGAAGCTGATGAAAGGGGCTATTCCCACATTCTTAATTTTCAAGCATAACTGAATTATAGAAGACTATTAGACTCTGACAAATAACTAGTTATGGTAAATAACTAATATGAATATTACCCTTACCTACTCCCCACCCAATTTTTCTCCATCATCTAAAATAAATTACACCGAATCTTAGATTATGTTGTTGTTGGTACAAAGTAATCTTTTCTATTAGCTAAATTAGGGGAAAGGTGTATTTTCCAATCAAATTAATGAGCTTTTCTGGGTAGGCTGAGGTATTTCTTCCCCAGAATTCTATTTTCTCCATAATCTGGGGGGGTAAGGGAAGGGGAGAAAGGGAAATGAATTAATGTCAACTTCAAATGCTCACACTGATGAGTGACCCAGTAACTGTACTTTTCAGACTACAGATACAATAGCCTGTTGCCACAGACAAGTTCTCTGAGCTGAGCTGGGCAAAACCTGAATATTTCATCATCTCTCATGCAGGACTGAGAAGACAAAAAGACAAATGAGGTAGGACAGGGTAGGAAGACAAATGACTTGTAGAGTTGAGTCAGTGGGGTAGAGCAACTGAGTTATGGTTGGAATATTCTGGGAAAAGGTGATATATTAATAGGATAATTAATTATGTCAAGTTGAGCAGGTGTTTTCCATTGTGGTGCCTAGAGGCAAGATGGTATTCCATGGGAAAGAACTTCTCAGTCTTTCTGCAGCAATGCTAATAAATGAAATACATGCTCAAATACCACTCCCTGTTTCTGTTTTATCTGAATTACAGCAATGCATGCAAGTTATAAGGAGTTTAAATTTAGGCTGGATAAGGGCAGCTAGGTGGTACTGGCCCTAGAGTCAGGAGGACCTGAGTTCAAATCTGATCTCAGACACTTAACACATGCTAGCGTGTGACCTTGGGCAAGTCACTTAACCACATTTGCCCTGCCTTCCCCCCTCCAAAAAGAAAAAAAAGAGTTAGGCTGGATATAAAGAAAAACAAGTTATCCAAAAGAGGACTGGGCTGCCTCAAGAGCTAATGAGTTCTCCTTCACCAGAGGTCTTCCCTCCCTAGAGGCAGCTATGGGGTGAGGAGGACACAGTAAATAGAGTGCTGGGTCTGAAGTCAAGAAGACCTGAGTTCAAATCCAACTTGACACTAGCTATGTCCACCCTGGGAAAGTCACTTAGCTTCTTTCTTCCTGCTTCAGTTTCTTCAACTGTCAAATGGGGATAATAACTTCTATAATGATCAAATGGGATATCTGTAAAGTATTTAGCAAAGTACCTGACACACACAGTAAATGCTTATTTCCTCTTCCCCACTCCCACCCTGACCCACCCAGAGAATTCACTCCCTCCTCAAATCTGCACCTCTCAGATTTGCTGCCTTCCCGGCTCTGCGAGGTCTGGGCATTTCCCCATCCCCTCCATGGTTAAGTAGGTTCTATCTTATGGGTGTCCTGTGGAGAGAGCCTTGGACTCAGAATGGAGAACACTTGGGTTCGTATCCTTCCTCTGACACTAGCTAAGTGACTATGATTCAAGTTTCTTAAACTCTCTAAGCCAGCGTCCTCATCTGTAAAGGGGGAATAAAAATAGAGGCTGTTTCCTAGCTTCCTCTCTCACCAGGCTGCTAGAGCTTAACAAGCTACATAAAGAACTTTTGTTAACTGGAGTGCTAAATGAAAGGTCATACTGCTGTGTGTACAGGTTTTAATCTCACCCCCACCTCCAGTACAAGGTCAGCTCCTGGAAGTCAGGGCCTGTTTTTTATTTTGTTTCTGTAACTCCAGCACCTAACACTGTGGCCTAGCACAGACCAGAGCCTAAACACTTCTTGTATTGACACCTCCTTTTAAGAACATTGGTAGGGGGCGGCTAGGTGGCACAGTGAATAGAGCACCGGCCCTGGAGTCAGGAGTACCTGAGTTCAAATCCGGCCTCACACATACACACACACACACACACACACACACACACACACACACACACACACACACACACACAAACAGGGCAAGTCACTTAACCCCAACTGCCCTCAAAAAAAAAAAAAAAGGTGAGGATCCTTAAGTTCATGCCAAGTGAGGAAAGTCTGAAGGAATGGAGGGTAGTTTAACACGGAGAAAAAACTAGGAGGGGGTAAGGAAAGGGTGTGTGTGTGTGTGTGTATGTGTGTGTGTGTGTAATGACATCTGTCTTCAAGTGTTTGAATTTCTGGTTGCTCTAGGATACCCACCCCCAGGTCACTCTCCCTCCTCTCCTCCCCCAGTTCCAGAGACTTTTGAACTTCCCAATTCCTCAGCCTCCTTAACTTGACCTCAACCACACATAGGGATGGATGGTCACAAAATAGATATTACAAGAGTTCCATTTCTGTATTAGAAACTCTGACATTCCTCTACCTGATCATAACCTCCTATCACTCCATCACTCCCAGGCCTCACCCTCCTAAGAGGAGAATCTCCAATCCCTCTATCCCTCATTTCATTTTCCTCCCTTTCTAATCTTGACTATCATTGGCTATTTCACCTCTACACTGCCCTCTGCCCTAGAACCTCTTCCCCCTTGTCTTATTCCTGTTACCGCTTGCCAAACCTCAACCTAAGATTACTCCCATTATATGCCTTCTTTGCTCCTACACATAGACTGCTGAACATTAGAGGAAGTAACAACTATGCCAACTGGGTATATCATATTATAAATTCACGTTATCCAACTTCAAAACTGGGCTCACACAACAGCAAGACGCTTCCTTTAAGTCCTCCCTAATAGATTTCCCATTTCTGTCGCTACAGAAGCTATTTCAAACCCCCTCTTCTCTTCCTAACAGCACCTCACCAACTCCCCCTCCCCCCACATCTACCCACCCAGCTGAGGACCTAGTCTCTTTACTGAAAAAGGTGAGGAGGACATTTGACTAGAATTAATCTTCTCTCAATCTCTTCATCTCAAAACTCCTTTATAATAGCCAATTTCCTCCACCTTTCCATCAATCTCTGACAAAGAGGTGACCCTTCTCTTGGTTCAAGGCTAATCCCTTCATGTACATGATCTCCCTACCACCTTCAAACATTCCCAAGTCTCCCAAATTCTTTTTTTTTTAAGCAATCAGGGTTAAGTGACTTGCCCAGGATCACACAGTTAAGAAGTACTTGAGGCCAAATCTGAACTCAGGTCCTCCCAACTCCCAGAGCCAGTGATCTATCCACCCTACAACCTACATATCCATAGTCTCCTCAATTCTTTTTTTTTTTTTTTTGGCCTTTTTTGGAGAGGGGAAGGCAGACCAACTGGGGTTAGGTGACTTGCCCAAAGTCACACAGCTAGTAAGTGTTAAGTGTCTGAGGCCAGATTGGAACTCAGGTCCTCCTGATTCTCGGGCTGGTGCTCTATTCACTGTGCCACCTAGCCACCCCCCTCCCCAATTCTTAAATAAACTTAAATAGACCCCACGGTCCCTCAAGGTTTCACACTATCTCCTCCATTTCCCAGACTTCTTGGAAAATCTATCTAAACTTACCGATTCCTCTCTTCTCATTCACTCAAACCATAGTTTCTGGTTTCTGACATCATCGTGGCTTTCTCCAAAATAACTTCAAAAATGTGATGGTTTTTTCTCAGTCCTCAACTTTCCCAACACGTCTACTGCATTGGACACCACTGATCCCCCTCTCTTCCTAGGTGTTCTCTGTAATTTCTGTAACACTCTGCTCTCCTTGTTTTCAGTTTCCAATGCAGCCTCATCATCCATATCATGCCTCTTAATGGTGGACGCTCCACAAGGTTCTGTCCTAGGCCCCCAGCTCTTCTCCTGCTACATTCTCTCTTGGTTACTTCATCAGATCCCGTGGGTTTAACTATCATCTCTACTCATATTTATATATCCAGCTCCAGTCTGTCCTTTGAACTTGACCAATTGCCTACTGAACATTTATAAAGATCCAGAGGAAGATCTCCATAGCTTTTAGTGGATCCTCTTTGAAGGATTTACTGAAGGAACAGAAACAAAATTAGAACAGAATGACAAAGCTATGATGAAATCATGCAGGTTGAAAAATGCATAAAGGAGTAGCCCTCCTGGATGAAATCATGGATCTAACAAAGTATTCGAGTTAAGTTCCTTCCCATTCACTTAGGAATTCTCCAAGAAAACCTAGCTTAGACATTAAGTGATCTGTTAAGCTAAGGGATCATCCAGCTAATAAGTGGGGGAGCTGGGGCTGGCACCCAGGCCTGGCACCCTGTGGCCTAGTCTTTTCTCAAAGCCACTATGTGATAAACTAAAAACTTCATTGACAGTAACCTCTCCCTCTCCCCCTTTTTAAAATTAAAATTTGTTTTCAGATACCAAGCATTTATCACACACCCCATATTGGCCACGTTCAAAAATGTGTGACCCATTATGCATATCAGTCCTTTTCCCTTTGGTTGGGAGGTGAATCTTCCCTCTACCTTTCCTTTCTTCTAGATAAGCTTTGCCTAAAGTTTCCTATCTCCAAGGGCCTTCTTCCTTTCTTCCATCTCTCTTCCATGCAATCCCTCTATGCTTTTCTAGGTGGTGGTTGTATATTACCCACTCTACCAGGGACAGCACAATGAACAGAAATAAAAGGCTATAAAGAGCTCCATGCTAACTGGTGGTATGTGTTGAATTAGCATACTTCAGTTAATAAAACACAAGCTTCCTGTCAGAAATCATAAATTCCCAAACTGGACTAGATTGTTTAGTGTAATCATGCAATTAAATAACTCTTCCACCAAAAAACAGTTCCATAAAAAAAGAAGGAAAGAAACAGTGACAGCTGTGCTTTCATTAGATTGTAAGCTCCTTGAGGGTAAGAAATATCTTTTGCCCCCTTTTGTAACCCCAGAGCTTACTTAGCATAACACCTGACCCCAGTAGGCACTTAATGTTTATTGAGTGATTGAGCAGCTGATTGCCACTGCTGCAGTGTTCAAATCACGTCACCTTTCCCTGAATACAACCAGAATATTCACATTTATTGGAAAACTTTGGGCGGAAAAGTCATAAGAGTTTCCCCAAAACTGGCCACCAAATATTTTGGTACTCTCCCATAATAAGTCAATATAATAATGCCATCATCAAGAGGTGGCAAGGCATAAGGGATAGAGAGGTAGCCCTCAGTTTAAGTACTATCTATGCCTGACACATAGGGTCATGAGACCTTGGACAAGTCTCTTTACCTCTCAGAGCTCCAGGCAGTTGGTAAAACTACAAACTGTAGTCTAGCTGACCACCTGTATTGGTGGAGGAAGTTTCCTAACAGTCAAAGGCCTAGACAAAAAACACTCAACAAAAAACCAACACTATCACAACTGACTTTCCTATAATACTTTAAATGTTTGCAAAGTCGGTCATATACATTACCTCCCTTGAGCTTCAGAACAATTGTTGTTGTTCAACTGTGTTAAACTCTCAGAGATTCCATTTGGGGTGTTCTTGGCAAAGATCCCAGAGTGGTTTGCCATTTCCTTCTCTAGCTCATTTTTCAGGTTAAGAAAGAAAGGCAGAGAAGTAGTGAAAAGATGTGGAAAAAAGAGAAGCAGATCATTTTCTAAAAATTCACATAAGAAAACAAAGGAGAGGCACAGAATAGGACGCAAATAGGATGTTATTACTACCTTGTTCAATTTAACATAATGACAATAAGAGGTAACATCAATATAGCACTTACCATGTGCCAGGAATACTACATGAAGTGCTATAAAATTATCATCTCATTTGATTCTCACAATGACCCTGGAAGGCAGGTGCTCTCATCATCATCATTATTAGTTATATTTTATAGAAAAAGAAACTGAGGGAAACAAAGTTTTGAGTGATCTTGCCCAGCTAATGATCTTCACAGCTAATGATGGTCTGAGGCAGGATTTGAATTCAGGTCTTCCTGACTCTAGGCCCCTGCTTTCTATACACTGGGCTGCCTAATCTTTAAAAACAAACAACACACACACAGACACACACACACACACAGACACACACATACACATACACCTGTGCATAGTAGTTCAGTTTCTTACACAATTCTTTTCTTTCCCTCTTTATATACTGAAATGGGGCAGCTAGGTAGCACAGTACATAAAGTCCTAGGCCTGGAATCAAGAAAATTCCTCTTGCCAAGCTCAACACTGGTTTCAGACACTTACTACCTGTGTGACCCTGGGCAAGTCACTTAACTGTTTGCCTAAGTTTCCTCATCTGTAAAATGGGGAGAAGGAAATGGCAAACCATTCCAGTATCTCTGCCAAGAAAACCCCAAATGGAGTCAGGGAGAGTGATAGAGAGAGTGAAAAACAAGTGGACAATATATTTAAAGATCTTCATTGATGATTTTTAAGTTCATAACCACACAAAAAATTTAATCTTCTCTATTTGTCCAGGCGCTAAAAATGTCAGTGCTTCAGTTTGAGCTCCTATGCTGCAATACACAAGTCCGAAGTCTAAATGAGGACAGTGTCTTCTGAAAGATTTTGGTTTAAAGGAATTAGTGCAAAGCTCTCTCATGTTTAGTATAACTTGCCCATGCTTGGGTATGTCCGTGTTTGCCAAATTCTTCTGGAAACAACGGTCAGGATGCATGAAATGATGCGACACACCCAGTTACTAAAGACAACTTTGATGACAAGCCTGCCTCTCTGTGTATGGCCTGTGTTCTACATTCTCAAACATCCAGCCAAGGAACATCTGGGCTATGGCCTCTGGCCATTCTCAAGAGGCTGTCAGGGACAAGGAAGCAGAATACCAAACCATCTGGCCTGGGCACTTTCTTATGCCTGCTAAGTTGTAGGCTTGAGGATATTCCATGGCCAAAACATGTGCTTTGATGAGAAAATACTTGTTATAAAGCAATGCCAAAAAAATAAAAATAAAGAACCATTGTAACATTTTTAAAAATGCAAATAACAGAAGGAAGTTGGGGGGGATAAAAGAATAAACAAGCAGGACAGTTTGAAAGTAATATGAAGAATTTATTACATATTTTAAAAAATAAGTGGTATGAAATAAACATTCATGTTTCATATGGAATTCTTTATGTTCTGTTGGACTTTTTCTATTTTTTTTAAATGTTTAAGTTCAGAATCAAAATTGTTTCCTAAAAAAAAAAAAAATACTGGTCATAAGGTATATTCAGTCTTGCACCCCAGACCCAAGGGGCTCAAAAAATTGCCCTAAATGTAAGAGTTTAGTTGAACAAACTCATTGAAATTTGGTTGTTCTTACTAAACCTATTTAGTAAATACCTTTTATATAAGTTACTTAAATCTGGCTGGTACGGTTGTTAATGGAGAACAAACCAGTGGGTGCTTGTGAAGACCTAGGGCCTCTGGTTACCCTAGAACACTAAGAGAGTAGCAACCACCTCTAGAGATTGTCCCAACAAAGTGACTAAGTGTTGAGGGAGTAGTCCCAGTGGGCATGCTACATTTATATTCTTCAAACTTGCCTAGTCTGTTACACATATACCCAGGTCAATTACAAGGGTCCTAAAAAGTCCTAGGGTTATCCTAGGCTTCAAAAACCAAAGAAGTCTTGACCCTAGTAGCTCCATGACTCATATGCAGGTTGGTGCAAATGGACTGGTACTACTACCCTCTGGTCAACAGCAGAAAGCTAAGTAAAGTGTAATTAGAGTAGTGGGGCAGCTAGGTGGTACAGTGGATAGAGAGCTAGGTCTAGAGTGGGAAGACCTGAGTTCAAATCCAACCTCAGATACTTACTAGCCATGTGACCCTGGGCAAGTCACTTAACTCTGTTTGTCTCTGTTCCTCACAGTTAGAAAATGAATTAGAGAAGGAAATGGACAACCACTCTAGTTTCTCTACCAAGAAAACCCCAAATGGGTTCACAAAGAGTAGGACACAAAAACGACTGAACAAAAAAAGATTCAGTAGAACTGCTCCAGCCCGTAGATTAGAGAAGACATTTGACTCCACCAATATTTTTAAGGACCATCTCTTTTGTATAGCAAACTTTGTGAAGCATCCAGTGTTAGGGGTTTTTTTGCTCCCCGTTTTATAGATAAGGAGAGAGGTGACATAATGGTTACCAATGCTAAAATGAGGATCCAAGTCTTTGGATTCCCAGTCTGGACAGGAAACTGTCACATAGCTGCCCCTGGGCCATTCAACCTGACCAGGTCATTTTCATAAGTGGCAGCTTTTAAAGGAGGCCTTTCCACCTCCCACGTTCAAGGCTCAAATTGGATGGAGAATGACCTTAGAAATGCCCACCAGATCCAAGGCAGGCCTTATGGAAACAAGACAGCAAGAGGGCTGTGTTCACAAGCTTAACTTGACTGCAAAAACAGTCAAAGAGGTAAAGATCCTATTAGCTATATTCTTAAGATTAAAAAACAGTTGCTCACCACTGAGAGGGAATATTTCAAACTCCAAGGTTTCCTGCCTCGAATTCATTAACTGATGTGGTCCGTATTCTTACATTCAGGAGTAGCAGCAGTTGTGCTAATCAGGAGGCAATTCAATGAGGTGCACATGGATGTCTGAACGCGCCAATTACTCTGCAGTTTGCAGAGAGAATACCGAAAACCACAAACTGTCAGAACAGCAACAAACTCTGTTCACTCTCATCCTACAACCCTGTTTCTGCTGTCACTTCATTACCACTGCTTTATACTTTATACTCAACCAACATATACATATTGCTGGAGAAACGTAAGAGGGTTCACAAAGTCGTTCCAACCTTGTAAATTAATATTCCCTCACATAACCATCTGTCTATAACTTGTGCACTGGTACAGTGATGACTCCTTCATCTGAGTTTTTTAAAATTTTTATCTAATGTCTGACTTGTACAATTAGCTTTGATATGAGATAAAACATCAAAATCTGGGGGGCAGGGTGGGGAGATCCTAGGAAAGACCCTCTAAAGAAGCATTTGAGAATCAGTGAGACGGGGAAGTCATGCTGGAGGCCCTTGCTCTACAGTCACTAATGTAATCTTAACTAGGGG
>CM053596.1:77109165-77164939 GCA_028646575.1 Pseudocheirus occidentalis | reverse complement strand
AGTTCTGGGCTCTCTTCCTCCCGTTCCATGCTTTGACCCTTTTTGTCCCCAAAAAAGGATTCTAGAGTTATATTGTTTTTATTTTGCTTCCTTTTTCTTATGTTGGCCAGTCAATTAATTGGTTGTTTTTTTTTTTTAGCTCTGTGAAACTCTGCTTCCAAGGGGGGAAGCTCTATTCCAAATCGCTGGGTTTTTCCCAACTGCCAGTGCTATTAGGGGGGTGTTGCAAGTCCCCCCAGCTTTGGCTTGCTGAAAGTGTGCCCCAGGACCACCACCCAAGACCACGATCCAGATCCAGGCCACTCAACGCAAGAGCATTTGGCCCTGATCAATCGATTCAGCCTCCGCTCTGAAGCAGCCTGGTGGTGGTCGCTGGTTGATCCAGCAGTTCCCTTCCCCCGCTGCTTCTTTGCCTTGGGGGCAGAATGGCCGAACTGCTTTATCCCCCAAATTAATTTTCAAAGTTTCACTTTCACTAACCGTATCTGAAGATTTAAAGATCCCCTTAGGCCGGTGCTTTAGATTTTCTTTGAAGTAGACTCAAGCTGCTGTTTGGGAGGCTCCCGCTGCTCCTCGTGGCTGCCCTGAGGTCTTGCTTGAGCACGACTGAGGTTTTGGGCTGGCTGGTTCTCTGTTCCGCTGTGATGCGCTCTCCGTCCTGCTCCTCACGCCTTGGCATATGTGGAGGTGCTGGAGGCTGTAGAACCTCTGCAGGCTGGCTGCGGGGCTTGGCCTCAGCTCCTTCCCACTGCTCCAGGCCTGGCCGCTGTCTAGGCTTCCAGCTGTTCCAGCCTTTACTCCGGTGGCTGGGCTGAGTCCCTGCTGCCGAGCTGCCTTCAGTGAGAGCTGTGTTCTCTGTATTTTTGTGAGTCTGAGAGTCCTAGACTTTCCTAGACTTTGTCTGGGCTCATATTTTATGGGTGTTTAGGGTGGTGGTGTGGGAGCTGCGGGACCTTGCTGCTTCTACACCGCCATCTTGGCTCCTTCCACCTATCTTGTATTTTCTTGATAGATACAGAAATATAATTTTCACGTAGGCAAAGTTCCTCAAAATTCTTTAGTATTTAAAAAAAGGGGGGTCTTAATGGAAAGGATTGGGGACAATTGGAATAGTGGAAAGAGCAACGTGAGATTGGAGTTAGAAGGCCATGGGCTTGAATTCTAGCTCTGTGTTACTAGATGTGCAATTTAGAATGTCACATAATCTCTGGCTCTCTATTTCCTTGTCTTTAAAAATGGAATGATAGTCCTTAATAGGCTTCCTCATGGGGTGAAGAAAGTGCTATATTAACTGTAAGCTGATGTATACTTAGATATGTGAATAATATGTTTGAGCTGTTATTATATTGTTAATATTATCATTATTATTCCCTTTCCATCCTGCACTGATTTGGGTGCAGGTTATCATTGTTACTTGATTCATATGGCTTCCTAGTGATATAGTTTCTATTTCACCTACATTTTCAGGGTGTTGCCAGAGGCAACATCTAAACCATCACTATTTTATAGAACTAAATCCAAATATTTACCGTTTTCCTAATGATAATTCTCTCCTTTTTCCCAAAAAGGGAGTGTTATTAGCATTCTGAAGGATTATCATAATTTATCTACCTAATAAATACTTCACCTTCTTTTAATTTCTCTTCTACCCTGAGGAATGCTGGGCATTGACAGGTGGCAGTAATGTGAGAGATTATATACCCTAGACTTCTGGGCAGTAGTCATTTCTGGGTATAACACTGACACCGTATCACCAAGATAGCAGATATAAATTATATGTAGAAATATTTCTACTCAGTATGTGTATATAATGTGTTCCAGAATGTGATGAATCCAAGAAAGCTTTCCTCTGTGTAACACTATATAAAGCACATTTACATTTGGTCCTCATAGTAACACTCTGAAGTAGATAGCAAAAGTATGATTTCCCCGTTTTTACTGGTGATGACAGTCTCATTTGGGTCAGTGCTAGTCTAAGTAAGCATGGTTCTTGAACCTTTCTTTTTCAGCTATTAATATTAACTCACCATACCTTAATATACGGGATCCTCAGTGGTAGGTAGGACAGGTCCACACAAGTCTAACAGGGTCCAGGACTTGGCCTTATGATTGACCTAAGCTAAAAAATGTGTTCTTTACTCCTTTTATTCCTTTATTCTTGAGGCAACTGTTGGTGTGGATAGAGAAGTGGATAGAGAACTGGGACTGGACTTAGGAAGACCTGAGTTCAAATCCAGCTCCAGATACTTACTCTTTGTGTGACCTTGGGCAAGTCATTTAACTTCTCTTTGCCCCAGTTTCCTCAACTGTAGAATGTGGGAAATAATAGCACTTCTCAGGGTTGTTGTGAGGATCAAATGAAATAACATTTGTAAGAAGTACTTAACACAGAGTAAGTGCTAAATAAATGCTTATTCCTTCCCTCCGTCTTTCATTTCATCCCATCTTTCCTACTCAGACTTTAAAGTCTGCTATATTTCCTAGTCTTCCATAAAGCCTTCCTGATCTACTTTACCCATGATAATAACCTTTTCAGTTCAGTTCCACAAACATTTTTGCACTTCATGTGTGACAATTAATATGGTGGATAGTGGGGAGACCAAAGAACAATTATCAAGGAGCTCGCCTTCTAGTTGGGTGGTGGGGCCAGGGCGGGGGGAGCAGAATGTTCGTCGATAAGTAAATATGCACCACTCAAGTGTTAGTAACCCGCACATAACCATAACTTCCAATACTTGCCATCTCACCATCTCTGAAAGCATCATATTTCTTCATTAGACTGTAAACTCTACGAGGGAAGGAATCCCATTTGATTTAAACTTTGGATCTCTCCCAACACCTACTTGTAGCACAGAGAGATAATTGAGTTTGTTGAATGGTTTTGTCCCTAAACTGAGACTTAAGGAGAGTTAAGTTGATCTCTTAAGAATAAATTAGTTTCTTCATGTGAAAAACAACAGAATGGGACTTACTTAGAAGAAGGGTTCTTCTCAAAATTTCTACAGTTACAATCTTCATTCAGTTTCTTTCTTGCTTAAGAACCTATATTTCTTTGGCAATAGGGAGCCTTGAACTTCTTGGCCTATCTTTTTATTAATTTTAATATTTAATTTTAATTGATATTTTCTCTTTTTATGTTACCTGCATTTCCTAGTATATCCTTTCCCTCCCACTAACAGAGATACTTTGTTTATAACAAAGAATAAAATAAAGAAAAAAACACAACAGTTCAGCAAAACTGATTAACACATCAACCAGGTCTGACATTATATCCAGTTTATAATTATATATACTTAATTCCTGACCCATAGTCTCCCCCCTATGCAAAGGAGGTATGGAGCTATCTCTTCTATGGAGCCAAGCTTATTGTCTATAATTTCACAGCATTCAGTTTCATTTGTTTTGTTTTTTGTTCTTTTCCATTTACATTGTTTCCATCCTTGTGTATATTTTCCTGGTTCTTCATTTTAATTCTCTTCAATTTGAGTCTTCCCATTCTTCTCTGTATTATCATATTCAGTTATCACATTCACGTACCATCATTTGTTTAGCCCAGGGTTGGGGAACCTGTGGCCTCAAGGCCACATGTGACCTTCTAGGTTCTTTGGTGTGGCCTTGTGACTACTCATAGTTTTAAAGAGCAAATCCTTTTATTAAGGGGATTTGTTCTGTGAAGTTTGAAGTTTGGGCTATCTACTGTATTTCCAATTCTTGACCACTATAAAAAAGACTGCTATAAGTATTTTGGTGTATGTGGGACCTTTCTTTTTATCATTGATTTCCTTAGAATGTAGGCCTACCAGTGGGATCTCTGGGTCAAAGGGTATTTTCTGTTGACTTTTTACTTTTTCCATAGTCTGGCCCCCATGTTACTCATTCAATTGTATTGTATTGATTGAGGCTATACATATTGGGAGTAGAAGAGCCAGGATTCAAACCCAGATTCTCTGATTGGAGCAGTTAGGTGGTACCTTAATTAGAATACTGGACTTGTAATTAGATCAGCAAGAGTTCAAATATGCCTTGTGTGTTTGTTAGCTGTGTGATGCTGGGTAAATCACTTAACCTCCATCTATTTCAGTTTTGTCATCTGTAAAATTGGGATGATAGTAGCATCTACCTCCCAGACTTGTTAAGGTGAGATATAATGAGATAGCTTTTGTAAAGTGCTCTGCAGATCTTAACGTTCTATATAAATGCTGCTGCAGCTTCTTTTCTCTTATGTTATTATTACTGTCTAGGGTTACTTCCACTGTATCTGCCATATAGGAAAGAGTAAAAGGCATAAAGATAAGTGACTGCTACTTAAAAACTAATCCTTAAGTGTCACCTTACTGAAAACACTGGACACCAACAAGTCCAGAGTACAAAGAAACCAGGTGTGGCCACAAAGCATTGTTTTTGAGTACTTCCACCATTTGAGGAAAAGACCCAAGGGGAAGATTACTCTATAGAATCCTGCCATTGATTAATGAAGTACATTGGGGAGTGGAGGGCAGGGGGAGGCAGCATGGTGTGTAGTAAGGTGGGGAGCCGGCTTTGAATCCAAGAAGATTCCTGCCTTTGACACGTGTCCTGGACAAATACTGTAACCCTAGGCAAGTCACCACCAGAGAAGGTGTTGACCTTCCTTGGTAGAGAAGTTGCTTCACCTGGGAGTTACATATTCTAATGAAATCACAAGCCCAGTGTCTCTCTCTAGGTATATCCTTATGTTTGCATAGCCATATGCATGTGTATTTATATATGTGTATATAAACTATACCTCCCTTGGACAACAATAAATCCCAACTTGGTGACTTGGTATTTATTTACTTTTTTATTTGAAGATTTGTCATTGTCTTTTCCATACCTCCACTGGAAAAGCATGGACCAACTAATTAAAATACAGTAGGAAAAGGGTAATTATGAACACGTTTGACAGTAGAATACTATTACAAGTAGCTGAGTTGGTTTACTAATGTTTGTAAAGTTTGAATGTAATTAAAAATCTAAGGTATTGAAGTCTTAAAACGGTCACACCTCTTCTCAGCCCATTGATTGCTCTGTTCCCATAGCTATGAAGAAAAATTTTCTTTGATTTATGATTCAGCAAAGTTGTTCAAGGATTGCCTAGGTCTAAAATTACTGGGTCATTAATTTTTTCACATCCAGGAAATGAAGAAATTGTACAAGGTGCTTGGGGAGAGGTTTGTGGAGCAGTTTGTGGAGCTTAACTCCCAAGAGGGGCAGGTCCCTCAGGCAAGGAAAATGTCAGACTGGCTTAATGAAAAAAAAAACCTGCTTTTAAAGTCACACCCATAATTGGTCCGTTACTCTCTTTTTGCAAATCTACAAGTTCTTCATGGGTCTCACCAAAGACCTGGAGCATCAATGTCTTGTGGAACCTTGGCTTCTATGAATAAGTAATCCAAAGGAATCTATGAAGGAAAAAAATTTATATACACATATATACACACATAAACAAACATATATCTATATGAAGAGAAATATAAAGAGCAAAAAGTGCTACTTTTCCTACCTATGTAGTGCTACATACGTTGTACATGTTCAGAAACACTAGAGGTAGGTGCACACCAGTGTCCTGACTAATATTCTCTCCTCCCATCCCTGACCCCCACCAAATGAACTCTTAGGTTGCAGCTAAACCATCTTACGTGGTGTGGTGTTTCTTTGGCTTAACATTGCAACTCCCACCACCATACCTTTGAATAGGCTGTTTTCTAGACTGAGAATACTCTCCCTCCTAATCTACATTGTTTCAACTCTCTTCAGGGCCCAGCTTTTACCACCATCTTTCTCATTTACTACATATCTCACCCCATCCCACCCCTGCCCCAAATTATTTTGCCTTAAAAAAAAATATATATATATATATGTAATGTTTTGTATTGATACTCACCAAAAGTATTCCTTGTGATAGAAAAGACTGAGTGCCGAGCCAAATTGCTGACAGATTTCCTCATAAATGGAAGAGTCTTCCAGCTACTCTTATTTGTGAATGACAATGTGCTGGTTGTGTCAGGCAGTGCCTGGAACATTGAATGTCCCCTTGGATGAGATCCCTAAGTACTCAAAAAAAGTTTGACCCGGCCATATACACACAGGAAAAACTCGGTGAATGAGGAATGGCAATTGTCCAGATTATGACACGCTGGCAGGTGGGAGGCCTATAGAGCTCATTTTACCAGCATGTATCTTTTGCAGAGCCACTGCTATTGGAGAATGATGTGGGCCAGAATTAAATACGAGGAAGACAGTAGGCTGCACTGCCTTTAGAAAATAGCAAAGCTCCTAACCTTCTTCCTGAAACAAAGGCCCTTAAAAAAAAAATTCATGTATTTTACTGCTGCTGCTACTGTATATTTGTAAGTCATGGAATACTACAATGTATAAAGAATTAAAAATCAGGATTACTGCAAGAATGATGACAAAGCACATGGCAGGTGCTACAACGTATTAAGGAACTTGGAAGGTCTAGAATAAAGGAAACTATATGCTTGAAAAAAAGAGTTACATTAGTCACATGGCAGGAGTGAGAAATAACCATGGAAACCCCACTTGCTCTACTGGTATACTTTGATGTCAAGAGCAAGTGAGAGGAACCTTTCCCCCTAGAAAATGGGTAGGCTCCCTGTGGTGAACTTACGAGAGGGCATGAACAAGAGGATGGGCAGACATGATTGGTCAACCACAGCAATGAGACCACCTTTCCATAGACACACTTATCTGTGTCTATGTTATTTTCCCACAGTAGAATATATACTTCTTGAGGGCAAGGACTCTTAGTTTTGTACCTGCAGTACAGTGCCTAGCATATAAACAGCTATTGAATTGAACATTATTAGTTTAGAGTTGTCCATTCCATTCATCCAAAATTGCATGATACACCATCAGTTGATTGCTCTGAGCAGGGTACATATGATCAGGTTCTACTTATATGTACTAGGTCTTTAAAAAAAAACTAAGTATCCTCAGTCACAAAGCAGTTGAGACCAATTCTGGCCCCTTTGCATCTTCCAGTCTATTCCCAATTCATGTTGTTAGCTTTACAGAATTAGTGACCAAAGGAAAAATATTCCAACATCTCCTCAACCTCCAAGTCATCTATAAGCTGTATGCTTATTACTGCAATTCCCTTATGTTTGGTCAAAATTCATTTCCAGGTAGGCGTGTGTGCTGGAGCCAACTTGGACAGAAAGCTGATTGTTAAATTTTCTGTGTGAGAATTTACTTCAGAAATTGCCAAACTACAAATTAGGGCTTGATTTTTTGTTTTATTTCATTTTTGGTCTAGACTTCAGAAAGTGGTGAAAAAATGTTAATAATGCATATTAAACTTACATGTTGTTTGTGTATACATACACATATTTAAAACATATATACATATATATGTTTCTGGAGAGCTGGTTGTTAAACATTTGCCACACACCCCTGTCAGCCTTAGTTTATCTCTATAAAGTACAGTGACTTTTCTGAGAGCCCCAGGACAGCATCTAGGAGTAAACATCATCCACAAAAGGCAAACACGTGAGATGTTGACCAATTTTATTCATACTTTTCCATCCAAGGCTCTGGCACAGTGTGTCCAAGGGAGCTAGTGATGGTTTTAGGGAGACTTTGTACTCTTGAAGAATTTTATAGATGTTGGTCTCATATAGCTCTACAGCTTCAATTTTGTATTGACTGTTGATTATCTCAAGGATGTTTATGTAGGATGGATTTTTTCCACTGCTGCGTTTATTCCAAGGCAGTCTCAGTCACTGTTAAGTAAAATCTCACTGAAAAGAACTATCTTCGTATTTGCTTCCATAGCTTTTATTTGTTATTTGGAATAGACTCCCAGGAGACCAAAAACTTTGTGGGTTTGATTGGTGGTCTGTTTGGGCAGAGATGGAAACAGCAAGGACAAGATACTCAGTGCTACTGTTCCTATATGTGGATCTAGGGGCAATGGATCCAAATGAATGGAACTAAGATATTTGGGAGAATGGCCGGGAGGTTATGCACTGAGTGCTTGGTTTGTGAGCCTCCAGCCAGGATCCTTGTTTCATTACCCACCCACTCAACTTAGACACAGCAGCCTGTGCTTCACCTAAGAGAATCCTTTCAGCATAGAGAGTTGTAGTACAAAAAGCTTTGCATATTCATTTCATGAGTGTAAATGGGCATAACCTTGGTTTCCATTTTTCATTATTATAGAGAATATTTTACTTTTTCCCCCTGAGTTTCTGTAACATTTCTTACAAAAGAGACAGATTTCCTTTTTTAGAAAAAAAAATCCACCATCAAACACACACACACACACACACACGCCACAAAACATTCACTGGTATGTTATTACTCAAGTTTGTGCATTAGTTGGGCGGATCACTAGGGATTGTCCTCCTCCAGGGTGACTTGAGCTCATGTTACTTTTGCAGTGTGTGATCTACTGGGAAAATGCTCCTTGAGGAATTCAGGGTCTCCAAAACATTGGGGTGGGAGTTCCCCCAATGTAATTTCATTGGTAACAAAAATAACAGTTGTCCCCAAAGAAATAAGCCTCATTGCTATGGTAACTAATGAGGGTTGCATCATCCTAGGACAGATTTTTTAAAGCCTGAATTTCAACATGGGTAGACGCCCCTGTCTTTCTTTATTCAGTAGCTTAGCAACCTGTGGTATCCTGTTTGCCTCCACCCTCAGTCTCCCCTTCTCTCAGAAAAGTGACCTATATAGATAGCTTTTTGGTATGTAGCGCAGGAGTAGAGAGTATTTCTTACTTTCTCTGGTGGCGTATGTCTCAGGCCATTCATATACATATAGGTGTCCTGGGAGAGGTGGAACTGACTGACAGAGGTCTTGGTCCTAATGATTACTTGAGCTTATGCCAGGCTACAGGGGATGTTGGCTTCAGTTTTGTTTATTTGGGGGTGGAGGTATCTGCAGAGGTATTTCATTTGCTGTTTGTGGCCCTGAATTGGGACCATGGCAATCGGGTAGACCAGGGAATCAGCCCTATCCCAAGCCCCAGGCTTCAAGCTGGACTAACTCTGTCAGATAACTTTCCAGCCAGTCAAGAATAAAGTTCAGTAATCATTTGTTGGGCATCTTTGCTCTGGGTGCAAAGAGGAAGATAACCATTGCTTGCCTTTAAGAAGGTTAAAATCTTATAATGGAGGTTGAACATGTATACAAATATGTACAGGGGAAAATGTGCTAGGGCAAAAGAAGAAAAGATAATGTTCTAAGAAAATGCTAGATTTTTGGACAAGGGCTTTCATTTTCTTGGCAGAGGCTAGGACAGAAGGATTTGTGTGCTGGCGAGAGTGCTTGGCCATATCTGACCAGGCTCATTATTCAAGTTAACAGTTACCAAGCCTCTATTATGTGCTACATTATGCTAGGTGTCTAAGATACAAAAATAAAAATGAAACCATCTCTGCCCTCATGGAATTCACATTCTAATAGGAGGCCACATCATTGTTGTACACAAATAAGTATACTGCAAGGAAGACTGAAGCTAGAGGGATCACTAAGAACTGGGGGATGAAAGAAAGGCTCCACGAGGGAGGTGGGATCTGAGATGACCTTTGATAGAAAATAAGGATTCTCAGAATTGGAAATAAGGAGAGAGATTGCATTCCAGGCCAAGGGAATGGCTTGTATTGATGCCCAGAGAACAGGAGTTGAAGAATCTCGTTTGAGGAATAGCTGTATGCAATTTGACTGAAATACAACGTTCATGAAAGGTGTGTAGGAGCCAGAATGTGGAGAGTCTTTACTGCCCAATTGAGTTTGTATTTTGTTCTTTAGCCATTCAAGAGGGAATGATATCATCAAATCTATTTTGGGAGCTCTGTGGAGAGTAGATTGGGAAGGAGAGAAACTGGAAACCAGGAGATCAGCTAGATGCCTGTTGTTATAGTATAGTCCAGGTAAGAGGGGATGCACTCTGGAACTAGGGCGGTAACTGTGGGTAGAGAGAGAGGATGTATGTGTCAGATGTGATGGAGGTAGAATCAAAGACTTGGAAGCTGATTGGATATAGGGTATGACAGAGAAAGAAGAATAAAGGGGGGGACAGTGAGCTTACGCATCTGGATCACCTTTGAGGATGATGGCACCTTCCACCAAAATAAGGGCAGTTGGGAGAGGAGTTTGTTCATGGGGGAGTAGCTGAGGATTCTAGATTTAGAGTGGAAGTTAACAAGTTCTCTTGGTGTGGTACATTTGCACTATGTATGGGACACTCAGAAAGAGGTATCCAAGAGGCTGTGGAGAATATGGGACAAGAGTTCAGGAGAGAGGTTAGGTTTGGATGCATAGTTTTGGGGTGGATATAGAGATTTGGGAATTGCCAGCACGGAGATGGTCAGACAGGAGAACAAGGAGAGAACATGGTCATTGAAGCTGAGGGAGCAGAGGGGATGTCAGCTCAAAAATGTCAAGGATGAGGGTTACAGTAGTAAGTGTAGGTACTGTAAAAACAAAAGGTCAATAAAAAATTATTTAGAACTAACTAAAATAAAGGACAATCTTATTTGCGTGATATATGACAAACTTAGTCAAGTATTTATAGCAACCTAGGGAACGGGGGTGAGAAAGGAAGGGAGAAAAAGACAGAGACATGAGAGAGAGACCAAGAGAGAGACAGAGGGAGACTTAGAGACAGAGAAAGAATATGAGCTATCATTGAGTCACCGCACCTCTTCGGGGACCTGTTTATTGTCCTAAAAAATGAGAGAGATGGCTTAGGTTATTGTTGAGCTCCCTTCCACCTCCAAGATTTTAGAAATCTGAAATCATGGTGGCAGG
This sequence comes from Pseudocheirus occidentalis, assembly GCA_028646575.1. Taxonomy (NCBI): domain Eukaryota; kingdom Metazoa; phylum Chordata; class Mammalia; order Diprotodontia; family Pseudocheiridae; genus Pseudocheirus; species Pseudocheirus occidentalis. The sequence continues at coordinate 77,154,139 of CM053596.1, read as the reverse complement.
GATTAATGTCACGCAAGGGACAGGGTTAGCATTAGAGCAGAGCAGGGAGGAGGAAATGGCTTTGCTTGTGTCATCACCCTATGCTAAAGGCATTACTCAGAACTGCCAACTCAGCTCCAGTCTCAATCTCTATAAGACGTCATAAGTTGGAAAATATAAGCTTGCTTATGTATTTCATATGAATATTCAATATCCAGTTAATATTAAATCAGTCATCAGATCTAGAAAGGGACCTTGGAGTTAATTTTTCCCAGGTTGGTAGTTTACAGTAGAGGAAACCGAGGCCCAGGGAGTTTAATTGATTTGCCCAAAGTCATATCATTAGCTAGTGGCAGAATAAAGGCTTGGGCTTAGGCCTCCTAACTCCCCATCCAATGGCAATTCCACTAAAACAAACTGAGACTCAGGACACTTTACCAGTCTTTGTTTTGGGGTTGGGGGTTTTTGTTTGTTTGTTTTCCTTACAAAGGACTGCATCAGGTTGTGAACATTGAATTAATTCCCTTGTCTGACAGTCACAGGCAGTTTCAGAAGAAGACAGTTAATTACACCGTGTATGTTATAAGGAAAGACTCCTCTCCTCTTATCATTAATTTGTCTTAAAATATTTTAATTTGAAGAGAAGACTTGAGTTTTGCGTCCTTTTTTTTTTTCTCTTACTGACTTACGTTCAGTTGAATCCACTAGAGATTAAGAGGATGTCATTTTCTGGAAATTACCATTATGAAAAGTAGTGGTAATACTTGATACTAACCCAGAGCAGCCCAGTTTCAGGCCTGTCCTAAGGATTGGAAGAGGGAAACTAAGGACAGTGGAGAATTTTCATTTTCATCTGTTTGCCCACACATTGATTTGAGTGTATTATATGTCACTTCAAGGATGACAGGAAGAGGTCTGCCCATAGAGGGAGGGGACAGGGGACAGGGAGTGGGAGCGTCTGATGGAATTGTCCTGAAGGAGAGGGGACTCCCTTGGCAGGCCGTGCCGGTGACCAGCCTGAACTTGTGGCTATTGATCAGCTGGGCTGTGGAGAAGAGACTCAATTAGCTAGTCCGGCAGCCTCTGAGATCTCCAGTTTTTAGAACTGTTTATTTCTTGACTTCCCTAGTTTTATATTTAATGCAGTGACCTCTACTGGCTAAAATTTGGTCATCAGTCACTGTGACATTGTGTTTCTTTATAAAAAGCCCAGTAATGAAAGAATGAATTTAATATGGAAGTGCTTGGGGAGGTGGGGGTAGGGAGGCTTTTCAGATACAAATTTCTTCTGGGAAAAGCTCACCCTTAATTCTGATTAAGTGGCATTTAAATTTACCGAGGATGTCTCTTGGATTTCTTTGAAAAATCTTGTTAGCCAAGTTAAAATATTTAATTGTAGATTTGCAATCACTACCACCCGCCTGTTTCTTTAAAAAAAAATATTATTGATGGTTTTTGTTTATACATCACTCTTATTTGTGTACATTCTCTGTGCCCTTCTCTTACCCCCCCCACCCCCACCCCCCAAATTGCTTGCTCTTTTATGACAAAGAAAAACAGTGGATATAGTGACTAGGTCTGACAATACATGCAGCAAATGTATACAGTACATCTAAGGCTTTCCCTTTTCCCTTCCCCCTTTGCCCCCCACCATAGAGAAAGGTTTAATTTCACTGTTTCTTCCCTTGCATTTGGGTATCAATTTTCTAATTATTCAAGACTTCACCACAACTTCTATTTAAAGATCTTTTCATTTACAATAAGACCTTTATAAGCCTTTTGACCCCCCAAGTAGAGTGAAGACAGATTAAATACAATTTTATCTTAAATTTTGAAGTTTATTCATTGCTCTTAAAATGTTAGCCTAATATACTTACAGTATTAAAAAGGAATGTTGTAACTAATTTGATGTAGACAGTTTAGAAGTTTAAATATAAAATTATAGGAAAGGTATGTGTTAGCATTTTACCAAAAATTACAATTTAAAAAATCTTATTGAATTGGAGAGTGTTGGAACTGGAAGAAACCTATCCCAAAGATAAGGCCTTTTAGTAAGAGAGTTTACACGAAGCAGTCTTGCTGTTTGAATGTGTAACCCCTCAGGTTAGTAATTTCAGCTTTTAGGTTACCAAAAGAAGTAAAGGTCCCACCTGGGTTTTGAACTTTTGCAAACTAAGGGAAGGTACTGTACTCAGTAGTGGTAATGATACTCATCTCAATTTTGAAAAAAATTCTTTCAATATATTTTTCAAAAACTTTAATAACATAGCGTGTAAAGCATTTTGTAAACCTTAAAGTGCGACATAAATGTTAGTTATAATAAATAGTACTCAGAGGAACTGGGTTCAGAGCCTGCCTCTGATACCCACCTGTGAGATCTTAGACAAATCACATAATTTCCAAAGATTCCTCTTTCCTGTGTATAAAATGGGGGGCTGGACTAGTTGACCTCTAAGGTCTATCTCTCCTAGCTTCAGATTTGTTTTGTCGTCCTATATGATCCAGTGGTCTCAGAAGCCGATGCCTCTAGGCCACAGAGCTGAAAAGAAGCTTCCTTTCTCTGATCTCTAACCTGGTCTCTTTGTACCCCGGAAAGCCATTCCTTTGGTGAGGTGCTATTAGTGCTTTCTTCCCAGTAGTTCAATTCTCTTCCCAATCTCCCACCCCCGCCTACTTCTGACTCATTGTATTGTACACATATGGCTTTTATATGTTCTGTTGTGTTTCAGGAGGATGAAGGAGTCACTGGTCACTATACAGAATCCATTCTACCCAATGCCAGCCTCAGAAGAAAAAGCTGCATTTAGGACAGTGGCCACACAGGCAGAATCTTCCATTTAGATATAATGTTTTTCAAGGTTTAGACCTTAAAGAATGATAACATGCAGCATCCACATAAATGCACAAAAGGTTTGTCTCTAGGATGGTGAACCAGGAAGCTCTCACCTGTTCTAAAATTCATTTTGATTTAATGCCAATGTCCTTGTCCTTCTTTTCTAGAACAGTCCGGGTATGGCTGAAGAGAGACAACGGACAGTACTGGCCAAGCATCTACCATACAATGCCTTGTAAGTATATTTAATTCCCCTGTTCCTAAGAATAAGTCACAGCCATTTTTCTCTGCTTTTCTCTTGGACAAGGAGGAGCGGGTAATGGGAGTAGTTATCATACAATAGTACAGTATTGAACAGTCTGAGGCTCTGAAATGATCAGTATGTAAAAGAGCCCAATCATCCTTTTGGGCTTGACTCCCCATTCATAGCTTCTGAATGAAGTAAATGGAAGAATGGCTGTGAAATGTAGAGTCTCTGATTACAGCAGGCCTCCCCACCTCATCTCCTTGTTTAACTTTCTATAAATTGCTTCCCTCTACTATTCAGAAACTTGTCCCTCCATTACACTTATGACAGAAAATCTTCCTTAAATTTTTGTTACACAAATCAACCAAAGCCAAGACACGTAACATTTAGCATTTGTTTCTATAAAAGATTTGGTCAGGACTGAAAAGTGACAATTTTAGAGCCCGTCTCGTTCCCCTAAAATAGAAATTTACCTAGGAAATATTTTCTTGCTATGGAAAATTGCTCTGTCTTCCATATACCTCATAGAAGAGTGCCTAGGAAGGTTCAGTGGATGGGACACTGGACCTGGAATCAGGAGGATCTGAATTCAGATCTGACCTAGGGCACTTGTTAACTGTATGATCCCTGGGCGAGGGACTTGACCTCTGTTTGCCTCAGTTCCCTTATCCGTAAAAGGGGGAGAATAACAGCATCTACCTTGCAGGTTGTCGTAAGGACCAGATGAGATGTTAACTGTAAAGTTCATGGGAAAGGAGAAAGTGGTTTTCATACGACTCAGAGTAACCAGTGTGAGCAAATGATTCCTTACGCTATTGGTGCACTTACTTGTTCATTATTATATGTGTAGCCCTTAAGCGTTTGCAGAGGGTATGTCTCTGATCCTCACAACATCCCTCTGAAATGGGGGGCTGGGATTTCCTTTTCACTGATGGGAGAACTGAATCTTAGAGATGTTAAAAGAACCCAGATTCACACAGATGAGAAATGGTAGCATTGTGTCACCACTTAGACCTAGAGCTTTCTGATTCCTAGTCAACTTTCCACCATATTACCACATTGTGACTCCTTTCTCTACGGGCACATGCGTACTCGTGTGTGTGTGTGTGTGTGTGTGCGCGCGCGCGCACGTGTGTGTGTATGTGCATGTGTAGGGCACTTATTTGGGAATATAGCATGGTGTAAAGGAAAAACCCCTGAACCAAAAAGCCTAAAAAACCATATGATCAAGACCTTTTTGATCTGGGCAAGCTTTAAATATTTTCTGTCTCTGTCTCTTTTTCTCTCTCTCTCTCTCTCTCACACACACACACACACACACACACCCCTCTCCCCCATGTCTAAGGTGATCATTTTAACCCCTTTATTGTTCAGTACTTAACACTGAAAACCCAACATCTTTGTACTTCACTTCAGTCACAAATTGGACCGTTCTAGGCAGGGGTATAAACATGGCTTAACTTGAGAGAGTGGGAGACATCTTACTATCACAGAAAGGAAACAGACTATATTTCCTGCCAGCTAGTCATCCAGAAACCATCCTCTGACTGTCAGAAATGGGGAGCAGTTGGTTATTTTATGACTCTGCTATAATGTACTCTGCAACCCCTCAACATAAAACATTTTAAGTATAATCATTGAATAATATTAATTGACCTTTTGGGGTGCTTCCTCCCTGTCATCATAGGTATGAATATTATAAAAAGTTAATGGACATGGACATATACATAGACATATGTAAAGAGTAAGTTTGTAGTGAGGTAGTATTCTTAAATACAAAAGAAATCAAGAAAGATATTTTCCACACATATTTGCAAACTAGCTTATTTTGTGTATTTTCCTGTCCTTAAAAAATTTCTTTTTATTTTGTGTTTATCATGACCCAGGTAGGAGAGGAGGTTGTTGCATAGGCTTTGAAAAATTGAAAGAGAGTTGGGAAGAAGAATGAGAGGCAGAGAAAGAAAAGGCAGTGATGCATGAGTTTCTGGGGTTTGGGAATACAGAAGCAGAGGAAGGGATTCATAAATCAGAGTGAGTTAAGGTGATAGGGAGAGGGAGAAAGAAGGGGGGAGGAGAGAGAGGGAGGGAGGGATGGGAGAGGGAGAGAGAAGAGAAGGGGAGAGAGAAAGAGGGAGTATGTGAGAGGGAGAGAGAAAGAGGGAAGGAGGGATGGGAGAGGGAGAAAGAAGAGGAGAACAGACAGATGGTAGTTAGAAGGCAGACTTTCCTTAAAGTCCTCATTCTGCATCTCTGGGTTGTCATCTCTTGGGTCTTATGCTTTTGGAAAAGGAAGGGAATCAGTCATGTTCCCACCATCTTCCTTGTGGTCTTAAGCTGACAATGATGTCAGTGTTAAAGAATCCTGGTGACAGGAAAAATACTAAATTTCTAGTCTTCCTGACTGTGATATCTTTCCCCAACTCTGGTTTTAAAGAGAGTTTAGTGTTTTTCTGACTATCTATAAAGGCAGAGTGGCAAAATGAATGGAGAATTGGCCTCAGAGTCCAGCAGTCCTGAATTCAAGTCCTGCCTCTGGTGTGTACTGGTGGTGTGACCCCGGAGCAAGTCACTTATCTTCTCATAAACAAAGGCCATACATTACAGAATAGTTGCACATCAGCATTGGTAGAGGGAGTTCCCTCACTAGGAGGTCCATAGATCAGTGATTGTGAACTTTTTGAGGACAAGGATTAGCTTTTGCTTCTTTTTGTATTTCCAGAACTTAGTACATAGTAAGTGGTTAATAAATGTTTATTGCCTTACTGTTTATTAGCTGACTAAAAGCAAAAGCATTTATTAAGCACCAACTGTGTGCCAATGCATTACAAATATTTCCCCATTTGATCCTCACAACAACTCTGCAGAGTTGGTGATATAGAGGTTTAAGTGACTTGCCCAGGTCACAGACCTAGCAAATGTCTGAGGGTGGATTTGAATTCAAGTCTTCCTGGTACCATACCCCTGAACCCACTGTCCCACTTAGCTACCGCTTCCCTAGGATTCTGCCCATCCCCGGAAAAGAACAGAACAAAATTAGAGATGATTTAGTGTCCTGTTTAATTCATTCTCAATCAAGAGAGCATATAGAGCTGAGAGCTGGACTGGGAACTTCCCAAAAATATGCAGCCAGGCTTCATTTGGGTTGCTAATGTAATCACTAGTTTCAGGCTTCCTAACCAAATCTTTCCACAGCCACGTTTGCATCAGGCTGCTGAGCCAAAACACATGGAAAGAATAGCTTTACATGGGTGACTGATACTGTGTTTGTAGTTTAGGCAAACAAGGTGATCCATCCGAAACACCTGTGGAGAAATGTGTTCTTCCATCTGGCAGGGAGGACCCAGAAAGCCTGGCCTCATACTTTGGCAGTGAAGAAAAGCCCTCACTAACCTCAAACACCTGCTACCAGGATCAGGCTCAAGCTTGGAATTTCACCCTTCCTTTTCTTTGTCAAACTCTGTGTATGGCAGTCAGTAAGAGGCTTAAGAAAGCATCACGTAAATGATGGGGCTGGAATGGCTAGAGAACCATAGGGTCTGTTTAGTTCTCGGCGTTTCTCGTGGAACTTGATTGTAGGATTTGCCTTTCATCCTATGTGCTTAATGTATATGCTACAAAGCAATATACTTGACAAGGCAAGACAAAGACATTGTCAAAAGCAGGCACAAATGGGGCCTCTGGCTTCTTTTAAACATAGCCACACATGCACTGGTTCTCCCCCCTCTTTCCTAATTGCTTTTCAAAGAAGAAGGGGAAGGTAGAGGTGAGGATTAATCGTGGGACATCACTGGTATAATGTCATTTATTAAGAAATCTGCTTTCTGTTAAGGTTAGAAGTGCCAAGAAGATTTGGTCAATAGAGCCCTTGGTTCTGGGAATTCAGAAACTGAAATTGTTGATTTTTACCTTGGTTACTGACTTGGTGGACAAGTAATTTAACTTTTCTGCCTTGGCTCCTAAAGTGTAAAATGGCTGTTTTACCTGGTCTGAATTTTGTGGAAATATTATAGGAATACCACTTCATCAAACTTTAGGGTCCAATATCCTTAACACATTACTTAAGTAGTATGAAGCACTTAATTCCCTAACAATATCATGGCTGACACTGGCACAGAAAAATCATTGGTTGTGTTTGTTTCATGCAGGGCTTGGGGCAGTTACCCTTTCACAATGGGCAATCGCCATATAACCAGCTACTACAACTGAGGATATTGAAAATTAAGATTGATTCCTGTGGCAACGTGATAATAACAACACCTGTCTCCCACTCCCAAGGTTATTGTGAGGATAAATAATATTTGTAAAGCTCTTAGCACAGTGCCTGGCACATAGTAGGTGCTATCTAAATGCTAGCTGTTATTGTTAATAATAATTATCAATAATAATAATGGCAAAAGCTGTTTCTTACTAGCTCTAAGGTTCTTAGCTGAACCAAATGGTCAGTCATCGTCCATAGAACAGCATGCCCTAGGTAGCACTGTTTCTCAGTACTTTGTGTGGCATCAGGGCCAATCTGGTACATTGCTACGTGGCACAACTCCAACTTTTGACCTGGTCTTAACAATGTAGGGTATTTTCAGGGGACTAGCACTCGAGTCCTTGGCCAACACCAGCGTGATTCTTGGTCTGTATTGCTTTTCTTGGCCACCATCTCTCCGCCAGACTGAGGCAGAGAAGGTTGATTCAGTGAAGTGATATTTGTGTACATTAATGGTAAGCTGTCTGCTGGAAATCCCAGACTTTCAGCTATCATGCTGTTTGCTTGTAATCGAGCTCTTGGGTTGTTAGATAGAGTTTTTACTCTTTTATGTCTCACTATGATTTTGCTGTTAATGAAGCCTTCAGAGCAGAGTATCTGCTTCTGCATTAGTCTGCCTGGATGGTTGTGGATGCTGAATTTTTACTTGTTTAGTGCTGCTACTCATCTCTGGAAAACAGTGTCTAACTAGGCACTGGTCAGAAAATGTCAGTTGATTGTTTTCAATAAAAACTTGAAACTTTACCCTGTATAAGGTCTTTGAACTTCTCAGTAGCCACCCACTTCAAAGGCAAAAAGTTTAGTTTGTATATGTGGGGGGTTGACAGTCCTGCTGTCATTCAAACCTCTTGGCCAGTCCTTGTGGTTGCCGGTGACTGTCACTTTCTTGGTTGAAGACTGTTCCTATGTCTTTTTTTTGTTTGTTTTTTTTTGTTTTTTGTTTTTTGGAGGAGGAAAGGCAGGGCAATTGGGGTTAAGTGATTAGTAAGTGTTAAGCATCTGAGGCCAGATTTGAACTCAAGTCCTCCTGACTCCAGAGCTAGTACTCTATTCACTGCACCACCTAGCCATCCGCCCTATGTCTTCTAAAATGGCATCCATAAGCGTGACAGAAGACTTTCTTATGTTTGTATTGGCCAACAGCAAGTGTGAGGCAGTTGACCAAGTCTTTAAATGTTTGTTCTCATTTGTCTGTCTAACTCTCTGTCCGTCTCTCTCTCTGTTTCCATCTCCCTGAGGCTTGGTGGAGTTTAAGACAACTTTGAATTTATTGCCCTATTGTTTTTGTGTCTCTTTTGTCACATACACTCTATCAAGTAAGGTTGTTCAGTGACCTAGCGGCATAGTTTCTCATAGATTTTTGATAAAAACCAACAAATACGAAAAAAAATAGTTACACTATAGGGCTGAAAGCACTATGTATGTAAATGTGTATTGCTTTGTCATGACCATTCTGTCTCTCACAGTGTAATGAAACTGCCTACCAAAAAGTGCTGCCTTCTTAGAGTGAGTGCTCCCACTCTAATGCGAGTAGGTGGCTTTTCAATAATTTACAAGGAAGTCATGGGTGTTTGGGGTTTTTTTTGCATTGCTTTTAAGAGCATCTTTAGATAACTGTGGGGAGTCACTTCCCAAACTGGAGAATGGAGACCTGCACATCATTTGGGATTATTCATTTTGTTAAAGTTTTATTTGAATCTTCTTTTAAGTGACTCCTTGGTTATTAGCAGTGTAAGACATTATTACTCCATAGTCTCTCCTTTATTTAATACAGGCATCATTTATTGTGCTGTCCTGTATAAGAGCCGGCTAGTCTTCCTTTTGTTATCTGTGATGGACAGTTTTTGAATTTAGCAATATCATAACTGATCGTAATTGTCAGATGCAAAGGAGTGGAAGGACACATACGAGGAAGTAAGAGAAAGGATGGAGAATTCCAGAATAAATGCCTTTCTCCAAATCAGTGTGAAATTGCAGCTAAAGCAGACGAATTTTCTTCTTAATACTCTTCACTTATATATTCTTTTTTTCATCAGCTAAGCATACTGTAAAACTCCTTAGTTAGATGTTTGTCTATTGTAATTTACATTTAAACTAATTTACAACTCCCTGCTGACAGAGAGTCTGAATTAAAACAAAAGAAGATTCTGAATTTCAGAAAACTGCATGATATATTGAATGTAGATGAAAGATTTTTTTATTACTTCCTGGCAACTGAAATGCTAAACGTAGGCATGTTTAATAAGGTAAATAGGGGGCTCTGTACTTCCAGCCTGTGCTCCTGTGACAAGCCATTGTGAGTGAAATAAATGTCTGGGAGTTAAGTGCTTGCTCCAGGGAGGTTATTAACCTTTACAGGATACAATCAGAGACCTGGGATCACAGCACCCTACCACTTAACTTCACCAGGATGAACCTTTTAAACCTAAGGTATTTTTGGCCTCTGAAATACCAATGTTTATTTAAGTTTTTAAATTCCAACCAAAACATTTCACAAGGAAGATCAGTTCTTCCTGCCAAATATGGCTTTTAGTGTTGTAAAGCCACTGAATGTGATTGAAACCAACTGTTCCACAGCATATCAGACTTCTGTTTATCTATGTGTGCAGTTCAATGGGTCAGCAAAAGACAAAATAAATTAGTCCTAAAAGGAAAGAAATTTCCATGTAAGTAATATAAATTAGGATTCTCTCTCTCTCTCTCTCTCTCTCTCTCTCTCTCTCTCTCTCTCTCTCTCTCTCTCTCTCTCTCTCTCTCTCTCTCTCTCTCTCTCTTTCTCTTTTTCTCTCTTTCCCTCTCCTACCCACTCTCAAGCCAAATCAAGGTGTTTTGAAAACATATTGTAAGGTATTTTTAGTTGAGTGTGGGAACTTTTACTAGATGAGAGGAGAGTCCCTTGAAGCACCTATGGGGAAAACAGTTGTTTAAAAAGTACCTTTAAAATATAACCCAAGTACAAGCAGCTAGTTCCCCTCTGATCTGTTTAATTATTGACTTTCTGTTGGATGTCTTCTGCCTTTCACTTCATCATTGTCCCTGTCTTACATCCCCTCAGATTTTTCCCTTCTAAATTACATGTTCATTAGGGTAATTACATTGCAGTGAGTTCTCCTTATTTCAATCTTCATTAAACTTTAGGGCTCAATACCAGCACTCAGTTGCAAAGACTCCATTGGAGTTATGGGATCACTTAATTTTATGTAATGTGTTAAATTTTCAAAAATGAAACTTTGACAACACATCGGCACCCAGAGTCCCACTGCTCCAGAGGCCTGTGCTGTTCCCCATTCCCCATAGCCTTGTTGAAATTCCTATTCCATCTTTTATACTTTTCATTATCTCGCTCCCCTGCACCTCTGCCAAATTCAATTCTTGCTACTCTCATCACTGAGAGAGAAAGGCGGTGAGATAACAAATCTGTATTCAGCTAGCACAGAAAATAAATTCCTGTTCTGTTAACCCCTATTTCCTCAAGGGTTTTGGAAGTTTTAAAGTAGGTTGGCCAAAGAGCCCAGGTAAAGTTAGAGAAAAGTGTAAACCTTGGGGTTTTAAGGTAAGGCATATGAGCCAAGCCTGACACTGCAGTCACAGGGCTGATAGGCTCAGCACTGTGTGAACTATACAGGTGAAAACATTATCCCCGTGCAATGAACAGTTTAAGATAGGGGGGAAAGTTCTCTAGATTTTCTCATCATGTACTTTTGTCTAAGATGGAGTACATAGTTAGAATTGGATATTTTGGAAGCCAGGAGAAATCCAGCTGAGGACAACACATTCCAATTTCATATTTCCCATCCAGGTACTGTGTGCATACTCTGTTGGAACCCAGTTTTATGGTGCCAGAGTAATGCTTTCTTCTTCTACATTTTAGACTTTCAGTGTGCATAATTACTTATTATATTAGGAACTGTCACCTCCACTGGCCTCTTCAACAGAATTCTTCGTTACTCATGAAATGCCATCTTTTAAACTTTCTCTTGTTGCTGCTGCTGTTACAGGTAGTTCCAGTAAGATGGCCTGGCCTAATTTCTGGTGAGATTTTCTGGTTAAAAGATCTGCCTTGCTCTCTTATCCTCATCGTCCCTGCCACCAGAGTACTTTTGCCCCCTCAACGTTTGGTGTGCCTGAATTTTGATTTCCTGGCGCAGGTCTTGTGGCTGCCCACACTCGTGATGATTTTGCAGAGATAACTTTTGTTACTCATGCCTGAGGTATCAGGGCCAGAAGCAGCTCTGTCAGCCATAGAAATCTACACAGTTCTAGACAGTAAATAGTGTTAACAACAAATACTGGTAGCCATGCCCTCATCTATTTCATTTCTTTTTCCTTCAGTGACTCCAAGTGTTTTAGGCAGTGAAAACAAAAAGCTTACTGTTCACCTTCTGATCACTCAGTCATTCAACTAGCGTTTATCAAGTGCCTATAGTTTACTAGGCAGGCACTGTGCTCAGTGCCAGAGGCACAAAGAAAGGCTAATGACTGTCCTTGCTCACAATCTGGTGGGGGAGACGCCATGCAGACAACTATGTGCAAATTAGATAAATTGGAAATGTTTGACAGAAGGAAGGCACTACTAGCATTAGATGTATAGAAGGATTTCAATTGGGATTTGAAGGAAGCCAGGAAGCAAGAGGTATAGGGGGAGTATATTCTGCACATGGGGGATAAATGTCGTGTCTTGTGAATGGAACAGCGAGGAAGCCGACATCCCTGGAAGAACAGGTGGAGGGAGGAGTAAGGTATAAGAAGACTGCACAGGTAGGAAGGAGCCAGCTCATTGAGTGCTGTAAAAGTCACCCCAGAGGTGTGATAGGGAGCCACTGGGCTTTATTGGACAGAGGGGTGATAGAATCAGCCCTGTGCCTTTAGGAAGATCCCTTTGGTGACTGAGCAGAGATGGACTTGAGGAGGGAGAGATGTGAGCCAGAGAGACCAACAGCATCAGGCTGTTGTCCTAGGCCAGCTGTGTAGTGATGAGGGCCCCTGGGAGGAGAGAAGGAAACATGAACATGTGAGAGAGGACTTGGTCAGAGATTGTATATGGGACTGGGGAAGGGTCAAGGGAGGGGTCCTGTCGCTGAGCCTGAGTGATTGGGAGGATGGCAAATGAACCCAATGTGGTTCTGACGGTGTTAGGGGCCACCAAGAGTAACTTAGTGTGGAGGGCAGAGGGATAGGGAGCCAAAGGATCCTCCCTGTGCCATTTATCACTTGTGTGATATTTGAGTGAATCACTCTCTGATTCTCAGCCTCAGTTTTTTCACCTGTAAAAAAAGAGGGTTGGACAGGATGATCTTCTAAGATTCCCTTCAGCTCTAAATCTGACTCTCTGACTTGTCTGCTAGGAATAGTTTCCCCAGTGGCTCGCTTTCAAAAGCGTCTGAAATTCCCATCATTTGGGTCAATCCTGTCAATCATGACATTCTACCTTTAAAGGTTTCTGTTCAAATGTAAACATACTACCTAGGAAGAGTAACCCTTCAAGTCATTTGCTCTCATCTATGACATTTTAAGCTAGCTACTACTTTAGAAAATCAGGGAGCTGGTTTTTGAGTTGTTGAGATATTGAAATAGTGCAAGTTTGATGGAGTAAGGAGAAGTGACTCAAAGTAAGGTATACTTGGGTCCAAATCTTGCCTTCAATGAATATTGGGTATGTGGTCCTGGGCAAATCACTGGGCCTCTCAGTTCTCTAGGCAGCTGCAGAGAGACGTGCCAGGCTGCTCCGATAAAGGTAATCAATCGCCTTGTCCGAGTGCTCTCTGACAGTGAAATCACAGGCCCATTTCCGGTGTCTCTCCATAAGGAAGCAGAAGTCATGCGGACTTAGCAGATAGAACACTGGCCTTGGAGCTGGCAAGACGTGGATTCAAATAATGTTTCTGATATTCTGTGTGGAAAGTTGTAAGTTGTTTGATTTCTTTAATCTTTGGGCCCCTCTCTCAGCTTTACCCCCTGGGTTAGAGTTGGCTGTAAATGAGGCTTCTGTTTTTCAGGCACCACTATTTAAGTTTAATGGGGTGGGGTTGGGGCTTCACACTTGAGGGTTCTAGTCAGCCAGAGAGCAGTATAAGGTCACCTGGCAAAGAGAAGAGAATAATAGTGTTTATTTTTGTTATGTGCTGGGCTCTGTGTTAAGTACTTTTACAAATATTATCTCATTTGATCCGCACAACAACCCTGGGGTATAGGTGCTGCTGTTATCACCATTTTATAACAGAAGAGACAGAGGTTAAATGACTTGCTCAGGGTCATACTACTAGTAAGCATCTGAGGCTGGATTTGAACTCAGGTCTTCCTGACTCCAGTGTGTCACCTTGCTACCGCAGTAGTAGAAGGAGCAGAAAACATAAGGCAGTACCAAAGATAAGTGTTGTCATCTTAGCAATTTCCTTAGAATAAATAAGAAAAGTTAGACTTTCCTGGGCTTGACTGGTACTAGAGTAGGTTTTCTGTGGCCAATGTGCCCATGTCAAAGGCCCTGGGTCCTAAAGTAACCTAAGTCCTCATCTAGATATGGAACAGATATAAACCATAATTTACAATGATTCTCCTCCAAAATCCAAAGGTCCATCTTGGAATGATTTCCCTTGAGTGCCATGGAGTAGATGCTAACATGCTCTGAGATTTCTTTTGTCTGGAATCCCACCTCAAAGGTGATTTGGGGATCTCCCAGAGCTATTTCAGACCTGTGGACCAGGAGACCTTTTCCTCAGTGTTGTTGCAGAGACTTTTACCAGAGGACAGGAGGCACTCAGTGGTCAACATTGTTCTTTGGACACCCATGTGCTGAGAGTTGGAGAGTGGGAAGGAAGGAAGAATCATGCCTCCCTGAGGGCCAACAACATTTCTATCTTCAGGACTCTTTCTTCACATTGACTGTTACCATTTCTTAGAAAAGTTTAACCAGTACAAAACCACTGCCATGAGGAGGCTGAAACAGCTTGAAACCACCTCAGCCAGGAAGTATTTCATCTCCTTGCCAAGCAGAGATGTTCAGAGATTGGAACTTTGTAGGGCTGGGCCAGAGAGTGGCTAGATGCTGTTCAGCATAGTGGAAGATTCCTTCCACTGGCCTCATAGCTGTGAGGAGCAACTTACAGGAGAAACCTCTGTCTTCCAGAGTGTTAATTGGGCTTGGAAAGTTTGCAGACATGTGGTAGAATTTCAAAATTGCAGTTGTGAATTTATGTTGAAATTATATCAACAAGAATGTTTGTGTTGAAATTGTTTCAACATAATTTGTAAGACAAAGATTCTTTGTCTAGGCTCCCCCACCTCTAAGGTGATTCAGGGTGATCCAGAGCTATTTTACGATGCAGAACTGTGGACCAAGAGACCCTTCTTCAGTGCTGTTATGGAGACTTGTACTCCAGGATAGGAGGCACTCAGTGGCCATCATTGTTCTTTGGATGTCATTGAGATGTTTCTCCAACTTTTCAGCATATTGCCTCTGCTCATCCAGTTAAAATTAACTGTTTCATAAGAAGATGCCTGACTGTGCTAGTGGCATCAGCTAGTTAACATTTTAAACACATAATTTGTTTGTTTTTAATTTAGTTTCTGTATTTCTGTTTTGTTTTGTTTTTGCTTTTTGGAGGGCAATTGGGGTTAAGTGACTTGCCCAAAGTCACACGGCTAGTAAGTGTGTCAAGTGTCTGAAGTCGGATTTGAACTCAGGTCCTCCTAACTCCAGGGCTGGTGCTCTACTCACTGTGCCGCCTAGCCACTCTGAGTTTCTGTATTTCTGAAGGCTTTAACTTATTCAATAACCAGATGATAAAAAACTGGAAAAAAATTAAATGATCAAAAGATCTTACTTCTTGACTGACTGTGCCTTTGAAAAGAATTAATATGTTGTTGAACTGGAAGCACTTTGTAGATTAAAAATGAAAAACTTCAGGGCAACTAGTAGCTCAGGGAATGGGGCCCCAGCTCTGGAGCCAGGAAACCTTAGTTCAGACCAAGAGCCTCAGACTCTTACTAGCTATATGACCCTGGGCAAGTCACTTAGCTTCAGTTGCCTCAAAAAAAAAAAAAGAAAGAAAAAGAAAACCTGTTGTGATTTGTTGAAAATGAAATAAAGCTAAGGATCAGGTTTGGAAGTCTGGCCTTCCTCAAAATTTTACTCTGAGAGTTTTTGTAAGTCATGGGTGAAATGGAATTAAAGTATTATTTGATAATGCTGCTGCTGCTACCTTATCTTCTGGAGTGCTGAGAACATAATGGAGCTTTCTTTAAATTATATTCTTCTTAGAAGATTTTTTGGAATATTAGAATTGCAGTACCTTAAGAGGCAGATCTAAGTAGGTAGGTAGGTAGATACATTACATACATACATACATATGTGTGTGTTTGTATCAGGGATGGCTTAGTTATATAGCAAACAGTAGCTAAGTTACCCACATTTGATCAGCAAAAACAATTAGATTCAGACTTATCCAGGTGGCAAATCTCTTGTGGACACAGGTGTAGACCCTGTTTTCCTAATCCTCAGTTCAGAGTAGTTTGTATTAAACAAAAATCTCTAAACCATACAGGATCACTTTTTTCCTCCAAGGCCCTGGACCTTGACTGCTGTTATTGGAACCTTTGTTCCAGTGTTCTTCTGAAACTTTTTATTCATCAAGCTACCCTGAATTCTGCTTTCAGCGCATCAACTCCAAATCGTTCCTATTTCCAGAAAAAAAAAAGTTAGGGGGAATGGGAAAGATATAAAAGTCTGGATTTTCTTACTATTAAGGGCATGGCAGCATAGTAACATCTCTCTGTCTCTTCCTTTTTGTTTTGTTTCCTCTATTTCAGACATGATAGATTGTATTTGTGTTAGCCTGGGTCCTGGTAGAGGGGAGTGTAATGAGGGCTGAAAAGATGGTTATAATCCTATTGAGCAGAATTTACCAAGAAGAGGAAGAGGGCAGGGTTTATTTACAGTGTTGATAGAAAGCAGAGAGGAAGAGCCATCTTCTAGTTTCCCAGATCCCTTGGAGCTTCCCCAGGTTGAGAAACATTGCCTTTAAGGGTTCACTGAAAGGGTAGAGGAATGGAACTAGGAATATCTGATGTTACTGATTTTATTTTGTTGTGGCTGGGGACTGAATGAATTGTACTTTAGGAAAATGTCTACTTTTTTCTTTTCTCTTTTATAAAGAAAATACCCTTGTAGGGTTAGCTAGTTAGGCACCCAAGAATCCATAAAAATCATAGATTTGTTAACATCATCAACATGTTCATTTTTTTCAGCTCCATGTTCATGCATGTCTTTTAACCCGGAAACAAGAAGACTGTCGATAGGTCTAGACAATGGTACAATCTCAGTAAGTACATATAAATAAGATTTCTAGTTGCACTACTTCCCTTCCTGTGAAGTATATATTATATATATTTATTGTTATGGGAATTATTTATTAGGGTTTTTTTCCTTAAAATTAGCAGATTAATTTTCCTGCTTACGAAAATGGAAATTGCAGTGTAGCAAATTGTAGTTCAGAAGGGTATTATGTGTGTCGGCTGAGTTGTAATCAGTCTTTCTTTAAATGCTGGCTAGGTTTCAACTTGACTTACTCACCATGTACATGCTAGTTAGGATTAGGGGCATTATTAGGCAAATGAGTGAACTGCATGAATCTGTATATTAGTTAGAGCAAGCTGTGAGTCTAGCAGCTTTGATCAGATTGTTAATCATGGTGTCATGAGCTTCTCCCCACCAGCAATTGCATGTAAGGCAAATTTCTCCCTTAGATCTGCATGTCTGATCTTGACTTTGATACTCTGGGTTCTCCCCCTTTCCCTCCTTCTTTCTGCTCCTCTTTGCCTCTCAACTCCCTAAGGCATGTGAGTAGACAACTGTTTGCATAGAAATCACAGAAACTTGGTCTGTCAGCTCAATCCAGGAGGAATATTTGGCTTGTTGTTTATAGGTTTTGTGGAAACTGTTTTAAAAATTGCTTATCTTATGCATCTGTGAAAGTGTACCACGTAGCTAAACTCCAGCCCAGCTATGTTAAAAGATACGTAGTAAATATAGATACGTAATAAAAATATTTGATTCAGTACTCAGAACAACATGCAATTGCAAGAGTCTTTAGAAAATTGGGAATACTCCCTTGATTTTGTTGATGCGCTAGGATATATCTCAACAATCAACGGATATTTGAAGTTATGTAGGATGGGTTCTTTGGGTGTTGTAAAGATCATCAGTCTATCTTTAAGAAGCTTATATAACTAAGATATTTTCAAAGCTCAACTATTGATGACACAAATCTTTGTCTCTTTCAAGTCTCTACAGGACAATTTTTTCCCCTAAAGACAGCGACAGTAATTGGATTCTTGAACAGAAATGCTGACTAAAAAGGAAACATAAAAAAAGGAGTGAATTCAGCATGAGACTGTGTAGTCTTTAAAACACTTTCATAGTGATTACTGTCAAAGAAAGGACTGGGTGTATATAAACATATAGATGCATTCTTTCTACCATCCAAGCCAATATAGAAGGATGTGAATTGCTGATGAAATGAACATTGAAAGCAAAGAAAGTCAGCAGAATTGTTAATGGAGAGACATTCTTAAGTAAAAATGGAGAAAACTTAATAGACTTTTTTTTTAAGTGGCGCTTAATGTGTTGCTGTAAGCAGATTGCTCTTACTATACATAACAAGACCTCAATCAATTGATTTTGATCTGTTAGTCTTTAAGACAAGCAGGTCACTCACCAACTGGAAGCCCTGATTAATCAATCAACAAGTATTAAGCTCCTACTGCATGCCAAGTCCATTGCTAAGTACTTAGAGATACAAAGACAAAAACAAAACTATTCCTACCCTCAACCTGCTTACATTCATTCTGTCATGGGAGAAAACTTGCACCTATATAAGTAAGTACAAAACAAATACTTAATGAGAGAGGGAAGATGAAAGGCTGTGTATTGTGAACAGCCAGAAAGGCTGGTCTGGCCAGACCAGGGGTGGGGAACCTGCAGTCTTGAGGTCACATGTGGCTCTCTAGGTCCTTAAGTGCAGCCCTTTGACTGAATCCAGACTTCACAGGACAAATCCCCTTAATAAAAGGATTTGTTCTGTACAACTTGGACTTAGTAAAAATGCACCCAAAGATCTAGAAGGCCACTTGTGACCTTAAGACTGCAGGTTCCCCACCCCTAGGCTAGACCCAAAAGTACATGAAGAAGAGTAGTGTGTAAAAAGACTCAAGAGGTAGAGTGCATCCTTCCTTGTAGCGTGTCAGCATTTTCAGTAACACTTTGGAAGTAGGAGTATGGTGCCAAATCTGCTCCCATTCCCTTCAAAGAAATGGAGACTAGCCCTTCAGAAGAAGGTCTGGGACACCTCTGGCTCCTTTAGCAGAATTTCACCTAAAAATATCTTGTTTGTGTTGAAGAATTGATATCACCACACCTTTTTTCAACTATGTAATTATAATATGAATTAAAAAACACGAGGGGGCTGGCCCATTGTCTTAAGTTTCATATTTTGTTTCTATTCAGTAATTATTAGGCACCTACAATGTCAGGTTCTGGGGGCATAGATAGCGCTCACAATAAAACGTCTGCTCTCTGGGAGTTTAACTTTCTAAGAGATCTGCACGTATTGGGGAGATGTAGAAGAGGAGAGATTCTTTGTAAAGGGAATTTGTACTCTGTTCTATAAATATGGTACATAGGTATTAGAGGTAAATAATCACACTCCTTATTTCATTTAAAACAAAGAAATTAGAACAATTCTTCCCTCTAAACAAAGGAAGGGCTTACATGACGTCAATTTCCATTCACTATTTATTTTTTTTTACTCTTTGAACAGCTGTGTGTGTTTGAATAGATCAAGAGAACCCCAGTAGTTTGTGTATCTAATCTGCCCATATCTGCTATGATTTTTTAGATAGTTTTCAGGCTCTGTTAAGGGTAAGCTTTAAATTATTCTGGGGCTTATTATAAACTTCCAGGATTGTCTGTTTTTGTGACCTGCATTCTTGGCCTTTTCACTGCTAATGAGAACCTCTGCCAGCTCCTCAAAGTAGAAAAAAGACAGGAATAAAAAGCCAAAACTATTTTTTATCATTCCTGGTGTAGGGTTTGATAAGAGGAGTTGAGCCATTTTAAATAAAGATTGCTGTATATGTGGATTTAATCCATTTGTGTTAATATTCTTGTGTGCAATTACTAGAAAGTTATTTGTCATAAGAATATATTTAGATCTGCCAAAATTTACTAATATATCTTTGTCCTTCCTCAAAAACCTTTTCTAGAATTGGGTAACTTTTCAAAGGGAGGCAAGTTTTTCAGGCAACTTATCCTGTCTTTAGCTGATTTCACATTCAGCAGTCTTCTCAGAATCTTTTACTACTGAAAGCTTTCAATAGTTCATTTTCAGGTCAGAGCATTTTCTATTTGTAGCATGTATTTTAGGCAGCCTAATGATTAGCGTGTTACTGAGTGCCCACTCTGTACAGGACTGTTGCCAGGGTTTCTTGGGGGCACTTTATTTATTTATTCATTCACTTATTTATTCACCTATTCACTTATTCACTTATTTATTTATTTATTATTTATCTATCCATTCATTTATTCATTCATTCATTCATTTATTTATTTAGCTTATTTATTTATTTATTTATGATTATTTTATTTATTTCCTTGTTTACATCATTCATTTCCATGAGATTTTGAGTTACAAATTTTCTCCCTGTCTTTCCCCTACCCACAACCCCACAACAGTGATTCCACTGTAAGGCCCCTCCCCCGATCTGCTCTCCTAGGTCCTCCTCCGTTGCCTCTTGGGGCATTTTAAAAAGAAGGTTGCTGCTTTTCTAGGTTAACTATTTATTTAGTCTATGCAACTACTTAACTTTTCACATGTTCTTGCCACGTCTCCCAGTCAGGCTTCAAGTTATATTGTAGCCCTTAAACTGTTTTCATGGCATTCACTGTCAGAGAAACTGGTTTTCCCTATCTTTAAGTTTTATGTACTAATTGGACAGACAAGGCAGGAACATATGTAGAGTTAGAGAGTAGTGAACATTGACATCAGATGCACAAGGTGTCATATAACAGCCCATGATTAAATGTCTAATGAGTAGTGGTAATAATAATAATGACAGCCCATATTTATCCAAGATTTTTTGATTTGCCAAGCACCTTCCTTGCATATAATAATCCGGTGAGCCAGGCGATTTAGTGGATATTTATCTCCACTGTACAGATGAGGATTCTTCATTCTTTGTTAGCCCCATGTCTTCTGCTGGAACCTTCATTTTGTGAAGGAGGAACAGGTCAGCTTGCTTGAGGTCTTGAGGTCCTTGGCTGATTTTCCAGACTTCAGAATCATCCTCTCATCCATGTACTTAAGTCCACCCCCACACTCTTTCTATCTCTTAGTTCCTCCCTTTTTTATTATCTTCCCCCATTAAAATGTAAGCTCCTTGAGGACAGACATTTTTAAAAACTGCATGTACATCCTCAGTGCGTAGCGTTTGTCATGTAGTAATACAGTGAATTTTTTGTTTGTTTGGTTGTTATTTTTTTTTAGGGCAGTTGGGGTTAAGTGACTTGCCCAAGGTCACACGGCTAGTTTTTTGTGTTAAGTGTCTGAGGCTGGATTTGAACTCAGGTATTCCTGACTCCAGGGCCGGTGCTCTATTCACTGCGCCACCTAGCCGCCCCCCAATGAATTTTAATAAATGCCTGTTTCCTTCCTTCCTAATGGACTTTTAGACTTTTATCCTTTTTTCCTGGGAGCAATGAGGAGCTACTGAAAATTTAAAGAAGGAAAGTGACATTAAACCAGTGCTTTATGGTGATTAATTGGCAGCTAACAAGTAAAATGAACTGGAAAGAGAGGAACAAAAAGAAAGGAGAATAATTTGAAGCTGTTGTAATCTGGTTGTAGTCTGAATTTGTGATGGAAAGAGGAATGTGGAACTAGATATAAACTAGATACACTTGCAAGAAATACTAGAATGAAAGAATCTTCCCAACTTGGTGGGATAGGCAGTAATACAGAAGTTATAAAAAAATAGATTTTGAGTCTGAATGATTAGAAGAACAGTGTTTACCATTCATTTTTTTTTTTAAACAGCCTCTTTGAGGGTAGAAAATTATGGATTTGGTTTTAGATGAGTTTGAAGTAACAACAAGACAGTCAAGTAGAAATTTCCAACTGGTGTGTGTGTGTGTGTGTGTGTGTGTTTGAATGTATGAGCACACATGCAATAATAGTGAAGTCATAGCAGTAGATGATGTCTCTAGAAGAGACTGTGTATAGAGAGTGGAACCAGAGGATCAAGAACTGATCCTTTGGGGAAAGGCAATAGGTAAAAGAAACTGTTAAAAAAAATTAGTGGCAGAGATAGAGGAGTAGGAAGAGGTTCAGAATAGTATAATGTCATTTGTAACAATGAAAATACATCCTGCATATCAGATTATAATTCATAACAGTAGCAAAATTACAGTTATGAAGTAGCAACAAAAATAATATTATGGTTGGGGGTCACCACAACATGAGGAACTATATTAAAGGGTCTCAGCATTAGGAAAGTTGAGAACCACTGCTTTAGTGGAACAATGAAAAACAATGAAATAAAAAAAGCTAATGTATAAATTCCATCTTTGAAAGGATACAGGTATTAGTTGAACTAAAATTAATACCTATATCCTAAGTGCCCATACCAGACTATAGCCAAATTGGACTCTCTGTTAATCATTCTCCATTATTGTTGTGTCGCAGGGAAATGGGAGCAACATTGATTAAGTTCATCATTGTATATGGGCATGGTCCATGGTGCCCCAAAGCAATGACAATAGTAGTATCAAAGATCATGGATCATCATGACAGATATAGTCATAATGAAAAAGTTTGAAATATCACAAGAATTATCAAAATGTGACACTAGTAGAGACACTAGGAGAGTACATGCTGTGGGCAAAATGACACTGATAGACTTGCTCGATACAGAGCTGCTCCAAATTAAAATAAAAAAGCCCATGATATCTGTGAAGAATAATAAAACAAGGTATGCCTGTATTGGATTTGGACTCTGAGCACCTCATTTCAAATCCTGGGTCTGCTATTAACTTAGCTGTGTGACCTGGCCCAAACGCTTCATTTCTAGGCCTGTTGTTCCTATCTGTTGAACGAAGAGACCAGGGAAGATGTCATTCTTAATCTAATGATTCTATGAACCTGTTTTACCTAGTAGATTGATATTAAAACATATATGAGAAATAGTTCTATGTGTAGATTTTAGCAATTATCATTAAATTTTATAAGCTTTTTCTTTAGTACATTTTCATTTGACATGGAGGAAACTTTAGGGGGATGTTTAAGTTCATTAGAATAAATCACACAATTGAGAAAATACCCAATACCCTGATAATGAAAAACACAACCTTGCTTTTCCATCAGGGGCAGTTTCATCTTTTGTTTTGATATCAACTATATTTCCTAGTGTGTAACCGTCCCTTATAACACAAGAGAAAAAAAAAAGCGATTCAATAAAACTAACTTACATCAAAAGACATTTGCCATTATATTCAGTGTTCCACACTCATAGGCCCCTCTTCTCTACAAATAAGGGAGGTAGCTTTTCATCTCTTCTTTGAGGTGAAGCTTGGTCAGTATACAATCTGACAGCATCCAAGTCTAATTGTTGTGGTCATGTCTGTTGTTTTCCCTGATTCTATTTACTTCAGTTTGTGTCTTCATCAGTTTATGTCTTCCCATTATTGTCAATATTCATTATATTTAGTCATCATTTCTTACAGTGCAGCAATATTCCATTACATTTATATTACCACAACTTCTTTAGCCATTCTCCAGTGCATGAGCATCTATTCTAGTTCCTTGTTGGTTATAAATATTCTTTTGTGTATGAGTGCATTGCTTTTTGCACTGCCCTCCTTGAGGTACATGTCTAGCAGTGTGATCTCCAGTTCAAAGACAATGGACATTTAAATCACTTTTTTCTGCACGTTTCCAAATTCTAACAGACAGTTTTTTAGGTCCTAATGATTGCCTGTTTTGGAATAAAAAGCAGGACTTCAGGACAGAGTCAGAGATTCAGAACTTTACCGAATAGGGAGAGTACATTTGAATCAGTAAACATTTATGGTGTCTTCTTTGTTCCAGACACTGTGATAAGCAAGCTCCAAGGATCCAAATACACAAAGGGAAGAGAATCCCTGACCTCGGGACGCTTGCAATATAGTGGGAGAAAACACACAAAAGGAGCCCCCCAAAATGGGAGGAGGAAAAGTCAGTTTGTTGTTGCTCTTCAGTTGTGTCTGGCTCTTTAGTATCTCATTTGGGGTTTTCTTAGCAAAAGATACTGGAGTGGTTTGCCATTTTCTTCTCCAGTTCATTTTTACAGATGAGGAAGTGATTTGCCTAGGGTCACATGGAAAGTAAGTATCTGAGGCCAGACTTGAACTCAGGAACATGAATCTTCATGACTCTAGGTTTGGCATGCTGTTTATTGCTCCACCTAGCTGCCCCTGGAAAAGTCATAGAAATCCCAAAGTAGTGAAGCTGGTTGAGAAATGAGGTGGTCTCGGCTGAGACTCCTTAAATGGAGGTTTGGAGTTCATGGCCCCACTCTCCATTGAGAGAGGCAGAGGGTAGTGGTAGTGATGAAGTAGAGCATCTAGGCTGATGGGATCTTGTAGGTTACTCCAATAATGAGTTTCCCAGGGCTTGATGAAAGGTCAGAGAAGTCTCTCAGTATTTTTTTTTTGCATCAATCAAAATTTATCTCTTTGAAATTTCCATCCATTTGTTCCTAGTTTAACCTTCTGTGTCCAAGCAAAGAAAGTCTAATCCCTCTTCCAAATGTCATCCATTCAAATACTTGAAAACAACAAATATATCTTATCTAAATCCTCAATTCCTCCTACTGATCCTCTAATAGTATACATTCAAGTCCTTCATTCTTTTTTTTTTTTGACATATTTCCACATGTGTCATGTTGTGAAAGAAGAATCAGAACAGAAGAGAAAAACCATGAGAAAGGAAAAAAAAGAGAGAAAATACTATGCTTCAATATGCATCCAGACTCTATAGTTCTTTCTCATCATGAGTCTTTTGGAATTGTCTTAGATCATTGTATTGCTGAGAAGAGCTAAGTTTAACAAAGTTGTTCATTGCAAAATATTTCTGTTCCTCTCTACAATGTTCTCCTGGTTCTGCTTACTTCAGTCAGCATCAGTTCATACAAGTCTTTCCAGATTTTTCTGAAATCCACCTTCTTACCATTTCTTATGGAACAATAATATTCCATTGCATTCATAGACCACAACTTGTTCCCCAATTGATGGGCATCCCCTCAATTTCCAATTCTTGGTCACCACAGAAAGAGCTGCTATAAATATTTTTGTACGTGTGGGTCCTTTTCCCTTTTTTATGATCTTTTTTGGATGTAGATGTAGTAGTGGTATTGCTGAATCAAAGGGCATGCAGTTTTATAGCCCTTTAGGCATAGTTCCAAATTGCTTTCTAGAATGATTAGATCTATTCACAACTCCACCAACCCACCAACAATGCATTAGTGTTCCAATTTTCCCACAACTTCTCCAACATTTATCACTTTTTTTGTTTTGTCATGTTAGCCAATCTGATAGGTGTGACGTGGAACCTCAGAGTTGTTTTAATCTGCCGTTCTCTAATCAATAGTGATTTAGAGCTTTTTAAAATATAACTATAGATAGCTTTAAATTCTTCTTCTGAAAGCTGTTTCTATGCTTTGACCATTTATCACTTGGGGAATGGGAAGTCCCACAGTTTTGCCACAAGGCCCTTCAGTGGTCTTGAATTAAAATCCCACCAATTGTGGACTCTTTCAAGGATTCTACCTCCTACTTGCTTGCGTTTTAGTCTGACAAGCTCATCATTTCAATAAACATTTGTCCAGTGCCTACTATAATCATGGTATTATGCTAGGGGATAGGGATAAAAATAGAAGAAAAAAAAGTTCCTGCCTTCAAGAAGCTTATACCCTATTAAGGAATTAAAGACTAGTTCACAGGTTTAACACAGGTTTAACTTAGACTGTGCCAGGTGCAGGGGAGCAGTGGGAGAGATTTGAGCCAGAGAGAATCACTTGTAGCCAGGGGGAATCAAGGAAAACTTCATTGAGCCCCTTGATCTGGACTTTGAAAAGAACTAGTTTTCAGTAGGAGATTGGGGAGGGAGTCCTTTGGTAGGAAAGGGGGGGGTGGCACGGATAGCATGTGCAAATGAATAGAAAAGATTGGGAGATTATTTATACACACACACACATATATGTGCACGTTTCAATTAAAACTAAATTTCATTAGCTTTTTGGGGATATGTTGTATAGTGAGTGGAATGAGTACTGGATTTGGAATCGGATGAGCTGTTTTGATACCAGTAAGTAGTCAGAGCCTAACTAGAACATAGAGATAGAGACACAAGAAAAGTTGATGCCATCTAAGTCTGTAAAGAGAGGTCAGAGTTAGATTGTGGGGACCCTGGAGAGCCAGGCTAAGAAACTGTATTTGATTCATAATCAGTAGGAAGCCATGGAAGAGTTTTTGAAAATAGAAGGGAAAGAACACGATCAGAACTTTTAGAAAGATTGCTTTGGCAACTGTGTAACAAATTTTGGGGGATGAATCTCTGAAAAAGGAGACTAATTAAGAGGATATTGCTGTAGTCTAGAGAAGAAGTAGGGGAAAAAAAGACCTAAGTATTTAGAGTTGAAGAAAGGGCATGGATGAGAGAATAGACAGGACATGGCTATTGATGAGATAGAGGTGCATGGGGAGTATGGTGAATATGAGGGGAGATTCAAAGTTGATTGTGGTTTCTAGTTTCAGTTACTGGGGAATGGTGATGCCATTCTATTGAGGTGAAGAGCTCACTCTTTGATGTCTTATATTTGACATGTGATTACACAGTACTCAACCCAGCAAATAGCCGTAAGCTAAACTCAAAGACCTATATGGGTTCAGAGGTGGGAGACTCCCTTTTGGATGGGGAATCAAGGAAGTCTTCGTAGAGAAATTGATGCTTCACCTGTATCTTGAAGGATGTCAAGTATTCCAGTAGACAGATGTGGAGAGGGAAGCAGACAATCTGAGTAATAATGCAAAAAGAGGAAAACATTAGGAAAAAAAGAGGATTTGTTCAGTGAATGACAGGTATTGATTGATTTGGAAGAGACTGTACAGGTCACATGGTCCATTCTCTACATAAAACTTAAAACCCTCAAAAAATAGCCATTCAGTGTTGAAGAAATCACTCAGGCAACACATTCATTTCATTTTTAAATTCCAGAGGGTTAGGAAGTTATTAATTTGATCCTGGAGGCTCCCTATTGATAGATATTGAGTCAAGATCTATATCATCATAATTTCCGTATATTAGTCCTAGTTCTATCCTTTGAGGTCAAAGTATATCTAATCCTCCTTTCCCACAGAAAACCTTGAGATATTTGAAGACTAGGATCACATTTCCCCCTTAGGCTTAACACTAATTATTTCTACTGATTTTCATGACTTGGTTTTAAAGCCATTCACCTTCCTTATCACCTTCCTTTGAACACATTTCAGTTTGTCTTTCCTAAAACATGTGACCCAGAGCTGAACACAATAGTCCAAGTGTGATCCGACCAGTGCAGAGTGCAGTGAACAAGTCTTATTATGAACGCCATATTCCTATTAATACCTAATTTAATTAGCTCTTTTGGCAGTGGTAGAGGGATAGAAGCATAGTCTAGAGTTAGCTTTCAGTTCCATCTCTGCTCCATGATGACCGTGTCTCCTTGGCCAAGTGGATTTACTACCCTGAGCCTCAGTTTCTTCATCAGTAAAACAGGGGGAGAACATTAATATTAAACTATTAAAATAATTAATAGTATAATAACCTCTCAGGGTTATTATGAAGG
This sequence comes from Pseudocheirus occidentalis, assembly GCA_028646575.1. Taxonomy (NCBI): domain Eukaryota; kingdom Metazoa; phylum Chordata; class Mammalia; order Diprotodontia; family Pseudocheiridae; genus Pseudocheirus; species Pseudocheirus occidentalis. The sequence continues at coordinate 77,126,911 of CM053596.1, read as the reverse complement.
TGAATTAAGATATGTACAGCACCTCATAGCTCCAAAAGCACCATTTAAATTACAAGAATTCTTATTGATTCTCTCTTAATTAAAAACTATTTAAAAACAATGAACAAGAAGAGCAATAAAAATAACTCTAATTTATATGGATATATGTTAAAATGATAAAAAAAAAAAAGATTCTCTGACATGTGACTGAATCTGGAAGATCTAAGTTCAAGCCCCATCTCTGACACTTACTAGCTGTGTGATTGTGGATAGGTCACTTAAGCTCTCTGAAGCCAAGACAACTTTCTGAGGCTTATTTATGAAGTTATAGATGGTGCTAAGCTCCATCAGTGGAGGAAACCCTGAACCAGTGAAATCACAGCTTCTTGAAAGAGAGGGGTGGTGTGTGTGTGTGTGTGTGTGTGTGTGTGTGTGTGTGTAAGAGGGAGGGAGGGAGAGGGAGAGGGGAGAGAGAAGACAAAAGAAAATGAAATACACAATGGGTGAAGGAAACAAGAGTACATTACCTGTAATGATTTTATTTTTATTTGAGAAGTGGTACAAAAGACGTAATTGAGTGAGTGTGTGTGTGTGTGTGTGTGTGTATGTATACACATAGCTTGTTTAAAAAAAAGACTTATGTGGTAAGAATGAGTGACAAGAAAAACAAAGTTCTACAGTGGTACCCTTGAGATAGTTTTTGGGAAAAATGTATCATGAAATAGAAAATTATCAATGTGTATGAGCATTTCCACATGTAAACAAGACCAGAAAAATGGGAATTATGCATGAAACCATGAATCTATGACATGTAGTTCCTTACAATGTGTATTAAGTTTAATGTGATATTACCTGTGTTGCCTTGCTTATCTTTGTCCCTCTGTGAAACCTGGCTGTGGTCTTCTATGAATTTTTTTTTGGTATCACTGTTACAATTCCCCTCCCCCTGCTACACACACACACACACACACACACACACACACACCTCCCTTTTAGCAAAAGTATAGTCAAACAAAACCATTTTATATTGTAATGGTTATGTCTGGAAACACGCAGCTACTTCTACACTGTTTTCTCTCCACCAAGATTTGGAAACACTACTTCACCCTCAGGCCTCTGGGGCTGTGATGAGTCATTGCCTCCCTCCGAGCTCTACAGTCTTTCCAGATAGTTTTTGCTTACAATGTTGTGGTCAGTATTTAAATTGTCCTCATGGTATCAGTTCCTACCAGTCTTGCTAGGTTCTTCTGAATCTGTGCCTTTCACCATTTCCTATGAATTCTTGTGTTTTACACAAGGATATTTTGAAACATTTTGTGAAATTCCTTCCTGTAACCCAAGCACTTCTTGTGTATAGCCTTTTCCTAATTCAGGCGCATCTGACTCTTTATGACCTCATTTGGGGTTTTCTCCGCAAAGATCCTGAAGGGGTTTGCCATTTCTTTCTCAATGTTTTTTTTTTCTCCTTTCCACCCTTTTCCATTCACTGGAGGGGAAAAAAAATAGAAACACAGAATTCCTGTATTGTATAAGCAGAGTTGAGCAAAACAAATTCCTATGTTGGTCATGTCTAAAAATATATTTCTTATGCTGCCTGGTAGTCCAATCTTCTCTCTGTCAAAGACCTTTCCTTAAACCCAATTGACTCTGAAGCTCATAGATTGGACCACAATAGGTCTCTGCCCTCCTAGCACAGAGTGAATGTAAGTAGTAAATAGTAACTTTTTCTTTTGGCCAAGAACCCTGAGGGTCTTCCTTCCCAGCTTGATTATTATTATTATTATTATTTTTTTAAAGTTAAATGGGCCATCCCTTGACTTGGTTCTTAAAGAGGCCTATTCCCTGAATGGCCAGTACCCCACTCAAAGTAAGAACCTGAAAAGGCTTTAGCCTAAAAGCCAGGTTCTCCCAGTGCATCCTGGGCCATCTCTAGTCATCCTGATGAATATTTGGCCACTGGACCCAGATGGCTCTGGAGGAGAAAGTGAGACTGGTGACCTTGTATAGCCCTCCCTCACTCAAATCAAAGTCAACTGCAAGTCATGCCATCATTTCCCTGATGTGATGGTCCTCTTCCTCTTTGAGAAGGAAGGACAAACACAACAAGAACCTGTCATTAGGTGTGGGCAGTTTTTTCTTCATCAGTCCTCTGGAATTCTGGTTGATCATTGGAGTTTTAAGTCTTTCAGAAATGTTCATTTTTAGAACATTGGTTGATATTTAAGTAGAAATTGCTCTTCCAGTTTTGCTCATTTGACTGCATCAGTCTTTCCACATCTCTTTGAAATCTTTTTTCTTTCTTTTTTTTTTTTTTTTTTTTTTTTTTTTTTGCTTTTTTTCTGGAGGGATGATGGCAGGGCAATTGGGATTAAGTGACTTGCCCGAGGTCACACAGCTAGTAAGTGTTAAGTGTCTGAGCTGAGGCTGGATTTGAACGCAGGTCCTCCTGACTCCAGGGCTGGTGCTGTCTATTCACTACACCAGCCAGCCTCCCTTTTTTCCTCCTTTCTTACAGCACAGTAGTATTCCATTCCATTCCCATTCCCCCTTAGCTCCCAGGCTGTTTTGCCTGAGAGGCTGTAAATATTTTTGTACTTAAGAGGACTTTCTCCTCTTTTGTTGATCTCTCCTGTGTAGACCTAGCAGTGGTATAGTAACTTTTTGTGCATAACTCGAAATCACTTTCCATTCACAGCTCCAGTGCCATCACTGGCATCATTGTGCCTGCTTTTCTCCAGTCTTAGAAACATCAACTTTTCTTGCTCCCTCCCGGGAAGCAGGTATCCGTTAGCTAATGTCCATTGATTCAAGCCGGTCATATGGTAGGAAGATGTTTTTAATCAGGAGTGCGGTAACTAAGGTTGTCATCCAGACTCTGCCATTAACGAGAAGTGTGACTTTGTTCAGTCATTGCCCTTCTATAGGCATCACTTTGCTCATCTTTAAAATGAAAAGGTTCGTCTCCAAGGCCTCTTTCAGCTCTAAAATTCTAGGAAATCCAATGCTTAAGCATCTAACACCACCACTTTCCACAAATAAGAACAGTGGTTAGCCGCCATGACAATGAACTTGAATCTTATGGCAGCAGCTGAGTATAATTTCCTCTTTTCAGGAGGCAGTTTCATTGTTCAGATTGTTTTTTTCAAAAGTTTTTTAACACTGTGTCTGCTTAAAAAAATAAGTACTAGCAACTAGTCATTGTGTGCTGGTCTCTCACATTATTTGTTTTGGAATATACCCGAATTTTTACTGTTTAGAAATGTAATTTAAAATATGCTGCCTCTTTCATTGACTAATGGAGACAGAACCACATCATGATGTGAAAAGCCCAGGGGGGAAGGCGGTGTGGAAGGAGGGGAGGGGACAGGGAAGGAAGGAGGAAAAAACTGCTTGGCATAGTTTCTATGGAAATTGGGTAGGCGGACAGACAGATAGATAGATAATGCTTATTTACACACACCTTTTCTCCCTGATAGAATGTAAATGCCAAGAAAGCACTGACTGCTTTGTCTTTGTATTCTCAGTGTCTGGCACATGATAGATAAATGCTTATTGATTGATTAATATAGTTAACAAGGACCAAAGTAGAATAGTAGCAAAATGAATAAACAGGATGAGACAGAGGAGGAGTAGGAATCTAGGCTACTTGGCACTTGAAAGGGCATGAGCTTCAGCTTTAGATTTCGTGCAGGATTTCCCCAATTTGTTAAAGCAGCATTTCTCAAATTGGAATCGCAAACCCTAAGATTCCATGAGGAAGTCTAGGAAGTTCCAATAAGAAAAAACATTGTAAGGCTGGGTAAATACACTGTGCAAATCCATGTTGTGCAAATCTGAATTGTCTCTGTTAGTGATACACGGTGTCTTTATTCAGCTGGTGGGGGGGAGCATTGGAGGTTGACTGGTCAGACTCAGCCCCTTAAAAAGGTGGGCTTCTTATTCTTCTAAAAATCCATCATTGAGTGTATCTGGTCATTTTATTGTTAGTATTAAGTAGTTGATCATTAGTCAAAGTAATTAGTATCTATAGTGTGTTAGTGGGGCTCTATACAATGCGTGTGTGCGTATGTGTGTGTGCACGTGTGCATGTGTGTGCGCGCACGCACATGTGTGGTGGTTGTTGTTATTGTTGTTGTCATTATAGGTTTTTATACCAACATCCAAAATGGATAATTGGGTAAAATCTGGAAATGTAAAGAGAAAAGGCATGAAAACTAAGACACTGAAAGAAACATGCAGGAGTCTAGTTAAAATGCCTAGGACATAAGAAATGCAAATAAAATGACTGAATTTCCTTCTAGTAGCCCTCATGTAGCTAGTGTATTGTGTCACCAAACTTAAAAAATATGTATATTTCCATGGTTCTGGCAAAATTAGAAAGGCCCCTAGGAACGAAACTGAATTTCTGGAGAAGATTCTCTAATTTTAAAAGAGAAAATATAATCCAGTGGAACAATGCCCTCCTCTACAAGCTTATATAAGAGGAAAATAAAAATTCTTTGTGAAGCAGTTATACGCTGTGCAACATATAGGACCTATCATACTCAGTGTGGTTCTCAGTCTCAATAAAAAGCAACACCATATTTCTCACAAAGCTTTGGTAGTACTGTTAGATTGGGAATAAAATTGACCTTAACAATCAACTTCTGAGATTTTTTAAAAATAGCCTTATTAATTTTGATATCATTAATAGATTTATTTTTTTAAAAAACTCATTTGAAAAGACTTTATTGAAAAACAAAATAAAATGTATTTTGCTGCTACAAAAAGTTTGAAAGCTCTGCCTTCAAGAATTTCCAGGAGAAACGTCTTCCCTTCAGATTATAATTCCAAACAAATGGCAGCAGCATATGAACCCAGATGCCTTCTTCCATCTTTACCCCTTTCCCTTCTTTCCTCTTCGGACAGATGTGACTGTAGTAATAAACTTTCAGACAACCACTTGCACATATGCTGGAAGTCTTAATAACTATTGATATTGATGGTGATGTTATTCCTTTTACAATCCATGTGTGGTATTTGTTGTGTTGCTTTGGGGGATGGAAAGCAGGTGAATTTTTTTTTTAGAGTCAATAAATAATATGTTTAGATCTATAAAATTTGACAGTTCTGTAACGATCTTGCCACTAGTGTGTTCTCACTACAGGAGTTCTCACCACTTGTTTGATTATTCAGAATAGAATTCGAGAGAATTACTATCCAAATGGTTAGATTTGTGTCAATATTTTTCCTATGGGGTAGCTCCTCCAGAATGCTAGTTGGAGGTAGGATGCCAACATGTATTTATGGAATCATAATTCTTTCCTGAGGTGATAGCCATGATCAGGTTTTATGAATCTAGTCAAACTTATCCAGGAAGGGATTTAAACTGTATGAATAATGAGGCTCTAGGAATCGCTGATTTGTGTCATGCCCACATTTTGCCCAGAATTCTCCGAGAAAAATGTCCTTCATCACTGTACAAAGTGTATTTGCTTTATACAGAAAGGTTAATTGCTGTCTTTTATTACTCTCAACTAATTAATTGGTATTTTGTAATAAGCGCTTCTCTGCACTGGGGCCTATGAATAAAATTGGTTAGAAATTTCACTGGGAATTTCTTTTGCAGTTTGGAATTAGGGATCAGGTCCTTTAGAATTTGTACCCCAAGTGTCCTTACACTTAGCTAACAAAAAATCCAAACATCAAAGTTGTCAGGCAGGAGAGGAAAAGAAATGGGAAGAGGTGGAAGAGAATAGGTTTTTGTTGTTCAGTTTTGTTGTTTCAGGAGTGACCAACTCTTTGTGCCCCCATTTCTTGGCAGAGATTGTTTACCATTTCCTTCTCTAGCTCCTTTTAGAGATGAGGAAACCAAGGCAAACAGGATTAAGTGACTTGCCCAGGGTCACCCTGCCAGTAAGCATCTAAGGCCAGATTTTGAACTTGAGAAGATGAGTCTTCCTAACTCCAATCCCAGCCCTCTGTGCACGATGGCACCCCCAGCTGCCCATGATTAGAGTCTAAGACATGAAAGCCAACAAAGACTTTATATAGACAACTCTGAAGTCTTAGACCTACCTATTACGATTACTTTTTAAAAAAGAATCAGAGGTGCTGGACATTCAGAATACTAAATAATATTACAAGAGCGAATTCCGCTTTCTCTTGACAGACAGGAGGAATTGATGGTTACTTCTGTGGGAGTTGTGTTAGGACACTCAGCTATATGCAGGCAGAGCAGCAGTCAGACTCAACAACAAATGGAGAAAAGGCAGTGAGGGGACAGTGCAGGCAATCACAGAGGAAACCCAGTGTTCAGATGAATTCCAGATATAAAAAGGGGGTGGCCATGGAAAATGGCATTGACTGTATTTGCCACTATTTCCTGTAGAAATTTAATTGTTGTAAACCATCCGTATAGTGCAGAAACCGAAGGAGTCCAAAAACTTGCTTAGCCGGCAAACGCTGGGCTTCTTTGCTGGGCGGTGAAACGTGACAGTCAAGGACAACAGAGTTTAGAAAGTGAGCGTGTTTGCCGCATAGTATTAGGAAGTTGACAAGGGAAGATCATGAGCATTCTCCCCTCACGAAAGCAGTAGAAACACATTGGAGGCAAAGACAAATAAACAGATGAACCCAATTCATGTCATCCCACTGACTTTATAACTGTGTGCCTGGCAGGAACCCCCTGCACCCCCAAAAGTTGAAAAAGCAAACAGATTGGTCAGGCGTTTCTGTTGTGATCTATTTCTGTCATCACTAGCCATGGAACTATTTACATTTGGACCCTTAAAAAATGCTTCATATGGGGTGGCTAGGTGGCGAAGTGAATGAATAGAGCACCTGTCCTGGAGTCAGGAGGATCTGAGTTCAAATCCGGATTCAGACACTTAACAGTTACTAGCCATGTGACCTGGGCAAGTCACTTAACCCCAATCCCCCCCTCCAAAAAAGGCAAAAAAAAAAATGCTTCAGACTTTCATTGCTATTTATACATAGCACAGGCAGCAGTAGCCCCTTCAAAAGATAGAGTTAGAAAGAATGGTTGGACCAAACTAAATACACTTAAGAAATGCTTTCTGGAAGCAGCTGTAATTTTAAAAAGCCATGAGGGATTATTTTAGAAACTGTCTCAGGAAGGAGATGTCAAAAGATTGGAAACAAACAATAATTGGCATTTTCACTGTCTGTCCCCTGAGTCATAATAGCATCTACCTCCCAGGGTTGTTGTAAGGATAAAGTTAAGAGGATATTTATAAAAAGTTTTGCAAAACTTAAAGTGCTATGTATTTATACATGTTTATTATACATTTCTTCCAACAGTGCAAATTGAAACCCAGGTGTGGCACCACTCTAGTGCAGGTCCTTATTACCTCACACTTGGAGTATTGCAGTGACGTCTGGTTGGTCTGCCTGCTTCAGGTCTCTTCCCACTCCAATCCGTCTTCTATTCATCCCCTAAAATGATTTCCCTAAAGTGTAGGCACAGACACATCATCCCCAGCCTCCACTTAGTAAACTCCAGTGGCTTCCTGTTACCTCCACGATCAAATACAAGATGTTATGTTTGGTGTTCACAATCCTTCATAACCCAGCTGCCTCCTACCTTTCCAGTGTTCTTGTACCTTATTCCCCCTCCACATCCTCTTCAGTCCAGTGACACCGATCTCCTGGCTCTTCCACAAACAAGGCACTCCCATCTCCCAGCTCTGGGCATTTTGTCTGGTATTCTCCCTTCTCCTCTCCATCTCTTGGCTTCTCTGGTTTCTTTCAAGTTCCAGCTAAAATCCCACCTTCTATAGGAAACCTTTCCCAGTCCTTTTTGTTTTTAATTTGTGGAATTGAACAAGCATTTCCATAACGTGGAAAGATGATTGCACATGAAACTGTAAGTCTACTATGCACAACTTGCTATTCCTTTCAGATATACAACAAAATTATTGTGCGAATTTTTTCCCATTTTTTTCTTCCCTCCCTCCGTACCACTGTCCCCCATGGCTACCGTTGTGTGTGTGTGTATGCATGTGTGTGCCTGTGTGTGTGTACGTGTGCGTGCGCACATGCATACACACATATATGTACAATTATTCTATATGTACTTCTATTTGTTAGTTTTTTTTCTGGGTACAGATAACATCTTTCTTCATATATCCTTTATAGTTAGTGCCTTCCTTCTATTAATTATAAATCCTGGATATATCTTGTTTGTACATAGTTTGTATGTATCATCTTCCTTATTAGATTGTAAACTCCTTGAGGACTGGGCTTTTCTTTTGCTTTTCATGTATCCCCAGCTCTTAACGCAATGTCTGCACATAGTAGGTACTGAAAAACATATTTATTGACTGACTGTGTTACAGAATAGATGGAAGGTGATTTCAGAGGGGAAAATACTAGTGACTATAAGGAAAGGCTTTTGGAAGGGATTTTAAAAAAACTTTTATACTCATGTATGGAATGAAGGTTACCCACTTTTATTCCTAAATCTTGCGGGCAGAATGTTGCACATGTCCATTTTTAAGTTTCCATAGGATGCTTACTGCTACAGATTGCTGTGTTTCTTGGTATGAGCTATTTCCCATCCTTAAGCAGTCTCAATTAAAGGTTTCAAGGGTGGGACATTCTTTAGGGTTATGGTAACATTGTTTTCTAGTTAGAGGATACCACCTCAAAATCCACCTTTCCTAAAAAGTTTGCTTTTGGTTTTGTTTTTAAGCCCTTGTGTGACAGATTCTGAATTACATAGCGATTGCCTACGATATGGTAACCCTACAGGGCAACCTTCCTGAATGGGCCCTGCCAAAGTCTGAAATATGACTGGTGGCCATTCACAACTACAAGGTTCTTGGAGGCCAGGCACAATAAACAGACTCCTAACCAAATGAACTGACTTTTCTCTGATTTTTGAAATCATCAAAGAAGAATTCTCAAAGCTTCAAATGCCCCCTAATAAGTTTCATTGTTCTCTTTATTCCGCATAACTCAAGGCAACTCATTAGCTTTAGTATGTAATGCTTACAGTATCAATTCACCTTCAGAGCTTCTCTACATTTCAGTAACAGTGTTTATCTGAATTTAGGCAGAGCCCAAATGGACTCAGGAAGACCAAAGTTCAAATTAGGCCTCAGGCATTCAGTAGCTATGGGACTGTGGACAAGTCATTTAACTGTGTCTGACTCAGTTTCCTCGTCTATAAAATGAGTTGGACAAGGAAATGGCAAAACACTCCAGTATCCTTGCCAAGAAAACTCCAAATGGGGTCATGCAGAGTTGGTGAGATTCTATGGTGTATATGTCATAAACACAGGAACCCATAAACCTTTGTTCTGTTGCAGCTAATATATCTGAAATTAAATTCTAATTTTGATTCTTTTTACATCTCATCAATTGAGTCACCTACGGTCTTTAAATCCACTATATAGGTCTTCAACCAGGGAGAGAGGAAGCTAATATAGTTAAGAATTCTGATTTATTTTTTAGTATAGAAAAACATGCATTTGCCCTCCAACTAGTGAATCACAAGATTCAAGCTACCCTAAAGTGGGGAAAGTAGTTCTGATAAATTATTTTTGTAAATTCTGATAAACTCTAGAAATTTTGTTATTCATTACCAACCCACATGGAAGCTTTGGATTTGGCCCAATTTTCTTCTACTTGTCACATTCATAATTGGAGATGAAGAATATTCAAATGTCCTTTGGGTAGTGATATTTCTATAAAGTCTCAGGTAGGGATTCTTAAGCTAATATCCCTAAACTTATTTTTAATAGCAAGTAATGTTAATAAACCTTTACTAAACACTTACAATATGCCAGACATTCAATTAACCACTGGGGATACAAAGAAAGCAAGACAGGCCCTGACCTCATAGGAATGGGCAGAATGCAAATAACTATGTGTTTAGTTATGTAGCTACATACAGGATGGATAGGAAAGAATCAGCAGAGGTAAGGTACCATAGTTAAGAGGGATTGGGAAAGCCTTCCTATATATAGAAGGTTGAATTTTAGCTAGGCCTTGAAGGAAGCCAGAAGGCAGAGGTGAGGAGGGAGAACATTCCAGGCAGGAAGGAATGGGGAGGATAGCCATTGAAAATGTTTGGACAGAGGCTAGTTGTCTCTGTGTCTAAGAATACTTGGGGAGGTAGAAAGTGGGAGAAGACTGTAAAGACAGGGGAAACAGGTTATAAAGAGTTTTGAATGCCAAATACTATTTTATATTTGATCCTGGAGATGATAGGGAACTTGAATGAAGGATAGATTGGAGTGAGAAGAGGCAGGCAGACCCACCAGAAGACTATTGTATGTCCAGGTATGGGTTGCACAAGAGTGGTAGCAGTTATCAAAGCACAGGAGAGGCATATGTGAGAGATATTACAAAGATAGATCTTGGGAACAGATTGGGTATATTGGGGGTTGGGAGATAGTGATAAGCAGAGGATGACACTGACCTAGTTTGAGTGTCTGGGGCACTAGGAGGATGATGATGCCCTTAACTATAGTAGGGAAATCTGGAAAGGTATTAATAATGTATTTTATATATTTTAATATAATATATAATATTTGACATATTTAGTGTAATTTTAAATATTATACCTTGCTCAAAAGGGATACCATTACTTTGGCAAGCAAAATTCTAAAGTCCTAAGATATCAGTGTGGAATATTAATTCTTTGCAGTGCAACTCAAATATGGTTTTCTTAGCTTAAACTATCTTTGATCTTTAAGATAAACTTGTTTAATTTTGTTGTTGTTGTTTTGCAGGAATTTATTTTATCAGAAGATTACAACAAGATGACCCCCGTGAAAAACTACCAAGGTAGGAAGTAGGGTTGCTATGTCCTCTCCACTAGATTTCCAAAGAAAACACTGCTTGATGCTTTTAATGGGCAGCTTCAGTAACATCTAAAGGGTTGACATACTTAACTATAGCTAAGGTTGCTATTTCTTTTTTGAATTAGATTCTTTTTGGGAGAAAGTAGATGGAAGGGTTTTTTTTCCCCCTTCCTCTTACTCTCTTTGTGGACATTTTAAATAGCAGAACTATTTCACTGACCTCAGTCCACTTCCAGCTTTCATAAGTGAGGTCTTAAGGTCCTGCTAATGTGCCAAAAAGATAAAATTATATAGAAGTCACTACTTTTGGGGAAAAGTCACTACGACCATAAGAGTCCTAGAATTTGGTAAAACTCCAGTATGTGATGAGGTTTCCAAGTTGGCAGAGAAAAAAGATGGTTAGATGTTGACCTGGCCTTTAATCAAAATATGGATTATTAAGGAAATACCAGAGAATTTCAAACCTTACCATAATCTTCAGGAAAGACAAGAAAGCTAATTACAACTCTTGACATTTCCTTGTCCTTTAGCATTGATAGGATCCAATTTGAAGTCCTTTTGTAAAGGCTACCATATAATGTAATTAACTAAATCATAGTGAGGTTTTAGGTTACAATGTGAAAGAACACACAGGATATTTTACCTTGTAGTCTAATGAGGCAGCATAGTACAGTAGGAAAAGCCATAGTTTTGGAGCACTAAACTTGGGGATCTGAGTTAGAATCTCAAATCTACCATTTACTTCCTATATGACCTTAGGCAGGTCACATAATCTCTGGTTATGAAGGGATGGGATTAGATCACCTTTGAGGTCCCATCCAGCTCTTGATTTATAATCTTATTAAAATATCTGATACCATCAGGAAGCCTGAGATTTGATCACAAACAGCTGTGTGTGATTGTTCAGAGAAGTTGATGAAATTTTGTTCCGGTCAGAATTGATAGTATTCTTTCTAGCTGAATTCCTACCAGCAGTGGAACAAAAACTTTTTATAATACTATCATTCCATTTTATGTAGCCATGTTCATTGGAGGTGGGGGTGGGGGGAGAATTACTGCCAGCTGCCCCTGATATCTCACTACTCTTTCTCCTTCAAGGAGTCCTGGCTTCTTTCATTATCCACTCTGAGAGATGTATAACGGCTGATGGCCCTCTCATCCACCTGGGCACTTCTTTTCCTCATATAATACTCTTTTTGTCCTGACTGGGAGATCGAGAAGTAAGGCCAGAGGATCACACTCCTCCCCTTCCCCCCCCCCCCTTCTTCACTAATGACCACAGTTGGGTAGTCCCTTACTCTAATTTGAATCAGGATGGATAGTGTGGTTAAACGAGAATGCTGCGTTAGAATGGGGTGCTAATGAGCCTGAGTTTAGAGGTTTAACTTCCATTCACACCAATTCATTTTCTGTTTCTGGTCCAGGAATTGCATTCTACCCTAATGGTTATCCTTGGTCAGAGACATTCAGGATACAGATATATAAACTGGCGAAGGAGGGGTGTATATTTGTAAACGTGCGTACGTATCTGTCTATCTAGATAGATGTGACATCACTGTGGAAAGAGCTGCTGCTCTTACATGTCTTGTCTGTCTGTCCGTCTGTCATACAAGGACAGCATCATTAGCAGCGGTGCCTTGTTTGTGCAGGCAGCCACCCACGCTCAGCTGCTGCAACCTACCTTTCACAACTTTAGGACTGGAATAATCATTTTCTTAAGTCGTAGCATGTTCCAACCTCCTTTGATCAAGAGATAAACTGTTTACCTTGAGATAAACTCATCTTAAACATTGTACACAGCAACATCCACACTGTGCAATGATCAGCTGTGATAGACTCAGCTCTTCTCGAGAGCTAAGACAATTCCAAAGACTCCTGATAGAAAATGCCATCCACATCCAGAGCAAGAGCTATGGAGTCTGAATGTGTTGTTTTTTCTTTCTCGTGGTTTTTCCCTTTTGTTCAGAGTCTTCTTTTACAACATGACTAATGTGGAAATATGTTTAGCATGATTGTACACGTGTGACCTATCTCACATTGCTTGCTGTCTTGGTGGGGAGGAGGGAGACAATTGGAACTCAGAATTTTACAAAAATAAATGCTGAAAACTATTTACATGTAATTAGAAAAAAAATTTTTTTAAAGTAGTATTTACAAATGGGGTGGAAAAAAAACCCTCATCTGTACCTAGCAACTAGCTCAGTGCCTGCACACAGTAAGTGCATAAGTGTTGATTGATTATCCTCGTCTGAAAAACTCTGAGCAGTTTATCTTTTTCTGAGCGGATTTTCACTTGCTTGAGCATATGAGTACACATGCATAAGCATGCACACACACGTGCGTGCACACAAGTGTGCGCGCACACACACACACACACACACACACACACACACACACACATACAACCCTTTGAGATTTTTTTACCAGCAGAATTTTTCTTTTTCTTTTCAAACCTCCCCAAGATAGATGAAACAGGTTGGGCAGTTTTAGTTGTGCAGGTTAGCATGAAAGCCCTGTTAGATCTTAGTTGGAGCTGGTCATGATGGCATCATATAGTATGCTTTTAATATCCCAATAGCACTGAGAGCATGTCAGTAGTTTTAAGTGTACAGTTTAGATAAGCTCTTATGAAAAAAGCTGCTTGTTATGGTCGGTCAAGACCTGAGTCTAATTCCTCCTGACATTCTGGCTGCATGACTTTGGGCAAGTCATTAACCCTCTCAGTGTCCCAGAGCACTCTCCAAGACTGTCTGTGGCAGAGGAGTTGCCAGCCTGCACCATCTGGAGCGTGGGGAAGTCTCTTTACTAGAGGCTTAACACACAGAGGAACTCAGCAATCTGGACCAATATACAAAACCAGACTATTCTAAGACAGTCATTCTCAAGGCCATTGATATGTGTGCCTTGGCATTGAGGAGACTTGCTTCTTCCTTGTGTGATACTTGAGAATAAGAAGTCTCTTCTTCTTTCAAAGGTATTAGTGAGGTCTGACAAAAAGCTCAACTTCCAGAGCTTTGCTGTCAGTACATTGGCTAAGCTTTTCAGTTATAACCAATCAGTAAATATTTGTTAAGTACCTACCATGTGCCCAGAACTTTGTCAATCTAAGAAGAAGGCCTGTCACCTTCATTATTATTATTAGGCCAAACAAGCCAGCCATACTGTCAGTGTTTGTCCAGACATTTTGTTGGGCAGTGATTGTCATTCAGCTAAGACCTGAAGTTACCCATTTCTCTTACTGACCATACAGAATATTCTGGGTGGTGTTTGACTCCAGTGCCCTGATAATTTATCAGTTTCTGTTGGGTGGGAGCAGAGGGAGTGGTACGTTCCTGCTGGAATGTTTAACTATCCTTTTCCTGGTCTTCTTCTTAGGATGACTAATAGGTCTGTTTTTTATTTTCCAGCTCATCAGAGCAGAGTAACGATGGTCCTGTTTGTTCTGGAGATGGAGTGGGTACTGAGTACGGGGCAGGACAAACACTTCACCTGGCACTGCTCAGAGAGCGGGCAGCGCCTGGGAGGTTACCGCACCACCTCTGGACCCTCCGGCCTGCAGTATCCTTGGTTGCATCTCTAGCTTTTGTCTTGTGTTTTTTCCTTTTTTGAATGAGTTTAAGATATATGGGATTCAAAAGGTTTTCTTGCTGACTTGCCCTGTCGGAACAGGCAGTATTCTAGACTTTCCTAGCACTCAAGTCATTATGTGTATAGGGGTAGCTAGGGAGCAGAGGGAAATAATAGCTTGTGCCATGCCACAGCCTGAGATGCACAGCAAATGAGAGATGAAGTGGAGGCTGAGCCGTCTCTACACTATATCCCTGTCGTGCTCTGTCGGGTCCAGAGTCTAGCTGACTGAAAGCAAAGTCAAGAAATCCACTCCAAGAGTATGGAAAAGGGAAATGCAAAGAACTCCAGGATGCAGCCTTTAATTTTTTTCTCTTACAGTGGCAATTGTCAGCAGATACAAACCAAGGCTTCTGAACAACATCCCCTATGGTTAGTAGGAGGTAAGACAGCTCAGAATGGGTTACCAGTCAAACATTTGGTGATGTTCCAAGTTTCATCTCCAGCCTTGGGACTAGAACACACCATGCCCTCTTGAGCTGCCTAACAGTGATGCAATGGTCCCTGACCTTCATTACATCTAACAATCTAATCTGATTCCCCAGAAAGGTTTATGGGTGGCTGGACGTACAACATTTAGCCTGGCACAAAGTGGGCCTTTGATAAATGCTGGTTTATTGATTGTTGGCCTGGTTTACATTTCTGTAGCAAATATAACCTTTGCACAATCAGGTAAAGACAGTAATAAGTTGATCACAGAATCTTGACTTTAGAAGGGACTTTGAGGGCTTCATTTTAAAAGCATGGCCTCTCCCACGCCTCCTCATCCTTCAGCAGGTCTACATTTCAGTCTATTTGACCAAACAACAAACCCGTGTCTCAGTTCCCCATCTTCATTCTCTTTCAGTCCACCCTTTATAGTACTTCCAGACTAAAGCACAGGTCTGGGCATTTCACTCTGCTTAGAAACTTTCAATGATTCCCTGGCAAATAAAACTTAGACTTCTTAGCCTAACTTTGAAGGCCCTCCACAATCTTATTACCATCTCCTTGCCTTTTCTTATCTCATGAATATTCTGTGCTTCTGTTGAAATGGAGTGTATTTCCACTGGACATGCCTCTTACTTTTCCACCATGAGGTTTTTCTTTCTTCATGATTTTTCCTGTGCCTAGCATATTAAGCTGTTTACCTTGAAAGAAGCTCATCTTTATCCAGCCCCCAGCTCAGTGACCGGCACTTAGGAGATGCTTAAGTGTTGATTATCATGAGACTTATTCTGATCATAAAAACTCTTAGTGGTTTGTCTCCTCTCCTTCACCCTTTGAATTCCCACCTGTTCTTTAAAGTCCAGTTCTAGGGACAGTTTTGCCATTGGACTTTCTCTGATTCTTCCTTCTGCCTCAGCCATGCTCTTTATCCCCTCAGACCTCATTCAGCACTCTGTTTCTTTGTTTGCCTTCCTGATAGACTTGTTATATGTTGTCGTTATCTGTATTTTTGTCAGATTTTCCCACTAGACTCCAGTAAAGCTAGGATAATGTTCTATCTAGACTTTGTGTCTCCCCTGTTGCCTAGCACAGTGCTTTGTAACATAGAAGGCACTTACTAAATTCAGTTCGGTTTTTAAAGTAGTTGATGTGTACAGAGCACCATGCTGGGCAGTGGGGGAGACCCAAAGTTCAAGCCAGAGATGGTCCTTGTTGTCACAGAGCTGAGGCTTGGCACACACACAGCAATTATACTGCAGTATTCTATGTCGATATAAGTACCATAGAGGTGAGCAGGAAAAAAGACCATTTGCAAAGTCAGAAAGAAAAACAATGGTGGCTACCTCAGGCTTTCAGATTCTCCCATCCATATACGGGACTGAGACTTGAAAAATGTATGAAGTCATACATTCCGTGCACCCCGGCAGTCAGCCCATGCGCTTGGCAGTTCCTGCAGATGGGTGCCAAGAGCCAGAGCCTTCGCTCTTGTCTAGAAGAGCCAAGTCGCTTTAGAAGCTGTCAGTTTCACTCTCATTTTCTACTCCTCATCATAGCCAAGCCATACTTTTGGAGAGATTTACCAAAAAGGAAGGGGTGGGGGGGACTTCTGAAGAAATTGTGTCAAATTAGCATGAAATCGTATGGCAGCTTAATAATTATCTTCATAAAATTTTAAAATGTACTCTGCACTTAAGCTCTGATAATTGTACTTATTCAGGCTGTCAGTATTCAGTGCTATCTGATATATTATTACTGTGACATTGAGCTGATAAAAAAGATTTTGCAGGCTGGTACCTTTTGTCCGCCAGCCCAGCAATAACAAAATTCACTTTCAAGGCTACAGAACTGAGGGAAACAAACTTCCTAACCAGTGGCCCTCATTCACAGAGAGAGCTTTGTTAATAACTTGTAAAGACTAAATGAAAAAGTATCCCACGGCAAAGGGAGAAAGAGGAACAAAAGATTGATCCAAAATGGGGCAGGAGGGCCTGAATCTGCCAGACGTATCTCAGGTCAGCCTGCCATGTGGCACAGCTATTTTGTGTGCATTATAACTAATAGCATTCCCATTTTCTCCCATTTAAGTGCAGGGGAGGTCAGAAGCAAGGGAGATAGCCTGTTTGGGGGGAGACAGACTTCCTCTTAAAAGGTGCCACCAAACATGGCCTCTGACAGAAGTCAGTCAGTTCAGGGGCTTGGGCTTCAGCCCAAGATTTCTTCAAGCAACTGCCCTTGACACCTGCCTTTGAGGAAGTGGCAGCTGGGCTCACTTTTCTGTTCGGTTTAATAAGAACCTATTAAGTGCCTAATGTAGGCAGCAGGCTATGCTAGGCACTGGGTTGAATTTGAAATTTAAATAAAACTTCACTGCAGCCTTTGTGAGCTCACAGACTGTAAGGGGAGAAAACCTGTACAAATAAGTGGAGCTGAGACAGCTAGGTCTGGCAGTGGTGAGAGTGTGGAAATCGGTCAGGAAGACCTGAGTTCAAATCCAGCCTCAGACAGTAGCTGTATGACTCTGGGTACCTAATATCTGTTTGCCTCAGTTTCCTCACCTGTAAAATGGTAATAACAGTAATATGTTATGAGGAAAATAATGAGACATTTTGTAAGGCATTTAGCATAATGCTTAGCACGTAGCAGGGTGCTCTGTACATTCTTATTCTACCCCCTCGGTTCAAAAGAATATTATAGTGCTTCCTGTTTTCTGATCATCGATGAGACATTATACATGTGCTTTGTCTCTCCCCTCTGCAATTAATATTCCCAAAACAAAGGACTATGTCCCTTCTCAATGCAAAAATCTTGAAAGGATTCCTCTTCCTTTTAGGATAAGAGATAAGATCTTATCATTTAAAGCTGCCACCCTCTGGTCACCACTGACCTTTGTAGACTTG